>VXBQ01006843.1:6306-130892 GCA_013400175.1 Phainopepla nitens | reverse complement strand
CCTCAATCCCCTTGTGCAGGTCTTTGATGAAGATGTTAAACAGGACTGGCCCCAGCACTGAGCCCCGGGGAACACCATGGGTGACCTGCTGCCAACTGGATGTAACTCCATTCACCACCACTCTCTGGGCCCAGCCATCCACACACTTTTTAACCCAGCAAAAAGTGCAGCCATCCAAGCCTTGAGCAGCCTGTTTCTCTGGGAGAAATGCATGGGAGGTGGTGTCAAAGGCTTTACTGAAGTCCAAGGGGACACCATCCACAGCCCTCCCTTCATCAGCTAGGTGTGTCACCTACTAGGAATAAAGTGACTGACATTAGCCTTACATGATCTGAAGTCTTGAGCCAAAGGTGAAACTAGGTATATGAATTATCTTTGCTTTTCAGCTATATTCTCACTTCTGCTGACATTTAATTGTCTTCAAACCACTCTTTTCTCTCCTTTACTGAACACTTGCCACACAGTAAAACATGGAATGTAAATTTTAAATTTTCTAGTCTTTATTTTAAAAAAAACGAGACCAGCACAGTCTTGCAGCAATTGGTTTGTTGAATTTGAGCTGGTCTGCATAAACACCTCTGCACAGCACCTAGGATTCAGCCTCCAAAACCATACACAAAAGATAAATAACCTGCTAGATAGCAACCACAGTGATAAGAGCAACATTAGCGACATTGACAACAGTTTGGCTCCCAAACAAATCCAAGTTATGCAACTGATCTTGAATTCATTCATAAAAATAATTCTGCGCTTGTAAGAGTTGTGCAGAGGTAAATTACCATATTAGGCCAAGAGAGGGCCCCATTGAACTGCATTTCCTTTGCTCACAACCCTTTAAAGTAGGAAGACCTTTGTAAGATGGCAAGGGAGATAAGGAACCTGTGACAAGTTCAAGGGCACACCAAAAGAAGAAAGACAGACAAACAGAAACAGGGATGAAAAAAAGAAAATCTCTAGTAATTTCTATTATTCTGCCTTTTATTTTCTGTAAGAGTTAACAAAACAAAAACATACAAAAGAAACCATGCAAATGCAGTGATCAAGAAGCAAAAATATAGTGGAAAGAGGAAGAACATGTGGCTGGCACCCTGGGGAAAAAAAATCTCCTTTTGGAAAATACTGAAAAAGTCAAAGACTCAGGACAACACCAAGTAATTTAGCAACGTCCCATAACTGGTAAGTCTAGGGTTTTGTACAAAACTAAGGCCTTCTGTCTGGAAAAACATATAATCCCCCTTTATTTAGCTAGAGTCACATTTTCACTAAAATTTGTAAGGACATACTTATGCTGCTGTGGGTTGTAGAAGAAAATTTAGGTGCCTAACTGTTTTGTAGGAATTAAAAAAAAAAAGAGAAAACCCATATCATGCTGACTTAACCCCTCCTTATTTTCTGGAGCCTGGGGACCACCCTTGCTGATGTGTCCGTGTGGTGTGACTGCTGGTTGTACTGCATCACTTTAGATTTTTCTCCATTGTGTGTCACACAATCAAAAACATTTAATACTCTATGAAGCAAAACCACTTGGATTGCGGACAAAACTGTTCTAACACTTGTCTTTTTCCTTTCAGAACTACCTTCAGAAGTGGCAGCAGTTGACTTTCACAAAAGTTTTAACTAAACAAACTCTGATGATACAACTTTAAAGCATTTCACACAAGTGTTCCAGTAGGTTAAAAGAATTAAGAACTGCATTGTCATGTTTTGAGAGACTTGCTCAACACCATGAGCTCATCACAGAGCATGTCACAGCAAGTACCATAAGATACTAGTAATCACAAACAAGAAATCCAAAAGGATGCAAAAGAAGGCAGACATTCACACTGATGCCTAGAAAAGGGCAAATTGCCATGGTGGAATAAAGAGCAGGAGTCTAACAGAGGTACAGATACACTGTGAATAGCCTTCAGGATCTCAAATCTGATTTAGAAGAATACAAATTTGGTAGAGGCATTTCAGGAGAACTTAAACCACCATTGGAACACGCAGCATTAGAGTTCCTCAGAAAGAGCATCACTACTTTTTTTTTTTGCCATTTTTAATTTCCAAGCCTGTGACTCAGAGGTGCCATTTAAGGGCATTGACAGCCCTCTGTAAGATGGCAATTCCAGCTCCACTGAAGACCAGGTCAGCCTACTTAGAAGAAAAATCTTTAGGTTTCAGCAAGTAAAGACTGTCTCCAAACAGCCCCACTGAGAATTCATCATGGCAAAACAATCAACCAACCAACAAAAACAAAACAAAACAAACAAACAAAACTCAAATCAACAACAACAAAAAACAGTTAGAAAACCAACCAAATCAATGTCCCCCACCATCCCCCCCAAAAAAAGACCCCAAAACCCCTAAAAGGCTTCAGTGCAGCTTTCTGTACTGCACTGTCCTGGTGCAGGTACTTTGCAAATCCAGCCCCAGCCTGAATAATGACAGTCACAAGCACTGAAAGACTGGTCTGCTAAGTTTTCACACCTGAATTCAAGTTAGGTTGAAACAAATCTCTTGCTGAATTTTTTTGCTAGCTGTCAACCAGGTAACATGGAACTCTAAAAATGTCTCCCACCAGGTACCTCCATTGTGAAGGAGGCAATATTTTGGAGCATCCTCTTTATGCATCAGGTGAATTTTTTTTTTCCCAGACCCTGAGGTTTCTGCTGCCCATGTGCAAACCAAGGCACGTGAGTGCAATGTCAGGTTCTCCAGAGCACCAGTGAGCCCCCAAGATAAGCCACACAGACCAGCTCCTTCTTCCATGTGCTGCCAGCCTTGGTACTGTCAGCACAAACTGCCAGTCAGAAAGGTTTAATAAACAGCAATGTGAACTTTACTCTTTCATATGAATATACCAGATCATAAAAAGACAGGGGTGCAAAGCACGCTTTATCATACTGACTAACCATGTATATATTTTTCTTTTTTCATTTTTTTTTTCATCACTGAAAACTAACTCCCTGCTACTCCAGGGCACGTCTTAAGGATTGCCACATGCTATCTACACCAAGCAGTGGAAAAAGGAGCTTCGAACCTTGAAAGCCTTTGTTTCCCGTGTGTTCAGAGCAGAGCACAACTCAATACCTGTTTCCTTAAGTCCTGAGCCGATCTGTGAAGAGTGTGGTGGTTGTTAGCCGTGAGCCCTTTCGCAGAGGAGCCAGTGTTTGTAGTAGCGTGGTGATTAGCAGCAGCCTGGTCTTTTCGACTCTCAGCCTTATGTTCGCTGCTCCTCTCCTTCCCTGGGGTGGCCTCTTTGCTTTTGTGTTTCTGAGCAGGTTCTTTCTCTTTCGATGATTTGCTGGACCCATTGAAAACTGAGAAGAGAGAAAATCAGGTTATTAAGGGGGAAAAAAAGAAAAGAAAAAGTATGCAAGACCAAACACTTCATTCAAAACACCACAATTTTCTCTGCTCTCAGTGTTGGATATTTAGTGAATGTCTTCTTACATCTGAAGTCAAATCAATATAGAAATAGCACTATTTTGCATATTGCTTTAGATGAACAGATTTACTAAAGTATTTCCTCTGCTTGTTAGCACACATTATCTTCAATATCCAAATTAAAACATACAAGGTATATTACTGTTTTGACTGATCAGGATTTAGAATTATGAGTTTGATTTTTTCTTATGACAGTTTTAATTATCTTTTTTGCTCTTGCAGTGAAGGAATTCTAAACATAACCTAAACAGAAAAAAAGATTTATTTTTATACCAATGTAGAAGAAAGGAAACGTTCCATGAAAAAGCATGTTTTGTTTTCATCAATACCCAAACTGCTGAATCAAACTGACAGCAGTTTGCCTATAGGAGACAAGCTGCAAATAGAAAAAGGTACTACTGCAAAGAAAGGAAAATAGTAAAACCATTTTGGAACATGTGACATGAAGTAACACTGGGATATATGCTGAGCACCATAACCTTCAAAGGAAGGGATAAGAAAGTGTGGAACAGAAACCTTTATTTTTTGTACAGTAAATGTTATGCAAATGTATACAAGCAAGTTTCGTTCCTGTCTCTCTGCTGAATTTATTTAAGAATAGTCACTGCTCCTCCCTGCTGTCAGGGAACATGAAAAGCTGAAGCTAAAACAAACAAACAAAAAATCACATCACATTTCTCTGTTTGTTAATAAAAAATGTGCTAAATTCATATCAATGATGCCCCCTGTTCAGTGGAGCACTCAACAGAGGTTTGTAAGGCCTGTGATCCAAAATCCACAATGGCAAATGCCCTCCTGCTTTTTACTCTTCATTCCTACCCCTGTCTTTCTTTGACATGGTTTAGAAAAGGATGCAAACAAGAAACTTCATAAATACTTAATAGCACAACTATGTGATAATCTTATTTATTATACACACAACATACACCATCTGTTTGGGAATAGTAACTAAATGCATGAAGTTACTGTTTTATTGTGAAATGAAAGCCTTCTTTTTTCCACTAAAGGTGATATTCCTACAACACATACCTTCTTATCTAAGTTGTGAAGCTTAGCTGTCTCTATAGATGTTGAGTATTAACAGCAGGAGCAGCAGTAAGAGTAGTAATAAAAACCCAACAATTCTGCTGGAGAGAAGAGAGGCAGCTAAGCTGCTTTTGAGCAGACCCTACCTCCAAACTGTTCCAAGCAGCTATCCATCTTCCTGCAGCTGGAACCCCAGCAAACTACTGACAAATTTGATTTCCAGGTCACTTATCATATTTTCAGTTCCCTTATCATATTCAGTCAGTCGTAAGTGTTGAAGAAGATTACTTAAAAAAAGAAAAACAATGCAATTGCTTTTCCTCCTCTCTTCCTTCCCACTTGCATAAACGGAGTAAGAATGAGAGAAAAGCTGTCAGCAGTGGAGTCACCACAAATTTCCCCATGGTTCTGTCACTCCTGAGCTCAGGAGCAACTGGTGCTGCCCCAGCCAGCCAAGGATTTCTCTGTGACTTCTGCGAAAATCGTGTAACCCTCTGTGTCTCATTTCCAGTGATGGAACTGACAATAACTGCCAACCCCTCTCAGGAAGTTCATGATAATACATTCATGCTCCTTTGTAAGGAATTTCACATCAGATGGAAGGCGCTACAGACACACTAAGCACGAGCATTTATTTTTAATAAGACATAGCACAAACAACCAATGGCAGCTTTGTTAATATGTATTTTATCATTTAGAGTGATATCTTCCTTTGAAGGGAACAAATTGTATATACTGATCTGCTTCTACGGAAACATTCAAGTCAGAGAGATTAATTTTCTGTAAGCAGTTGCCACTTTAAAAACCAAAGATTACTTAAACAGAAAACACAGCCAAAAAGCCAAATTGTGCACTTCTCTGGTTTACCCAAAAAAAAAAAAAAGGCAAAAAANAAAAAAAAAGGCAAAAAAAAAGGCAGCAAACATGAGACAAGGTATATTTTATATGCAACAGCTCATTAAATTTAAGTGTCGTGGGAACCCTGCCAGTTTTACCCTCTGAGTAATTATCTTTTGTCTTAATTTGTAAGATTCTTGAAAGGGGGAAGAGAGAAACGGGAGGAAAAAAATGTTCAGTCTCACAGGAAAAGCTTAAAAAGCTTAAGTCTGAAAACACAACAAAGGGAGATGTAGCTGCAAAACAGTTTTTTGCCATGCTGTCTTCTAGTTAAACAGTATATGGTATCAGTTTCTATAAAAATCAGTATTTGTTTCTTCCAACACCTAGATTACTATTATATCCAGCTACTTTATATCCAGCTATAAAACCTTTCAGCAATAGCAAGTTTTGAAAAATTTACAAACATACTATGTGAACTACTGTCAAAATGTTAACTTGATTAATTACAAAATACTATTGTGAACAAAGCATTATTGGGGGAAAAAATCCCCGAGACTATGATTTTCCTCCCATCTCACTAAAAATGTTGAAGCAAGTTATTTAGACAATGAATTTCCTTAGTACAATACAGGATGAAACTCTGGCCCCAACAGCTGGTAAGACAGTTCAAAGAAAAAATGTATCACCAAAAAAAGACCAAACCCACCCTCCAAAAACATCTTGTTGTTAAAGAGTAACTGATGATAAGCCAGCAACACTCACTTCTCAAAAAAAGAAAACAATAACCTCCAAAAACTCTGCATTAAATATTACTGAGACCAAATCTGATTAAACAATTGAATTATTACTAATTCTTTTGTGCCTTCTTATGCAGCAAATTGCATTCTCCTTGTCTGCCAGCTCTTATACGCATCAGAAATATTTCTGATGCACTTAGAAAACAGGAAAGGTGTACATTGTGCTTTATGAACCCCAGGCAGATGTGCTCCAGGACAATCTCCCATGCTGGAAATAAGTCTGACATGCCAATATCCAATGTTCTGTTCCCAGTCACTTTAGTTCCTTGCTAAAGAGTAGTCAATAAAGGTTTCACCCTTGAAGCAATAACTTCATTGAAAGACAGAAAGACAAAAAAAAACAAGTCCAACCTACACTAGTGGTGAAACTTGCATTCCTGACACAGAAATTATATATAATCTTGAATTATGATTATTTTATGCTACCTTAACCAACTTTATATGTCCAGAACAGCTTTTAGTTAAAGGTAAGAAGCACTACTAACAAACTACTACACTAAAAGTGTAAGTAAATTATTAGTGTTCAGACACTCCAGATAGAATAAATGGGTATCATTATACTCATATCCATCTGAATGCTTATTCTCAAAATGCTGCGTCCTCCAAAGCTATTATTATTATTAAACTGAAACAATAAGAGTCCCACAGTGAAATACTTGTGGGTCTTTTGGTTAGCAGTGATGATCAAATCCAAAGAAATTGAACCACTACATTCAAAACTCACAAGCACTGGGGGTTTTTAAACCACTGATATAATTTATGGCAGCAGAACAAAACCTTATGGCAGGCGTGATCCCCACAGATGCATCACAGTGCTCCCTGCATGAGGGGAACTAGACCCCAGGCCCCAATATTCAGCCAGGATCCCATACTGGGATTTTGGGGTATCTCATTTGGAACTGTGATAAAGAATCCCTACAGGAACCAATGCAAATCGCGCAAATTGTGCCTCTATTAGCTGCAGCTATAATAACGTCTAAAAGAATTTTTGGTCAAGTAAAGCCACAGATGTGCTCAATTACTACAGATTAACTAAGCATTTACTACAGGAATTGACACTGCAGTGGGCGATAAACATAATGTGTTTTCAGCAATTTTCGGAAGTATTCCTACAAATTAATTTGCACACAAACACTTCACAGGATACAGCCAGCCAGCCATTCAGAAGCTAATTTATAATATGTATTATAATCAGGCGTTCACTGTGGAGGCAGCAGAATTACTGGACTGGGTTCAGTCAGCTATTGACTCCATGGACAAAGCTTTGTTCCCCAAGCCCTCCTGGAGGTTATTCCGGCACCTGATATGCTTTATATAACTGGGGAGGTTTAATATGGACTGCAGAGTACTGAACCCTTTTGCTGTGTGCCAGTGGCTGGGAGATGAAGGTATGGCCCATACATGTACACATGTGCTGCGTGTTGCAGAGCTTCCACTGCATAAAGCAAGTAACTGCGCATTCATAAAACCATCCAGAAAAAAGAGGGGAGATAGAAGTGAAAGGGAGAAGTTTTGTTTTTAGAAGGAGAAAAGGGAACCTTGCCAATATCGTGAAGCCGAGCCAGCTATTCCAGTGCAAACCTCATGTTGTTACATAGATCATGTTTGGGAAGAGATGCAGTATTAATCAACTTTCTGGCATGAAGTATTTGTTACTGTACAAAAACATTCTTGCTCTGGCTTTAATTCAGTTCTAAGTCACTGTGAAAACATTTATGTGGCTCTCAAACTGCATTAAAGGACCCAGGCAATAACTCTTTTCCCCTCCCAGAGGAACTAAAACAACCTTCTACTTCCATAAAACACAGTATTTTAATACTGCCAATCGTTTTCCTTAAATGTTGGGTATGTTCTGACTTTCATAAATCATTTCCAGGGATAGAAGCTGTCTTCTGGAGCCCCCCAACATGCTCTGCCTACTCAGAGTCAGGAGCAAAGGTGTACTTCAGAAGAAAAGGCCGACACCACGTCATACGAAAACGTGGTATTGCTGTTTCCACACTTCCCAAGCCCTAATGCAACACCACTCAATTTCTCAGTGGACAGCATTGCACGAAAATTGCCACAGCTGCATGCTAGCAGGAGTCAAACAGGAGAGCCATGGCAGAGAGGTAACGCTGAATTCGTTTTTGACACCATCAGTAACAGAGCTCAAGCCCTGCACGCACAGGAATATATCGGGCCACCGGGAGAAGCGTTATTGGTATGAGACACCGCGCCACTGCTCGCAAAAATTCAATACCAAGTGTCTCGTCTCAGCACAAATTCATTACTCTCACCTAACCATTACTGCACAAACAACATCAAAAGGGTCACTCACTAAGCAGCAAGTCCATACAAGAAGTGTCTGTCTGTTATCACGAGTCTCGCACCAGGATAACAATTCAAATTTTTTTTTTTTTTTTGAGCAACTTCCAGCTCCCCTATTCTTCTCCACAGGTCACACATCTCGCTACTGAAAATCCGCAAATCCCCAAATGTGTTGTGCCTGATTTGCATATTTAAATATGCAAATTACTGCAAACCGGGTAATTTTCGTGTTACATATTTTTGCAGAAAAATTAAATGTGCAAAAATGTTTATTGCAACAATTACTGGTTCCATGGTCTTTCAACAAAAGGCTGTAAATCATCAAAATAATTGCCTACCCATTAACTATTGCAGCACTCTGCCTGAAATGTTCTCATTCTTCAAAATATATTTTTCTTCTAAATGTTTACCTCTTCAGGATTAGTTTCACCAAAAATGATGTACAAGCCTAAGGCTCTGTCTCATGTACTGGCCCACAAATACCAAATTTAGTTAAAAGCAAAACTAAATAAAGAACTGCAACCATAAATCAGAATTTTTCTCACAGCACACTCAAACAGTAATGTATGTAAAAGATGTGCCATTCAAGCCCAAATACACAAACACTGCATTGAACTATACCCTGAAATAAGAAAAAAAGCTATCTACAATCTCTTCCTGCATCATCTTTGTACTATTATACATACAAGGAAACTACTCTGCTAAATTATCCATTGCAAATTGAGAAGTGAAATGTTCTTCTGTGTTTCTGGTAAGTGAGTAAGACAGCACTGAAGCAGAGTATAGTGTTTCTTGCAATGCTTGCTTACTAGGCACTACTGCCAGGTCTGTTTTGAAATTTGAGCCCCAAGAGAAAGGAAAAAAAAAAGAAGCATCTATACAATTTTCTCCCCTGCTCATTTCAGGCAAAAGGCACGCAGAGCAGTTTTTATCTTGTCATGTTAACAAAACACAGCATGAACCAGCAACCATTTCTGACCCTGTAGGTTTGCTGGCACACTGAAGCTGGTTTACTCCAGCTAAGGACACCAGACTCGCCCTTCATGAAGGAGTTAAGGTACAAATAATGATGGTTAATTCTGCTTTCCTAAAAGTAAATTAGAACTTAATTGTCTTTCTCTGGCATCCAGAGACAACAGGACATTCCCAGGTATGCTGGCCCAGATGTACACTCCTCTCTGCCTTTGAGGCTGCTGTGCTGGTGTGAGAAGTATCTAATTCCCCAATCATTCTTCCTGAGAAAATTAGCCAACCATTGTTAGAGGAACTGTAGCCTGCTGCATGCCATGTCAAAGCTGTCTACACAACCGTATCTGTGTGTGCTGCTCCTCCTGAGGCACTTTTCCAGCCCACAAGCCCTTTCAAGTAGAGTAATTCCTATCCTCCTTTGCTCCTGAGATGGGACCGATAACCCAACAACTCCCCAGCTCCACCTTCCAGCTCTCTATCACAGCCTGCCTAGCAAAACACTTGGCAACTGCAAACATTTTTCTTCAGGAGCCTGCAGAGAAAACCTTCCATTGTGCCACAGAATGAAATCAAACTAGGATTTATTTAGTTGCGAGGAATTCAAAGAATTAGGTTTAAAGGAACAAAGACCTAAGCCTACCCTCTTACCTACAACTTGGAATTTCCTCTGAGCAGTGGGGAGATGCAATTTAGACCCAGTACCTCCCTGGGAAGACTTGCACACTCCTTTTTACACACTTCCACAAATGCAGGGGATAAACACTTTTCCTGCCAAATATTTCCCTTTGCTCCTTTACAGCTGAATGTGTGTGCAGCATACACATCAGCAGTGCTATGAAAAGAGGGTGAAAAGGCACAGGTAACAATTTGATGCGTTAAATGTATCTGTGTAAGCAGTAAGGTTGGAAGGCAACAAGTCAGCTTGAGCTAATTACTTCATCTTGTGCAGCAAGCTAAGCCACGTGCTGTACGTGCTTCCCATTCACACTCAGGCGTTCTCAATTGTGTTAGCTCTCCAAAAGGTGGCTCAACAGGCTCGGTTATAACAAATAGTTTTGTGTGCAACCTTAATAATGCCCCGTATTGGTGTCAGAAGAGGATATCGACAAATGACTTCGCCCAGAAAAACTGTCCTGGCCCCCACTGAGCAGAAAGCAATCATTTGACACTGTCTAATGACATTAATCAAGCTCTGAACCTTTGTTGTTGTATGTCATAGCAAATGCTTAGCATTTTCAGGTCCAAAGTGCTTGACTAGACATTGTATATTAAAAACAAAAGACTTTAATTCATTAAAAATAGACTCTCACGCTAGATTAAGTTCATTTGCTGCACCCGTCCCTGGTCTGCCTTTGTGTGTGGTCTCATTTAAAACAGACACACATGAACCAGAACCTACTTTATTCACATGAAACAAAAATACTATTGGCTGTCAACCAACATAACAGACACTGAAGAATGGGAATACCCCTGGGTAAGGAAATTTTAATTAAAAAAAAAAAAAAAGAGAGAAGAAGAAAAAAAAAGAAATTACAATGACGCAGAAGAAGCAGCTGCCTTCTCTGGGAATTCCTGTTTCTTCACCTTTGTCAAAACATCTCACATTGTCTCCTATGTATTTTATAAAGGTCTTTTGCAGCTCTATTAAAGCAGCAGCTTCATTTACACTCTCTCTGATCTATATTGATAAAGATTATGAAGCCATTATATGGCTCATTATGTTTGCCTTTACTTACCCCCAATTAAGATTTCAGGTGTCTCCGGTTTTGAGCTAATTTCAAAGTGGCTGCCATCTGGGACATTCTCAAGGAACACCATCAGCTCCTTTTGCAGTGATGTATCACATTTAAAACTTTAAGACAGCAGTTCTGTTATGTGCAGTCTCATTTTCCACATGCAGATTTTTGTGCCTTGTATTTTGGGGGGAGGTTACTTAGAAATCAATCCTAAGTGCCAAGTTTTGATCTATGGCTGGTAAAGCATTAAAGCTCCTGGTCACAGCTGACAGTTGAAATGCTATTAAGCATAATATCCCCTTGCAATTATCCACAAATCATTCACAAAAAGTGAGGTTTTGAGCTTGGGGGTGCAATAAAAACAGATTCAGATGCAGTCATGAAAAAAATTTTGGCATATGTAACAAAGGCACCCTTTATAGAAAATTCCCTGTTGAAAGGCAGAGATGAGGATCAGTGCAGTGAAGTAATTGGGATCTACTAATCTCTTCTTTGGAGCAAGGTAGCATGAAAGAACAAACAGAGCAGGCATAGGTCACCTCTCAAAAAGTGCACTGTGAAGAGACCTTCCTCTCAGTCCTTCTACTAAAAGGAGAAGAGCTGAAGGGGCAGTCACCAGAGAGAAAGATTCTCATGGAAAACTAATAGTGAGGAAGGGAACAGAGAGCATAGGCTACATTTTGAAATTATGTCAGGCAGAGATGGCACAGAGTTATGAAACAAGAGCTCCTGCTGGAGCAAGAACCACATCACACAGGATGCTGGCAGGGGAGCATTACAGCAGGCTCAAGAAATTTTCAGCACAGCTAAATCTTCCATTATATGGTAGGTAATGTTGCAGCATACATGGATCCTTTTTTCAAGATACAGCACAAGGACATCATAACACAATTACTGTGTAATTAATGCAGCTTCTGCTGGTTTGCAGAGAAAGAACTGACTTGAAAATGTTTCTTCCATAAAATTTTTCAATCAACAACCTGAATGTGGCATCACCCTACTGCAAGTGTGGTCTCAATACCAAAAAATTAAGAAATTAAGTGTTGCCTCTGGTATGCATTTTGATAACACTTATGAATGCTTATCTTTAACTTTGATAAAATAAAGTCATTCTAAATTAAACATCTGTCGCAAAAAAGCCAGGGAGCATGACTGTGTCTATACATATGTGTGTGTGTGTATGTATACATAAATACATCTCACAGAATCACAGGATATTTTAGGTTGGAAAAGACCTTTAAGATCCTTGAATCCAACCATAAACATAACAGAGCCAAGTCCACCATTAAAACATGTCCCTCAGTGCCACATGACTTTTAAATACCTTCGGGAATAGTGACTCAGCCACTTACTCAGGCAGCCCTGACAACCCTTTCATTCAAGAAATTCTTCCTAATGCCCAATCTAAACTTTTCCTGGTGTAACTTGAGACCATTTGCTCTGGTCCTATTGCTTGTTTCATGGAGAAGAGATTGACCACTGTGTCAGTATTTATGTGTGTATATGTGAGTATATAATTCCAGCCCTGCAGTAGTTCTGCCACAGAATTCAGACTGTCAGAAGAAACAACTTGAAGCACAAGATGCTAAAATTGCATCTTATTCCACCACTTTTTCAATCAGATCCAGATGAACGGACAAAGATTGAGCACATTCAGCTCATAAATTTCTTTACTAGAGGGTGCAGGAGAACAGCACTACTTAGGACCTACCTTGCCCATTTGGTACATGTTTATGCGTTTTTCCTTTCCTAGGGGTTGACTGGCATGATGATGAAGCATTGTTTGTGGCTGTTTTTGTGTCCTCTGTCTCCTCCTCCTCCTCTTCTTCATCCTCATCATCCTGAGAGCTTCCAAAATATACCATGTTGCTGGGCAGGGCTGGAGAACCTGATCATTAAAAAGAGACGGTTCATTAGCATCATTGCGTTCCCTTACTGCATTAACCATACCAACCATAACCTACTTCAGTGCCATGCACAGCAAGGGGAGACTGGGACTCTGAGCTGGGAGGTCAGACCACTGCATGACCAACTAGAGGTTTTTATTTATTAGTTTTTACCAACAGGATATTACCAACAGGATATGCATGTGCTTGAAAAGCAGGGTTCTCCCCTCCTCAAGCACATTCTATTTGTACTTCAGACAATCAGTCTTGCTACAAGCCCTAATTAATAGCTCTGTGTATTCAGTAAAGGACTAATGCACAAGCTTAATTTCAAATGCTTTGCTGAAATCTTAACACACAACTATAAGCTTACAGCTTTTCCAAACAGAAGAAAAAAGAGCAAAAAAACAGTCTGCACCACAATGGTATTTTAAAGTTATCATTACAATAAAGCATTTAAAGTTCACAATACTTTGCAGACCTCTACAATATTGTACATAATGTCTTGTGGTATTCTGCAGCAAGAAGTAAAGAGAAAGGCAAGACACTGAGAAGCTTATCTGCCTAGAGGATTCCTGGTAAAGGAGAAAAAAGAGGAAAGGCCTTCTGATTCCCTGTGTGCTCCTTTTGAGAATGTTGCTTCTCATCTCTTGATTACTTCCCATGATGCTCCCATGATTTTTAAATGTACAAATACAGCTGACAACTAATGGGCACTTTCCCATGTGCTCAATATCACTATCTACTTCAAAATGAGTCTCCTGTCTATCCCCTGGAGGGACAGGTGCCCTAGGAGCCTTCTAGTTATTCACAAAGTAAAATCTCTTTTAAAGTAAGGGAAAAAAGGATAGTCAACATACTTGGATAACAGCAACTTCAATTATTTTCTGGCAGCTAAGTAAAACAAATGGACAAAGAGAACTGGGCTAGAGACTAACACAAGATAGTGGCTATTTGGCTGGTGCTTCCTTAGGAAGCACTTCTGGCTTCAAGCTCTTCAGAACTGTAATTCTGTGTTTGGTTTGGTTTTGAGCTGTTGGTGTTGCCATTGCCAACAACTAACTAAAGCCTTTTTTTCGATTGCATATTTTCTGCTTCCACCAGGTCTGTACAAAATACTCTTAACTATAAAAATTATTTTTTAATGAATGAATTACACAAATATGGCACAAAAACTGGGATAGGCTGTTTCTGCAATGAATCATCCATTCCTAAATATACTGGTTTTGATTGGGATAGAGGTAATTTTCTTCAGAGTAGCTGGAACAGGGCTATGTTTAAGATTTGTGTGGAAGCAGGGTTCATAACACTGGGATGTTTTAGCCATTGCTGAGCAGTGCTTGCATGGTGTCAAAGCATTTTTTGCCCCTGTTTTTCATGCCGCTCTACCAGCAAGCAGGCTGGGGTGCACAAGGAGCTAGAGGGGACACAGACAGGACAACTGGCCAAAGGATTATTCCAGACCATAGGACTGTTCTCAGCAGTAAGAGCTGGGGGAAGAAGGAGGAAGGAGGGGACATTCAGTGTTACACCATTTGTATTCCCATGTAAACATTTTATGTGATGGAGCCCTTCATCCTGGGGATGGCTGAACACCTGCCTGTCAGCAGTGAGCAGCAAATGAATTCCTTGTTTGGCTTTGCATAAGCTTCTACTTTCCCTACTTAAGTGTCTTTATTTCAATCCATGAGTTTTCTTACTGAAAACTGACCTTTCCAATTCTCTCCTCCATCCCAATGAAGGCTTAGCCCCCACCTGTAAAGATGGTTGCTTTTGGCCTCTGTAACAGCCTCTCTGGAACTGTGGCTGGTTCTGGGGGAGAAGCAGAGAGAAACTCCTCACCAGTACCCTGTGCTTTGTGTGAGTGGCAGCTCTGGGGCAGCCAGGAGAAACACTACAGCAGCACTTCCCTCCTGAAATCCTGTATTATTCCATCCAATCTAGACAGAAATGTTATGGACATATACTGTTATCCTAGGGGAAAAGGCTTTTGGATGCCACAGTTTCCATGTTTATATAGACTGATGATCAAATTAAGACTGCTGACATATTTCTGTAAGTTTCTACAGCATGGAAGCTGTAGCAACTTATAGAAACGAAAAACCTTCACATTTTTTATGCAAGCCCAGAACTTTCTGGCACAGTCTAAGCAATCAAACATAGCAGGTAAGAGGTGCTGAGAGGGACATTAATTCTTCTACTCGTAGAGGAGTTTTAAGTCTCAACAGCAACCAACTAGAAGACTCTAAAATAGTTACTCCTAGGACAGTGCTGCCTGAAAAATAAATTGTCTTTTTTCTTCCATCTAGGTACCCAAATGTGTATTATGGATTCAGAAACTGGATGCAAGTGCATCACTTCTTAGGAGAATCTGAAGTCTGACACCATTGCGCATTGACAAATGATGGCATAAAAGAACTTTACTGTTTGGAACCCCCAAAATTAGATTCAAACACACAGACTGAAATCACCGTATTATAATTAGAGAAATAGTCAGAAAATTTATCCTGCTGAGACACTAAAATAGAAGTCTAGATATAGTGTCTGTTCACTCAGCTTCATCTTCCTCAGAATTCCACATCTCTGAGCTTTTTTGGCATCTGTTTTAAACAGCAACCAACAAAAATATCATCTGCAATGCAAATGCTGTTATTACAATGGCAATCCTTTTTTTTTTCCTACTTCTTAAAGCAGAGAATAAAATACAGTACTGTGTCAGTCTGTTTAAAAAGGAGGGAAGAGTCTTATCCAAGTCTAAGAGCAGGCACAAGCTACACCTGACTCCTGGTATTCAGCTGCTGTAATCTCAGTGCATAAATCTCCTGTCAGAATGACAGTTTTTAATTCTTTCCAATCGAGAACTACGAACAACAATGGTTAAACTGCATTCCTGGGACAGCTGGGACTGTTTGGGAAGTACATTTCCAGAGAAATTAGACTAGCAGCATCCAATAACACAGGAGAGTCCTGCTAACCCTCACTTTATTGATCTAAGTGCTCTGCAATATAAGACCTTGGAGAGAAGCTGGCATACAGTCCGGGTCTCTCCCCCTCCCTTCCACCAGGTTTTCCTACATATTTATTAAACTTGACTTGCCAAACTGAAAGAAAGAAAAAAAATGTCTGGACTTGCACATTTTTTTTCTATTTAAGCATTGTAACGGATGGAAGACTCAAAGAAATTTAAAAGCTCTGAGTTTTCTTGCTGAATTTTTGTATTAGAATTATTTTTATCCTCGCCTTTTATAGTACTAGTTCAGTTCTGGAATAGCCTCAAATAATTTGTTCACAAATATGTGCTGAACTGGTTAAAACCACTTTCACTTTAAGCCTATGTAGATAAACACGTCCTAAAGGCCGAGAAAACACCGGTTTAAAATATTGAAACAGGCTGGCCAAGCTCAAGACACTGCAAATTCCCTTCACGAGCAAACTGAAAGGAAGGTGGGCCTGTAAGTACACTGTGATTTCATTCAAGCTGAAAGAATGACAATTATGTTTATGAAATAACACCTAAGGTGTGGAGTGGTATATGTGCACTGCTGGTATACACCAAGCAAAGAGCTAAGCAACCACCCCTAAGATTCCTCTTATGGAAATAATACTCAGGGTTCTCACGACTGATGAAATAATGAAACTCGTACGAACGAAACTTAACTGTGAAGAGTGGAAGCTATGTAATCACTCACCTTTATTAATACTGTGTAATAATGCTTCCTGTCCTAAATATCCCTCATTCTCTTTGAGATCAGATAGGGATGTGTATGTGGTGCTACAGCGTACCTCTACAGGGGACCCCATTTGTTACTCAAAGCTACTGATTTACATAAACAATACTAAAAAGTGTTACTATAGCTATAAATGTTCCAAGACCACTGGAAATTTGAAGAAGAATGTGCGCTCAAGAGTTGTTTGGTTTTTTCCAGCTGTACCAGTTGGTCAAATAAAATATATTGCCCTTCCTCAAAAATCTGGTTGGTCTTCACTGCAAGTTAAGACCATGGTGGTTTTCCTTACAGACAGACTTTGTTGAGAATTGTTTCTCTCAGGTTACTTTATGTGTAACAGATATTTACCATGAAAATGATGTATGACAACAAGATGATACAAGCCCTCCAAAATGGCATGAGCATGAGGAAAACTGCAGGTTCATCAGACACATCCATACACACACATTCACAGAACACAGTGTTGTAGGGGCTTCCTTGATATGTAAAATTCACGGATCACTATTCTGCACATTTGTCCCTTCCTAGACACACTCAGCAACAGAAACCCACGGGGCAGCTATGCTGGTTCCTTCTTGCACGTGTTTGCCAGCCAGGCAGCAAGAGTAAATAAAAATGAGCAATCATCCCTTCTCTTCCTCTTGCCCTCCCCAGCACCAAAGTGTGATTCTCAGAGCCTACCAAGGGCAATATAAAGAGTGACGTTGGAATTAATAACCAACAGCAAAAAAGAAGAGTGGCGATGCTACGAATAAAGGGCAACATCTGTGCCTGGGAGGTGGTGCCTGCCAGGTCTCAGCACTCTAGGTATACAATTTCCCCACTTCCCCAGTTTCCATCCCCAAGAAAATAGCAGAAAAATCTGAGGCGGGGAAGAGAGAGAGTTACGAGAGCCTGTGGCTGTATTGAATTTTACAACTCTCCTTCAGTGTTGGGAGCCCCCACATCATGCAGGCAGCTGCTGCCATGGGCACTGAAGCAGATGAAGTTGGAGAGCAGGGAGCAGCCCTCCAGAGCCTGGGGAAAAGCACACGAGTAGCCCTCCACCCTGAGAAACCCACCCTGCCACCCACCCCATCAGCAGGTGCCTGAAAAGCCCGCTCACTCATCAAATCAGATGCCAGCCTAGAAATTAAATTTAACTTCTCACCACTCATTTAGAAGACATTTCATGCAAGGAACCATCTAGACTGCTGGTGGCTGTGTGGACATTTTTCTTGGCATCAAAAATGCCCTACAGAACATCTACCTCCATCTGGCCTCCTCTTATTACACCTGTGCCACCTCCTTAACTGTGGCAGTGTAATCTTTTTGTGGGGGGTGAATCGGATCATGAAACTGATTCAGATTAAAATCTCAGACTAAGGAAATTAAAGGCAATTAATAAATACTATAACTGTAATGTAATGTTACAAGCTCTCAAGAAAAGACTTGGAAAATTTCTATGCACACCTTTTCTTATTGAATGTGTAGCGTAATGTATCACTTTATGTTATTAAACAAAACATTAAACACAGTATGTTTCTAATCTCAGGTAGGAGCTGCACGTTTTACATTGTGTCCTGATGATGTCTAGGCACACAATTCCTAAATGCTTTCCCTCCTCCCACATCCCCAAGACAGCTGATTAGTTTCGCAACAATATTTGCATAAAAGCATATGCTGTCACCAAAGATCTGGATGGGGTGATTGCAACATATTGAGAAGAAAGGAGATGCCATGGCAGAAGGAGTGAGCTGCAAGAAAGGCTGTGAAGTGCAGCAGCAGCAGAGCAGAAGGGAGGAACTCAGATGTGCTGGGGCTGGAGAAAGGTGAGTGGTGAGAGGTACGCTAGGAGATGGACACAAGCTGCGGGAGCAACGGCAGAAAGGAGATACAGAAGGGATTACAGACATGAAATAGTAACAAATACAGTGAAGTGGAAAGGACATTGCTGTTAAGGCTGGCTCAATACAAGGCATCCATCTGATAGCGCAGTCAACCTGCTGCCCTGATCCAGACACGTGCCACTCACCTCTTTTTCTGCTTAACAAGTCTCACAGTTGAGAGCAGAAAAGCCACGGCCAAAGTCAGGCAGCAACCTGAACTTCCCAGCCCTCTCTCCCTCCTCCAAAACATTAGGGAAAGGCCGAATCACCAAAGCTGGACCTCATAGTGAGATCTTGAAAGCCTAAAAAATTTCCATGTCTGACTAAGGGATTGCAAGCCACACAAAAAGCCGACACAACCCCAGGTATCCTCTCCTCACCAGTACGAGAGCTCCTAGCATCAGATACTACTGCATGTGGCTAATTTCAAGAAAATCATTAATGATGAGTTGTTTTTTTAAAAAATCACTCATCAGGGTTACAATGAGCTATGAATTATTACAAAAAGAGAGGACAGTCAGCTCTTTTAAAAAATTAGATTTGAAGTATGTTTGGCAACTGCTTCCATCAGTATCTTCAGTTTTATTATTGAAATTCTCTCTTGAGTATTTTGTCTTCCCTCCTATTGTGAGAGCAACACAAAAGAAAGCCTAACTATACAGGAAAAATGAATACCACAACTATACACTAAGTGTGGCCTAATGCATATGAAAGAATGACAAACGTATTTCATGTCCTCTGTTACAATAATTTTCTGCTTAACAATAATAAGTACAAAGTAAAATATGGGGGCTTTAAGTCACAGTGCTGCTTTTAGCAATTTTCTAGGAAAGATGCCACCCTTTGCATGTGCAAAATTCAGGCTCTCTATTAACAGTAGGCAGAATTGATGCTTCTGCAGCCTGTACATACAGATGTGTTGACCTCAGCAGCAACTGCCTGATTAATAGAATAAACTATACTCTTTTTCAGCCATTTTATTTGACTAATGAGGTTATTACATTTTTTTTTACGAATGTGTAGTTTTCTCTCCTAAATTATGGTTATGTTTTGTTTCTCATTAAACTACATTAACTTTCGTCTTGGACTAGCTAAACATGTTAAAAAAACGCTCTGAATTTGGATCTGAAGAGTGGAATCAGAAGTATGGAAAGTGCATGTGCTTTGCCAAAAATACTATTTCATTACTCTTCAGAATTAGCTGGCAGTGCTTCTGCAGTATTTACTGAAGTACAAACCAAATGTTTTCATCTGGACTGGATTCAAACCCTGGTATGTTACAACCACAACAAAAATCATCTCAGTCCAAAAGCCTTCTCTGTAATTTAGGCTGTGGTTTCTGCAAAATTGGAGGATTCTTCTTCATGAATTATTTACACTAACTCCCCCTCTAGCTCCTCTGGTTTTTTCCCTTCTAACAGTTAAACACAATACAGATGTGCTTTGGAAAAATCTAAAAACAATTTAAGACATTAGAATGATTTAAGCACAGGGCAGGTCAAGGTATGCGGGACTTCAGCCTGCCCCAAAAAAGCACAGGGCTTGCCAAGCCCTACAGTGAGCCACGTTCAGAGGTTTGGCTTCTCCTCTGACACACAGCCCCATTTTGTGGCTGTATGCAGGTGGAAAAACCTTGCCTCTCAAATGCTCTTGATGTGCTGGCATCTCAATGCTTAACATTTAGGGCCTGCTTCTCATTTATTATATGTCCCACTTATTACGTTTTGGCAGCGCAACGCCAAATCCCTGAAGTGCAAATATATGTAATTTATGCCTGCACCTTATGGTTGTTATAGCAAGCCTGGCTAAAGGAGCATGAATGGCATAAACTCTATAGGAAAGAGCAATTGTACTTTCATTTGTCTGACTCCACCTGCAGGAACGATCCCAGAGGGAGCTCCCTCATGCCAGAGTGAGAGGGAGGAAAAGACTGTCCCAACTACAGAAATAAAACTCCAACTCTTCCCTCTGCTGCCATTGTACGAATCACAAGGTGCCTGGTGCTACTGTTAATTTATCGACTAGTGCAGCAACATAAACTCCATTTTCTTCTCAATCTGTTCTTTGAAGTAGTAGAGCTAAACCCAAAAACTAAAGACAATTTTTCCTTTTCTAGAGAAATGGAGCAAGGGTGGGGTAATGCATGCATCTGCAGGAAAAAAATAAAAGGTCTACTTTCCAAACTTTGCCAAACACTCCAGAGTAAGAGTACTCAAAATTAAAAAAAAAAAAAACAAAGGAGTGCTTCTCACATCTATAGTTCATATCTGACAATCTCAAAGCAATTTAACTCCACCAGCCTGACTGGATTTTTCAGTGAACTTCAAAACTAACCCTTCCTACATGCACTTCAACCCCCAACTTTACGTTCCCTCCTACCAAGAACCAAACTTGTACAGAAGTTTCAAACCACCATGACGACATTCCCAAAAAGCTACCTGGCTGTTTCATACCCAAGAGATCCTGGGTCCCATCCCTAGCACAAGACCAGTCTTCTAGATAACACTGAAGCTATGGTTTATTCACGGGTTAGAGAAGCAGGCTCAGAGGTTTTTGGCTGGGATGAAGGGCAGGAATCACCTTTGCCAGAATATTTTACATTGCCCACCTGGGCAGCAAGACTTTGAATTGCTCCTGCCATGGCAGCGCTCAGATTTCATGCCAGCAGCTCATCCATAATCAACATCCAGCTACATCGACGCCTATATACAGAGTTAAATATTTATCCTCATTTTACAAAAAAAACTAAGCACTTTGCTGAGGGACTCAGCATGAGTCTGTGGTAAATACAAGAGCTAAACCTCAAGATTAGTCTCCCATTTCAATCAGTTAACTGCATCCTGTGGCTTTTTGCACGGGTAAATACTGGAATTGTAAACATCAGAAAGGGCCAGAAACTGGAAGAGCAAGAAAAAGCTTTCAGCTGCAGGACTACACACGATGTTCTGTCTTACTCCAGCACCTCTTCCCATCTCCTGTATCTCTTAGTAGGCACACACAATGGCATGAAATTGCATCTTCCAGTGGATGCCTGGAGTTTTGGCACTCCAGCAGCACTCCGTTCTCCTGGGAAGGAATAATGCCATGGTGGTGGTCGCCAGGCTCTCTTCTCTCTCTGTACTTCACACAAGTGTTGTTCACACTGAGCCTGTGTAACCACTTCTCCCTGCCAACACTGATTAAATTACTCTTGTCCTAAACCACCACCAGAGCTGCTTAGTGGCTCATATTCCATAGGTGGCCTAAATCGTTGCATATATGAGAAATAGCTTATATTCTACACTTGCATGTTACTCCTAACTTTAAAAAAGAACTTAGAAATTTCGAGGTTACAATTACTAAATGCAAACTTATTTCAAACACTAAATTATATAATCACAACAAAACAAAATTTCTTCCATTGTTTAAAACCAATTATTGTATGTCTGCATATTTTAATATTATTTTGGAATTATAAAAACTAACCCAGACTGCAAAGAAGCTCATACTTTTGGACAATGTCAGCATTTCATTGCTTTGCTTCCAGCCTAATCAAGTGGCTGTGCTATTCAATATGCTTACTCTGATGTGGTGAGCAAGTCTCCATGGTGCCAATGGCTGGTGCTTCTAGAATGTGACTAATGCAAGTCAGCAGCTCTCCAACTACAGCACACGTTGACTACAGAACGTGCTGACACCAAACTAACAGGCAAACACACCTTTTGCCTTGCTGAAAGACAGGGAAATTAACAGTTGTTTTCTAATATGCCTAAAATTAGGAACTCCCAAGTTTTGGTTCCAGGGTCTCTCCCATTGTAATAAAAAATTTCTGCAGGTATGAAGTGACACAGTCAACCCCTCTTACCAAGACTCAAAAGAAAGACTCAGATCTCAAAGGCCTCTGGCCATTTTTACCACTCATATACAGGGGTTTAAAAATAACAAAAAAGCCTGTTTAAGAGCACACTGCACTAGAAGTCTTAAGTTACTGAAGTTCAGACAAATATGCTATAGCAAAATTTTCTATTTTGATTTTGCCTAACTGTAATAAATCATCAGATTATTAAGTCAGCACAGCACTCACAGAAAAAGAACAATCACACGTTTTGCAGAACAGAAGAGCCTGAAAACTCAATTGTGAGATCTCAATTAAACCATTTTTATTTAGGAATCCCTGAAATTCTCTAGCATGTAACTCCCAGAAGGCTCAGCTTAATTAGAAAATTGATCATGGGAAAACGTCTTAAAATGTACCCTCCTAATCACAGCCTTCCTGTTATCATCTTTTGCCAAAGATCTATTGCTCACAGGGAGTTGTTTCTCCTTCCTCCTTTAGCCTGATATTTGACTCACAACATTTTAACCTGTAAATAATTACAGAGAGCAGAGGTAACTTAAATGCACTGTAACAGAAGCTATTAAGAAAAATATGATCAGAGGCAGAAAGCACAGTAAAAGTGAGAACTGTTGTACAACCACACGGAGATGACACACTTGTATCTGCACGCTGCTGAAAGATACTAATTATGCCTCTGGCAAAGGGCATACAGGCTCCTTCAAATAAGCTATTTAAAGATAAGAACACTGCAGACAAACACTTCAGAGCTATCTGTACTATTCCCCTCCTTGTGCTGAAAATTCTAGGTCACAATTTAATAAAATTTTTAAAAACCACGAACCTATTTAAAAGGAGGATTTAAAATAATAGAAAGCAGAGGAGCCTTGCCAAGTTTGGTCAGTCTAGAAATGTATTCCAGGTTGCTCAGATATTCATCAACTGTTACAGCTTTTTCATTGTGCTCCACTTACCTTTTAAGAAGTAATTAGTACAGTGTATTATCAAATCAAGAGTTTGAAAAACAAACTAATTAAAATATGTCTAAAGCCTTAGTGTTCTGGATAATGAAACCAAGCAGGTCATCTTGGTTAAATTATTTCCCTTTGAAATTACAGGGTGCTAATGGAGTGGGGGGGAGTTAGAATCATTTGAATCATTAGGTTTTCTTACACACAGCAGGACAGGTAAATGGGATTTCTTCTCCTAAGTATGGGATCTTATGCATGTCAAGAGCCTTTCTTCCACACTGTAGCATGATAGTATTGCTCCTTCACTGACAGAATTCAACTGTTCCTACTCAGAATAAACCATGCAAGAACAATGAAAAGCAAACCTGTAGTGGTGATAGGATGCTTACATTTTTCTGTCTAAAAACAGAAAATGAAAATACACACTGACACGTGAATTCACAGTGGAATTCAGTAGAAGGCTGGGCTTAGTGATCTTGAAGTGTTTTCCACCCTTAGTGATTCATGATTCTGTGGTGTGACAAATTTACTCTGTGCTTCTGACACCACTGCTGGGTGTGGTGGGACAAGGGCAGAAGAGCACTGAGCTGCATTCCCACCAATCCTGGTGAAGACTCCTTTGCCCACAAAAAGGCTTTGATCATAAATCCAGGGATTATATCACCAGATCACTTTGAAGGACTAGGACCCTAAGATAGTCCTAATGGTTTTGTTTGGGTTTTTTTTTTAATTCAACAAACACGGGGATTTACTGTCCTGGATCTTATCACTACTACACTTAAGATTTTCGAAGTGCTGAACTTCAACCCTGTTAGTGTGCTCTTATTTCCATGCAGTTGCATGTAGCATTTCATGGTGAAAGCATGAAGAGCCAAGGCTGGACACGTACAGCAGGACAGAAGTCAGAACAACCACCTGTCCCACCATGACAATTCTGAACCCTCAACCCTTTAAAAAATAATAGCACGGAGGTTCCAAATCAAAATAACCCCTTGCAAAAAATCCCAGTCTTCCTTATTCAGGGTCTTAATAAGCTGCTGGGTCTTCCCTCTCCAAGCTCACTAGGCACCTCCAGAAAGAGTAGCACCAAACTAAGCCTGCCAATGCCCTGAAAAATCACTTGTGGGACACTTCTGGAGCTGCTATCAGCACATGAATTCCTTACTAGCATATTAACAACCAGCTTGCACCTCCTTGTTTTGAAATGGACACATCAAAAGAGACAACCACCTGGAGCTAACATTCCCAGCACCCAAATGGACACAACCTCAAGGCAGCCAGGACCTCTTGAAGGACACAGCAGTTCAGGCACAGAAGCCAGAACCATGCTAATACATGTCTGAGCAACTCACTCCTCCCTCCAAGCCACAGCACTCTGCTGCTCCTCCACAGAGAAGCATCCAGGTAGCAGGTGTCCAAGAAGATTCTCCTGCCTCTTTTTAACGAGCTCTTTTCATGTTTTATAAAGGGGTGATGGAGTAATAAGCTTATCGGGGTGCTGAAACACAAAGCTGACAGTTTTCCCTTTCTACTTTTCTGCACACTGTTTAATCAGACCAAGAACATGCCATGTGTGGCACTCAGAGCAGACTTTCCCTCGTGGTTTTTAACATAATTGTAATTGTGATCTTGCAGCCTGAACGCATGTGTTGTCAGAAATGTTCGAGTACTCCTGCATACTGAAGAAATTAGGAATGAATTGCAAGTTCTTAATTGACAGTACAAAACATCAATTACGCCACAGATGAATAACAAAGGAGAAAATTGCAGGTGCAAGAGCTAAACAGCCATTGATTTAAATAAAAAAGAAATTAAAAAAAACCAACAACATGAAGCACTGGAATAGGACTAAAGTACCCGTGCTTCCCATTTGCATTGTTAAACCAGAACACTAAGAGAATGCTAAGAGAGTAGGAAATAAAAGTGGAGATAAGTGACACCCCCACACAGGTTGCTGTTCTGTAAGTGCAAGTGCCTTCAAAGCTATAAATAACACATGCTTAGTTAGCAAGCAGTGGAAACAAGTGTGTGAATGCAGCCATGTGTGCTCACACACAGACACACATACACAACCCCCATCTGACTCTTCCCACCAACAACTGTGGCAGTTGGCCCAGATCACAGCAGTGACACTCTGCCAACAGACTGATCAACCTCACGGCACACTAAATTAGAAATACATTTTCCACAGATTAAATTTCAGAGGACCATGATGCCACTTTAAACTCCATTAGATTCTGCTCCTCTCCAGCCTTTAAACAAACACAAAAGCTAGAAAATCACCCTTCTCTATCCCCTCCACCCACCCACTTTACCAGAGGTCTCAACAGGATGGAGGCTCCATATCAGATGTGAAATAAGATGGATAAATTAGCAACCAGTCTGAAGGTACCACTAACCCAAAATCTTACAAAAGAAAAGAAAAAAGAAATCAAACCACACTGCATTAAGGTGAGAAAGCCTCATCAGGAAGCTACAGGTGGTGTTGATCACTGCTGTCCACAGATGCAACAGAGACCTAAGGAAAGGGAACTCAAATGCAAGCTCTGTAAAATGCAACCCACTAGGTAAGACTTTTGCAGACAAGCCCTGTCTGTAACAAATGCACACCCTTTCAGCAGGTAATGGGACAAAACAGCAGCAAGAGGCATCATTCCAGCACAGAGGATGCACTTAATGCTAACTACTGAGACAGGGGACACACCTACAGAGAAACATACAGCAAGAGATAACGTGACAATTGGGGGATTAAACTGAAAGATGTTGTCTTCAGTACGTGACTTGGGACACAGGGCCATGGAAAGTCTCAAGAAAAATGACCACTTGAGTAACATCTCCTTCTCTAGCTTAATGTGGACAGTGAGCGGTACCTCACACTCAGGCCCCCCAAGTGTGACGTGCAGGCTTGCAGACACACAGCCCACGGATCCCTGACACACCACACAGCTCCAGCCGGGCTCCAGCACCTGTTACTGTGAGGTGATTCAAGTATTTCACTCCACAATTTCAGATACCTCGTTTGTACTTGGATTGCTGAGAGGAGGGGCTCACCTGTTTTAATCATCACCACAGGAACAATCCAGCTCCTGAGGCAGACAAGAACAATGGCAACCCCTCCACCCACTGTCAGATGAAAAGCCTCACTCAGATTGAACAATAAAGGACAGTGAGTAGGTAGAGAAGGGGAATTTCCAAGCAGATTTTCTCCTATTGCAGGAACAAGCACTCAGGCAAGTTAAGCACTTCTTCAGTTTATAGTCAGACAAAACAAAGGAGGATAGGGAAGACTTAAAGAGAGCTAGACAAAAACCCATTCAGGGTAACAGAGAGCCAAGCATAAAAGAAATTTCTTTCTGCACTATTACCAGCCTCATTTTATGATCTTTAGAACCATGAACTCGAATGCTCCTGCTGCAGATACAGTCAAATTACCGAGAGCTGAAATGCACACAATACTTTCAAGTGCAGCTCCAGTACATTTGTCTGGCTGCTGCTTGGTGTGCAGCACTACAGCTCCTCCTGTGAATGAGACTGTGCCCCAGCGCTGCTGCCAGACACCTACCTCGAAGACAGAGGAAAGTGAGAAAATCTTCTGTCTTGGGCTTCCTTTTGGAGAGGTCAGAAATCTGAGTGGCAGGAGGGGGTAACAACGGCTCCACTATCTTTATTGGAGTTGTGCTGGGACTGTTTGGCTGGGACTGAGCAAACTTCCTTTGTGCTTGCAGCCTTGGCCTGTGGAAACAAGAGCACATGAGAAACAAGTTAGGCAGAACTTGCTGGATATGAGAAAACATAAAAATTCACCACTTGGAGGGGCGAGAGAGACAGAGACAGATCTGAATCCATCTCCCACCAATACCAAACCCCTAGCTGGGTCAATAATGAAGACAGTATTTTATTTGTTTTACCCCGTGGTATCTTCTGCTACAATGTGGAAAACCAGAAAGGCAACATCTTGACTGCAAAATCTGTGACTACTGTTTCATATGTTTTGGGTGTCTTCTTGCACATGATACAATTACAGTTTACCATTCACTTATTTGGCAATTATTCTGTAATTTGCACCATGAAAATGTCTTTTTTTTTTTTTTGTTAAGTGTTAGTGCTCATTGCTTTCTGCTTTTAATTAAATTACAAATTAGGTTTATTTTAGCCCCATTAAGGTTTTAATTTATTCCAATCTGCTAGAATCTTATTTTCATAGTAAAATATATATTAATAGATAAGGTATATATATTTGTGCCCAGTTCTAAAAAAATAAAACCTTTAGGAAAAAATATTTTTGACAGGGAAAACATCAGGTCAAAACCTTTAGATTTTTGTTTGCTTGGCCACTGCTCAGAAGACAGTAAGTAAGCAAGGAGGTCAGCAGTGGGGTTAAGCAGGATTTGGGATAAATTTTCAAGATTGAAGGACATGCATGGAATGGATTTGTTCAGTCCTGGTACTGGGCAATGGATTGACACTGATTAGTTCCAAAGCATGCCCGGGTACGGCTGCAGGAAATGAACGGCTGCAGGTGGTTTTGGCAGTTGGCTGCAAATTATTTCAAGCCTATCTGAAGGCTCTGATTAACTGCTAGGTAGCAATGAATATGATTTTCTTTAATATGTCTAGAACATAAATTGGTATTAGGGAAAGCATTTTGGGGCAGGACAGACACCCGGAGGGGGTCTTGCTGGGAACCTGGCTCAGCTCAGCATATAAGAACATGTTAATTTCTCACTTAAGCAACTGGGATTCTAATTATGATTTTTATTACAGTTTCAAAAAGGAGAGAAGCTACAGAAAGAACTTAAAACCTTGTTGAAAAGGGATGCAATTTTATGTCATTTTACTCCTTAATAGCAGAGTATTTACATAATGTCAAAGTGAAACATATTAAATAACACTGAAGGGAAGCCCAGGTCTTGTCACTCGATGGCAGCCTTGACTGTTGTGACTTAAGGAAAGCACAGTTATTGTTCAACAGGGATGAAACACATAATCGGCAAACTTCTTGTTTTTCATGAGTATTAACCTCAAATATGTGGGTAACGAGGTTTGTTACTGAATTTTAAACTTCTGCAATCTTGTTGTTAAGATAGCCAAAAAAAAAAAAAAATTGGAAATCTCAGCAGTGTTTGTACTAATATACACGTTCCCTAATAACAACAGAAAGCAAAAAGTAACATGCAGCAGTTTTCTCCCTAAACTATGCATAAAATTGTCCTTGTCATCACTATCCAACCCCCACCACCCTGAACAACAAAACATACCAGCCATTCTTACTGCTTTTTTTAATCTCCTCCATGGCAAAAATAACCTGGAGTTTACAAATTTTTTTATCATGGTGCTTATAATTTGTGAACTGGAACTAACAGACTATTTAACACATTTATTTCCTCATATCTATGAACAATTATCTTTTCAGAATGAAAGTCTTGTATAGATCTGCCTGTATCTCCAAAAAATTACTCAGATTGCTTTGCAAAGCCCCATCTCTTCAAGCAGACTAAGGACTCCCGCGCAGGCTGAATGGGATTTTAATTTCAAGCAACTACCTTTCTATCACCAAAACCATACATGCAGCCAGAGAAAAACGCTTTGTGTTGGCTTCTGTTCCGCACAAAACATATGCTCTCTCGGCAAAAAACAGACTATAAAGGTTAGCGAGCATCCCGGCTTTCTGCACAGCAATTTTTTCCCATTGATGTGCTTCATCAGCCAGGATGTTAAAAACATTAACCCATCCACTCTCTGCATCTCTGTACCTGCTCGAATCTCATGTGATCAGCGATAAGCAAGGAGTACCACCCCACGAAGTAAAGGTTAAGCCTGCTTTATGGTTCAAAATTAACCCTCGGCAGCAAGAATCATCCATGCTGGTTTGTAGTATCTCCATTATCCCCAGAGCACTGAAACAGGATTAGAAAATGACTTGCAAGTTTGGCATAGATGTGGAATGAGTTAGGGAACTGAAAGTACTTTTGGTTCTGTCTCTGAATGTACGCTGTCTGCTAGCACTCTTTTCTGGGACAAAAAATTCCCCGTGTGGCATGGAGCCTGGCCTGGTAGCATCACAGGCTCTTCACTACCCCTGGGGGCCCTTGATTTCTGCAAGGACAGAGAAAATTCCAGGTCTTCCCTCCACTTACAACCATGAAAACCATGAACTCTTGCTGCTTCCCCAGGAAGGCTGTGGAGACTTGTTGCTATATGGTCGTCAGATGTGTCCGAGATGCTTCTCCTCGCAAACCAGAGTTGAAGACTGCTGTACTTCCATCTGCTCAGTTTGACCCCACCAGTGCCACGAAACCAGGCCCCCTTATGAAATATCCATCTTTTATTAAAACCACGGGCAGTTAAAGGCTGTAAATATTGCTGATTCAATTTATGAACACTAGCAAATAAAGCACTCTTTCATGCCTGCAGCATCCTTTAGGTTTCTGCAACAACTACTGTTTCTTCCATGGATATGTATATTCTCCATAGGCTTCTACTTCAGTGCCTGAGAGTGCACACAGAGTGAGCTGCGAGCAAGAAATAAACTTTTCTGTAGCTACAGCATATGGGGATAAGGAATCAAGATTAGGAAGCAAAAGACACATTCTTAAGTAACCCTTGCTGCAGATTTATGTAAACATGACCAGTTTCAAAGGTGGGCCAGCAAAGAAAAAACACATATATTTCAAAACACTGGCAACAACTAAGCTTGTTTCCTTATGAAGGCAGGTATGCACCTTAATAAACTTCTATGTCCCCATGAAAACCTCCAGCAGCATAAACCCAATTATTTCAGGTATGGTTTCACATTATACTTAATCCAATCTAAGTGTGAAGCTGTTGCCAAAGAAGGATTGTACCCTCCTTCTTCAAGTTACAGCAGACGAAGGATAACAAGTCGCACTCGCACACCACTTCTGAACAAGGAAGAACAGAACAGATTAAAGTGCTCAGAAAGACACTGTGTGTGTATGACGGTGCCTATCTAAAATTTAGAAACAGTGTAGCCAGCAGGTCCAGGGCAGTGACTGTTCCCCATACTCCGCACTGGTGGGGCCAAACCTCGAATCTTGTGTTCAGTTTTGGGCCCCTCACCGCAAGAAAGACACTGAGGTGGTGGAGATGGAAACAGAGCTGGTGAAGGGTCAGGAGCACAAGCCCTATGAGTTGTGAGGAGAGAGCTGGGGGTGTTTAGCCAGGAGAAAAGGATGCTCAGAGGGAATCTCACTGCTCTCCACAATTGCCTGAAAGGAAGCTGTAGCCAGGTGGGAGGTCAGTCTCTTCTCCCACATAACAAGTGACAGGACAAGAGGTAAATATCCCAAGTTGTGCCTTGGGCATTAGGAAAAGTTTCTTCACAGAAAGCATTGCAAAGCATTGGAATAGTCTTCCCAGAGAAGTGGTTGAGTCACCATCCCTGGAAGCATTTAAAAAGACACATGGATGTGGCACTTAAGGACACGGTGGACTTGGCAGTGCTGGGTTAATGGCTGGAATCAATGATCTTAAAGGTCTTTTCCAACCTGAAATGAATCCATGATTGTTTAAATTCGTAACACCACCAACATGGCTTGGCTCTTTGCTTCTTAATGCAAGGATTTCTGCTGGAATGACCTATTTAGTGTGCATTTGGCAACAACAGACAGATTGGCATGAGCATCAGAAAGAACAAAAAAAATCCTGTTTCCGTCCTCAAAATAAATTGCTCACTTTGTCCTCATTGAAAGGGTACACACTATGTAAGGCTTATAAATATGCAAACAGAAACTTCACAAGACGGAAAAGGATGAGGAAAGAACTTAAAATAATCCCACATCTAAACGTCATGCCAACACCCAACACGCAGCCAGAAATATCTAGACTATTTAAAAATAAACAGTTAACCACCTTCTCTCAACAGAATGTTATTTTTCTTCTACTTCTTTTGAGAGACTTTGAACACATACCTATGACACAAAGTTCAAAAAAGCCTCAGCCTGAGGAAGTCTCACCTCCTTCGGGTATGCTTCTCTTCTACTGAACTCACTGTTTAGGTCTAAGAAAGTAAATTTCAGCCAGAGACTGAAACTCCACAACAAAAATATCCTGATTGCAAAAAGTCAGACTAGGCTACAAAACATTTCTCTTCTGACACAAAAAATACTTTTTGAAGCTTCTTTAGAGTAGAATTTATTTTTAGTTGAATATTTTAAGCAAATTGCATTCTTTGTAATTAAAACACTACAGTTTGTGTTAACTAAAAGTGCTTCAGAATGTATTTTAAAATATCATACACTATCACCATTCCTTTAGCTTGTAAAAAAGTTCACATTTAGGAAAAAAGACTTAATACACAAAGGCGGTCTTTTCAAAGCAAAGTTCAGGCTAGTAGTAGCAGTCTGTTTTAAATTTAGTAAACATTAATATTCTAGATAACAGTGCATGTTGTGCTAGCCACAAATCAAGTATTAAACTATCAGTATGTGAGATTTTGTTGTACAGCTGTACAAAATCTGACTCTTTTCAGTTTATTACTCCATAACTCCTAAGTGAAAACAAAGCATAAGTACTATAAAACATACACAAAAACAAATATGCACTATCAGAATTGAAATATATTTGCATGCATATTTATCTGTTTATGGAAAATTCTGGGTTTGAGAGGCTATTCTCATGCCTAAGCATCTCAATTGGGAAGAGATTTGCAAAACAATCTCCAGCAACCTTTAAGTTTCCACCAAACTTCCGGCTTAGTATGTGCTACCATATGTCCCTGCTGTTTGGTCTCATTACATTTCACTTACTCCTTGAACTCCACTTTTGCTTTTGTCTTTTCCTGCCTTTCTGTAGCCTGGTATATCCTTTTTCTTGACAACAGCAGAACAAGGAGTTAGGTTTCCAAAGACTATAGGAAGCACAGCTGAAGCAGCTGCTTGAGCAATACAGTTTTGAGACTAATTCCCATTTTCCTTCTCACTGCAATGGGCTTTACTTAACACTTAAGGGAAGGCTCTGGCATGGCTGGGCACTCTACCTCATAGATTTTGTTCTGACCATTCCATGCTAACATCATTATAGCTTTCCCTCTGCTGAGTACCTGAGCTATTTACTTCCTTGCTATGACATACTGCTGGCATGCTGAAATACTTATCTCTGAGGTTTGCTTGGCTCTGTACCCCTGATCTCAATGAGGTCTGAAGTGCATCATCTTTTGGTCTCATTGGAGGTGATAAACCAAGTATGTAAATTGTGTAACTGCACCATACAACACGGCACTCGGTCTGGCACACAGCATGTCTGTCACAGAAAAATTCACTTGTGTGAGCAGCTTTATTCAGTAAGGTAAACTCACCTGAACGTGACAGGCTGCAGAAATGTTAAAAATATAATAAAAAAGTAATTTAGGCTTTAATAGCCAGGTGTCTGCTGGAAATCAGATGATTATCAAGTGTGTAATTTCCACCTCAAAGTCTACCATGTTACAGGCACTTCTAGACAAGCCCAAGACGAGCATGCAAAACTTGTTGCTGGAGGTATCATTTTTCATGGGACAAGAAGGAAATCACTATCACATGTGCCAGCAGGAAGCATGGCTAAGTTACATTTTACCCTTTCAATCCTCAGAGTAAGACCAAGACATTCCCTCCCAACAGTGACCTTCTAGAAGGCCACCAGTTCACGTGAACAGGGCTCCAAACTTCAACAACTACATCAATAATGCCAGAACTTATATGAAACATATTAGTTTTTCCCCAAACTGTGATGGTTAACATTCTGATAATCAAAAAAATGGCATGGGAAAAAAAATTCCCCCCAGAAGCCAAGATCTTGTTGGCTGTCCCTGGAGCACACCTGAGTGCACATGCTGGCTCTGGTGGCACTAGGCAGTGTTTCTATCTGTGCTCACACACCTCTGCCACCACTGTGTCCCAAGCTACGCTGTCAGGTCAATCAACAGCACCACACCAAGAGCGAGAAAGCAGGCGTGCAAAGGAGTCCTTTGAACTGCATTTCCTCTCCCACATGCCCCAAAGCTACTGAGATAGTCTTTTCTGCCCATATCAGGGTTATCTGTTGCTCATTTGATAACACACAGCTCTGTCGCTACTGCCAGCGAGTCTGCAGTAGTGGAAGTGGAGATTCAATCAGCATCTGTGTCCCCACACCTGTTTGTACCAGGATGGGACTAGAAGTTAAGAGACCTGGTTGCTCCCATCCTTGCAGATATCAAGTGCAGGTAACTGGTGCAAGGGATGGGGCCACTCTCAGACATAGCTCCTTCAAAATAATTTGCAAGATAATGTAATCCAAGACACAACCTAGACCTGTACTACCAGGTAAGAGTGTAATTCTTAATCTTGTCATATGATTAAAAGAATCTGGGCTACTTTTCAGTAAATTAATCATTCCAGAAAAGTCAAATGCAACAATTTTCAGAAGCTGTTTTTGCTAAGACCTTTATTTACTCAATCTTTTTTACTTTCTGTGGGCCAGTAAATCAAAATTGGGCCTAAATTAACAACACGATTTTAAATCAGACTTAAATTTTCACTGCTTTCCAATGAAAGCAAAAAAAACTAAGCCCATTCAGGCCTTGATTCTTGAGCCTAGCAGGGCATGTTTCTTTAAAAAAACACTTCTTGCTCTAAAAGTTCAGCCACAATGAATGGATGCACATTTTTCTCTGAGATTTTTGTGTGTTTTTTTTTTTTAAATGGGAAACAGTTGCTTTCTGAGAACCTCCTCTCCTGTTAACACCAGAAACGTGTTTGGGAATGGCATTTAATGAACAATAATTGAGCTAACCCATATGCTTCACAACTAGTTCAAAGTACAGCGAGACACAAACTTTTTTTTGCTAAAAACTGCTCCTATTATCATTAATTCTGGAGCCGCCTGTTTTTCCTGGCAATGCTCACTGATTACAAGAAGGTACTTGCAGTCTCCAAACCCACCTCATGCCATGCAGTTTAGCAGAGACACTTATACCTGCTAAGTGAAAGAGCTGGCTGTTCAAACACACAAGATAGTGTTGGGCACAGTCTTTGGGAGTCCTTAAAAGCTGCTGGGCACTGTTACCATCCCCCACCACTTTAACTGTGTTAGGAGGAACTGGACAACTCCAGCCACCATAAATGAGCCTTGTACATACTCCACATTGCCTACATAGGCAGTCACAATGACACAGGTATGGAGAACTTGCCTGCTAGAGTGAGGCCCATTCTAGACAGTTTATAGAGAAAGTTGTAGAAAAATAACACTGCATTTAAGTTTCACCTGTGGATCCAGTAAGTGCAGGTGTTTCAGTGGTCTAGATAACCTTGAGAGGGCTAAATCACACTGGGTACTAAATGCCCTGAAACATCCAGTGGTCAGGGAATTTTGACACTACTCTTATGTAGCAGTATGATTTCCCAGTGTGAACTTGAGTGCCCTTCATGGGCTTGAGGATACAGGGAAGCAAAGAGGAACAAGAAACTATCCAAAAACCAAAAGCATAATTAGTCAAAGTTGCAGCCCTTCTCCAGGAGACTCAGTCTCCTCTCACCTTACTGCTGCAACTGGTTTTAACTGGTTTTGATGCAAGAACAGTCCATGCTTATCACACACAACTTGCAGCACTGCAGCGCTGCAGGCAGGGTCACAACCTCTCGTCCTGCTTAAACCAAAACTTGGCTCTGAGTTACCAAGGTGCAACTCCAGCACAACACAATTACAAAACCACACATCCACCTTCAAATATCTCAACAACGGCACGCTTCCAGCTCAGACTCTAGCAGCTGGAGAAAGGTTGATTTAGATTTAAATACATTAATGACCATCAAATATTCAAACCCTTCCACCTGTCCCATGTGCCAGGGGCTGTGGCAAGTACAGGAGGGTTTATTAGCTGCTGTCCAGAGAGAAGCAGTAGTGGAAATGTGACCAAATGGGGATATGGCAGCTGAATGAAGCTCCCAAGAAGCAGTTTTCTTACAGTCTTTGTCATCAGATCACACTATAGCAACTGTCCTACAGACATGTCCATAAATCCAGGACCAAAGCCTTATTCCTCTATAAGTAAGTATGGGATCTGGACAATCAGAAAGACAATGACTCTTTTAGACCTACTTTCTCCAGGGCTTTAGCACCTGAGATTTGACAAAATTCTTTCCTCTCCATACAGACATGTGGTGAGCTGTACATGGCAATAGATGGCAGAAGAGATCCTTCTGAATACTGGAGACAGGTGGTGCCACCCTTCCTTTGTCCTGCAATAGTTCTTAAAAATTCCCATTCTGGAGTAGCTTCATTTCTAGTCTAAGAATATAAGCACTGGCACTTCAACCTTTGACTGCTTCAAGTTGTACTCCAGCTGTGTCTACACTGTACCATATTGCACATTGCTTAAAGCCTTCAAATTCATCAGTCTACATGGAAATGAATTTAACAACAATGCTGCAGACAGTGAGTCCTACAAATGCTCCTCCTAAAGTCCTGGCTATTGCTGACACCCTCAACACCACAGCCAACAACACTCAGCTGAGCCAGCTCAGATATGCCCATAGAAGCTACAAAGGTGCATAGCAATGCAAAACCAGCCTCATTCAGAAGGAACAAGAAACAGGAATGTATTCCAGAAGTCCATTCTAGAGGGGGCTGTGTCCTGGATACATCTCTTTCCCTGCTGTTCTTGGGGCTATGCATGCTACAGAGACTGCACCCCAGCTTACGATTCTTGACTCTCTGGGACCAAGCTATGGTGGGAGTCACTGGTGTGGAGCAGTACCAAGCACCAGCTGATGAGCACTGATGGTACTTCAGCAGTACCATAAAAGCCACAACAACTTCTGACCCCTCCCCACGCTCCCACCTGTGCACAGCTTACTTCTGCTCCTGCACCCATGTTCTGGAGGCATTCCTCTTCTGCAGCATTCCTCATCTCAGGCTGCCACTTGGTTCTCTTCACCAGAGAGCTCTGCGAGCTGCCTACCAAGCACAGCTACCTACAAAAGCACGTGGCAAATGGAAACTAGGGTTTCCAGTTCCTGCATCCAGAAATGAGGGCTGCCCCTCTACTCTAGCAGTGTGACCCAAGATTCCTACTTTTCAGCTTGAGGCAAAACCACCATGCCATACAAGAAAGCAAGAAGAACATCACAGAGGTGTTAACTTTAGGCCAGGTCTGCCATTTTATGTTGTGCTGCTGCAGAGCATCACTACATGCTAGAAAGTTAAAATGCAAAACCACAGCAGCAAAGAAAAGAATTAAGGAACTCATTTACATTTGCTTGGTTTCTAATAATCACTACCAGATGTCTGACTGCATACTATGTCTACAAACTGATCTTCAATAAGAAAACCACAAGAACAAAGTTATTTTTTCACATTAAACCCTGTCCCTTGTGCTGGAAGTAAAAAAGGTTGAACTCCATGCTAATAGACACCTTTCTCACTGCAATGAGGATGCAATTTCCAGTTCACTCACACGATCTCCACCTACTGGCAAGGAACCTGTCAAGTGCCTGCTGGCACTTGCTGAAGCTGGAAGAATGAAGCAACCTTCACAAGCCTTCTGATATTCAGGTAAAAGCCAGTGTGGGACAGCCTAGGGGCACAAAATGGTTTCCCCTTCCACTTCATTTCTCTGCAACACCATGCTGCTGTCTGCGTGAAGTTGCAGGCACCTTTGTTAACTAATGCAGGCTTAGATTGTTTTCAAACGCATTTTTGACCCCTACAAAAGTATTTCCCATCCTATGAAAGACAGTCTATAGAAGATTAAAACCTGCCCATTTTGAGAAAACTTGAGCATTGCGCCCTATTTAATTACAGAGAGGTCAAAACTACTTAGCACAACACACTGTGCAGCTTCAATACTCTAGTATTATTTTCAGTGTCCTCAGACATCTGAGGGACATCTGCAAAACCTGTTCACTTCCCAGCTCCCAAGCAGGAGGCATTAAACAAAACCAGCACGGTTCAGATGACAGAGCTTCCCACTTCCTTACTCATGCAATGCCTGGGCACTACCCAAACCCCTGGTCTCTGATCAACTCAGAGCTGCTCTTTGTTCCCTATGATACACCAAATAATACCAAACATATCAGCAGCTCCCTCCCTAGTAATTTGACCAGCTGCTAAAACTCAAGAGGATGCAAGATCAAAGCCACACGACTGAAGGAAAATTCTCTTTTCGTTTTGAGCAGCCTTTTCTCTGCAACTGTGCTTAAAAAAAAAATTGTTTTACAGACCATTTCATTCTTGTTTTCCAATCTCAGAAAAACACGCGTACCTCAACTCCAGCAGTCGTTCACCTTTGCCCTAAAAGCAACTTGCACTAGCCAGAAAGCCACAGATTATTTCTGGCAAAAATGTCAGAAATAACAGTGTATGGATCATTCTAGACATCATCTGAATGGCTGAGAAACTTCCTGTTCAATTAAGCCCTGCATTAATCCCTAACACTTGAATAAAATTTTCCATCTACTGGCAGGAAGTGATAAAAGTCAGTAGGTTGTGGGCATTTTAACCTCTTGCACAGTTGCAGCTTGCAATTTAACCACACCTGAAACCATATATCTGCACTTCCCACAGGGACAGCCTTTAGAGGGCTCCTTTACCATCTGGCTCTTACCAGGAACTCAACATCTCTCCAGTAAAAGTTACCACGTTTAGACCCACAGCGAGGGGAAAAAAAAAAAAAAAAAGTGTGTGTGTCTGATGCACAGACTTTATTCTGATAAGCTGCAAAGTGATCACTTTTGCGTAGAACACCCATCAGTCACATTCACCGTCTTGCCAAAAAGGATTACTAAACGGAAGCATGCAAGTGAGCTATCATGGGAAGAAAATAAAAGAAAAATCAGTATATTCCATTATGTTAATCCTATGCTATTCTTACATAATGCTGAATTCCATTATATTAAACCTGTGGTGTTCTTATATAACTCTGAAGATAAAATACAAACTTTAGCAGGCACTGTCTCTTCTTTTTGGTCTTTCTTCCTTCATCATTGTAATTTTTTGCATTGAGTTTCTCTTGGAAGCAAACCACAACCCTCTCCAGGCTTCCTCCCCAGGAGTCAAACAGCCCATTCTTGCAAGTCAATCAGGCAGATGCAGTCAATTGTCCCAGTAACTCTGTTCATGCCTTCTTTCAAGCCATGCCACATCCTGCTACCAGTCAAACTGGCCTGAAAAGGAAAGGGGCCATTCACCTCAAACCTCTTCTTTACATAGATGCTAAATCCTATGAGAGGGGGCTGGCTGGACTGCCAGAGCATGCTGTCTTTCTCTTCCTCCTGAATGCCAGAAAAAGTAGTTGGGAACTAATGATATGAATGGAAACTATGGTAACAATTCCTGTGCCACCACAATCTATAGCCTTCCCTGCCGACTCTTTCTTTACCTGCAGTAGTAAGTATTCAATACTCTATTGCTTCTTGTCACATGTCTCACATTCCCCTGCCCCTGGAGACTCCAGTAAAAAGGTACGGTGCATATCGAGCTCATTTCAGTACCAGGTAACCATAGTAAAAAACCCTCACAGACACACACTAATTGTGTGTACACATCACACATCTGTCCAGGAAATGAAAAATACAGTCCCTCTGAGAAGACTTTGTTCACAGAAGAGTGAGATTTATCAGCGTTTCTTCTCTAACACCCTCCTTAATTTAATTTTTAGGATACACAGTGGTATGTGAGCAGCAGGACATCTGCTATTTGATGATGCAATTCAGATAAACTAAGAGCTTGCTGATAGTGGAAGGAGAAAGTCATGTTCCTTCTGGTTCTGAATCCCACTGTGCACCCTGACCAGGAAGTAATGGGAGGGCATAGTCCTACCGGGGGGGAAGGACAAATGGAGTGGGACCACACCTTTTTGGAGCAGCAACTGCTGCATTGCCTCACCTGCATCCTCCCACCCTGAATGAGTGCGTTCAGTTTGGTTTAAACTGATCTCAGAGAGGCTGCTTCAGAAAAAAGGTGTGGTATATATTCTTCCATTCACCTCCAGCCACATGCTCCTGCTTATGCCAGCACTAGAGCTCCTGAGAATCTACAATCAGCTGGCTGAGGAAGTCAGTCTAGCTGAAAATTAATTTATAGGTTGGTTTTTTTTTACTTTTTCAGGTTGGGTTTCGTAAGCACGGAAGTGGTGGTGCTGGCACAAAAGAGGTGGCACGAACACAGCAGAGAGAAGAACAAGACTGCCTTTTCCACTAGCAGCTTGCATTAAGATCACCCTAAGCTGACTGAGAAACACATCAGTTACTGAACTGTAAAATTTTAACAGAAAACGTGCCTGGCAGCAATGCCAGTGTGGTCCCTTTCACTGTCAACCCTTTTGCAACAAGGAGGCTAGTTTGCACCAAGACAAGCAAGGAAGACAAATTTGGATGGGTTTTTTTACTTGATAACCTTGGGATTTTTTCAAAGAAATGAAAAGGTCTGACTTCCATCACTTCTGTCCCCACGAGTAGATCACCCACTACTTTTCCCTGTATCACCACAAGCAAAGCCCCAGGTTACAAACATTTAAAACAGAAAGGAGAAGGTGGCTTTCCAGACAGCATAGAAGTGCAGTGGGCACTTTCTAGGTGCCCCATGGGCAAAGTCCACTGGCTGGCACTGTGCTCCTCTGAAGGTGTCACTGAGGTGTGGTTGCTGACCATGTTAAATCACCAGAGGGTCAACTAAGCACAGTAAATCTGTCTGGAAACACCCAAAATCCTGGGATGCTTCCCAGCACCTTCTCTCTTCCTCAACTGCATTGAGCCAATATTTGGTTACTGATTTACTGGCAGTCCTCAGGAAAATCACTTTTCTATCCCTTTTCCAGGCTGAAATTAGACATTGACTAAAAGAGGGCAGGCAGAAGGAATAAAATCCTATGAAAAACAGAACATGCACACCCATGCCTGCTTGAATCAGATGAGGGCCTGAGGTCAATTTGCCACATGGCCATAGAAAAACGTCGTGGCAAGAGTGCTCCCACACAGGAGTGGCAAGAAATTGGCAATTACTTCAGCTGGGACCGCCGGTGAACATTTGATGAACTCGACAGCAGTTCATGTAGTTCTCAAAGGCTGGGCACCTGAAAGGTAACTGGTGAGAATGCCATGCAAAATTCCATCAAGAATGAAAGAAGTGAAATTGGAAAGAATGCTTGGGCAGCAAGAGAAAGCAAGGCAGTAAGGCCAGGAGTAGTAAAAGAAAGCAAAACATTGTGAAGGAATGCAAAGAGCTGTCAGTATGTTCAGGAACAGTGGAAGTCAACCAAAAATAAAACATAAATCCTGTGAGGACCAGGTGACTAAGGAGAGAATGGCAATGCAGCCACAACATGCCTGATTAGAAATCTGACAAAACATGCAATCCTTTTCATACCCAGCCAACCACTGAGCCACAGGTAAACAAATGTGTGGAGGATTTCACAAACCCCTCGAGTATTTTCTTGGTTTAAAATTATATTAAGTATGGGCTCAGTAGCTCGGGATACTGTTCAAAATAACAAACAAATGCAACCACAACGGGTTGTGTGAGTGACTGCCCTTAGCACTAAGGAAATCATAATAGCTTGAAGGTGAGAATTAAGTCAACAAAGTCAACAAATAAAATAAATGCATCTTTTATCACACCATTACCAAGGGAAGACAATGCCAAAAGGCAGAACTAGAGACGCTTCTCCTGAGGCCTTGCTGGCAACACAAGACTGCCTCAATTTAATTTTTGTTAAATCAGTTCAAATCCACGTGGACTGTTATGGGTTAAGAGCAGGTTAAACCAGTGCCTTGTTGACAGATAAATCAAAAAGACAGCCTGTCCGTACAGCCTCTTGTGCCAGTTTAACTTCATTAATTTAAAAGCTGCATCTTAATTTATCTTAACATAAGCCGTCTAAAAATCTCAGCAAAGCACCACCACTAAGACTTGAATGATTCTGGATCACTAAATCCAAAATCCCTTTTAAAGCTATACCAGACTCCAGCCGATCTACCCCACGACGTGCTATTTTCTGTGGTGGTTTCCTACTGCAGACAGAGGGAGATTTTGCCTTTACAAGAAATTTAAGCTGCAATTGCATCTCCAAACATTAAAATTCTATACTGTGGAAAAGGTAATGACTCCAACTTCACATTTTGAATCTGTATGGACAGTATTAAAACTAGATGAAACAGAGACATCCCTGGTCTCATACAGGGTTCAAAATCTCAGTAAGAATTTTGACAAACAAGATAATCTTTATTTTTGTGTATTCACCAGGGCTCTCTCCCCTACCCACGAGGGACTCCTCACAGCCAGACAGCATGGAAAGTGTTCCAGCACTTCCATGCATCATTGTTACATAAATCTGCAAGATCAGAAGCTCGGACTAGAAATAACTGGGTCACTAACAGTATCTCTCTTCATAGCCATTGAGTGACCTTAGACAGTCTGACATGACTGATGTGTTAACAGTGCTTTAAGGTAAATAAAATTAAACTATATAGGTAAGTTTTACTTACTCAATGTTTTATACATGCATATACATGCACACACACATGCACATATACATATTATGTTAGCTGCAGTAAAAAGCCATGATTGGAGACAAACATCAGAAATATGAATAGCTGATTTTTAGATTACTATAATAAGCTTAGCAGAAGGTATTTCATAATTTAATGAGATAATAAACTGTCATAATTAACTGCATTTTACATACCTTTCCCTTTCCCCAAGGGGAAAGAAAAGCTTTAAAAGCAATCAAAAATCAAAACTAAGCACTCCTCCAGATTTAGGAACCCATGCTACCACAACTGGTGAGCCAAACACCATAAAACCTACAAAACATGGTTCTGAGGGAACTCAAGAGTTTCAGACCATTTCATGCTTTAGCCCTTTAAGGAAGGTTTTCTAAATCCTAAAGAAACCAGTGGAATGCCCACAGCCTCAAAGTGCAGATGCAAAGCAAAGCAGCTGTTGTAGCTCACACATTTGCTCAGCACTGGAGTGTCAAATTAATGACTACTCAGTTTCACTGAGCAGTTCCTTTAGAAGGATTTAGCAGCCAATTATTACATACAATTATTTTCCTTGAAGAAAGAAGGTTTTAGGGGGAAAACCAGAAGGGGTGGGGGGGGATCATCTTCTACAAGCCAAATGCAGCACAGATGATCTGTGGTGTCAATCCCCACCACAGTGGCCATAAGGTTCCCAGGGTCATAGCGAACAAGCAACGGGTTGGGGCAGCTCTTCCTCTAAACTCCTCTCTCAGCAGATAAGAGGGAATTCTCTGAAAGTATTTCTTGGCAATGTTTTAATGTTCTGCATTCCACTCAACGAAGGAAAATCATGCTCATGGCACTGTCTTTGCAGCAGCTACAGCTGACCCAGAACATCAACCTCCCCCATCTAGATAGATGCCCTGAAAAGTAAGATATGTCAAAAGTTAGAGTTTATCATATTTAAAGGAATCATTGGAATTCTACTACAGAACAAGGTGGCATCCTCCCCTCCATTGATTTACATGCTTCTAGACAATAAATATGAATAAAAACTCTGGCATCTCAATTTACAGAATCTCAGAAACAAATCCTGGGGTGGCGGGGGGAGAACCTATCCATCTACAAATACTGTACAAGTAGCAGTATAAACAGGAAAATTTAATTAATCAGCTTCAAAATACAGCAAGGTTACAGCAGCTACATACGCTGAACCCAAGCTTCCTCATGCTAAGAGCAACTTGATGCAGAAGCTGTGGTGCTTAAGTGAACTTGCTCATGAAGAAGAGGACCTTCACAACCTGCAAAAATGTGTCATTTCCATGTCAGGTGCTGGGATGCAGCAGAGAGAAGGAATTCTTCAGGAGAAGCAGTGAAGAGTCTACAACATGTGAAATGCAATTCCAGACCAGTACTGATGGACTGTAACTGTTAACAATGGGGACTTCAGAAGGCTAAAGTAATCAGCTGTCCAAAAGAAATATCTACGGCTTTTCACACCATCTCCAGGAAAACAGCAGCTATTCCCTTATTCTTATTTACATTATTTATTATATTTATCTTATTTATATTTCCTACTGTATAAGAAATATAAATCTGCAAGAAAAAAAAAAGCCTGAGGGGGAAAACCAAACAAATCAAACCCTTTCAAAACCTGGAAGTCTCACACTGTGAATTCCAGCAATTCTTCCTAACACATGGCACTGGGGGGCTCTGGGATGCCACCACTCAAGGGCTGGTTGCTGCAGATGTCAGTAAGCAGTTTGTTTTCATCAATAACACAAGATGCCTGTAGCATCACCAGTTTTACTATGTTCATTGTTTATTAGAAAACACAACTGTCTTATTTTTTATTAGCTGGCATTTCTCAAGGTTCCCTGCCTTTATTTTTCACTCCCTAGTATAAATGAGCACATTTGCCAATAATACAAATAATACAGTCTAAGGAGAAAATGAAGCTCACACTGTGGGATGTTCATTGTGTGAGGCCAGAGAATTTAAAGCAGTGATAAATGCATTAAGTTATATTTCACATATCATTAAGTAATGCTGAATTCTATCCTTAAAAGACCCAACTTGACAGTGCAACCTTCCTAACAGAGGGGTGATCCCCCAGCAGACACAACAAAGCATTGTGCTGCATTATATAACAACATTTTCCAGAGGAATGAGCAGAGCACTTTCAGTAATGCACGGGGAGCATACAAGCTGTCACTGTGCACTCAGCAGCCTCTTCTACAGGGTCTGTGCAGCTGAACCAAGTTGCTTGTAGGTGTATTAAAAGGAAGAATAAATGACATTCAAGTAACATCTACCTATTCTGAAATACAGGTAGTACCCAGCATCACTGCATTGCCTAATTAAAATCCACAGGATCCCAAAGCAACACCCATCCAGAGGTAAAGGATTCTCACACATGCACCTCAGCTATCACTTCTGCCTTCGTGCTGAGCTGGTAGAGCACTGCTCTGCACTGCGACGCGGCTTTCTGCACCAGCTAAGCACCATGATTTATATGTGCTGGCATTCACATGGAGCAAGGGGAGGGCAAAAAGAAAAGAAACACAAAACGCCATCTAATCTTGTATCTCATCCCACTTAAGAACTTTCAAGGGCTTGTCAGCTGATGAGGTGTGCTGCTGGCATTGAGTATTGCCAGTGCTCAGACCTTCTTGCTCTGTGTTTCATCCACCCCAGTAACAGAGCTGAAAATCTTCATAAATCCTCCCTGTTATATTCAATCTGGAAAATAACCACTGTGACACAAAGCTTTGGAGCTTTTCATTTCTACACTCATCAAAATAATTAAGGAACTGAGACTGACATTAGGTTATTTTTGTGGGGTTTTCCACGTCCTTGTTAAGAGGTTCCATGGCCGACATGACTCAGAAATTTAGAGCTCATTATACAGAACCACTGAAATTAGTATTCTGTTCATGGGCTTAATAGGTATTTAAGCAATGTAAGAGACAGGTTTTGTTTTGTTCTTTTTTAATTGATAGAATAAACTGTATTCAAATGCTCAGAAAGTCTCACTTGTCTGCAAAGCAGAGAGAGATGAATGAGCCAAGCACAAACAGTCCTAGGGCCCTTTGTTGCCAATAAGTGGGTTTCCTCCTCCATCTCCAAGCCCTTCGTAATTAAAGATAGCAGCTCACCTAATGCTCAGGAAACGCCATAAACATTTGTTTTCATTAAGGCTCATATTGGGAAATCACGCGGATTCTATTGAATAAAACCTAGCAGAAAAACACTTCAGTAGAAAAGGTTGGGATGGTCTAAAGAAACAGCAGAACAAGGAACAAACAAGGGAGAAAACAAAGCAGAAAAGTCAACAACTAATTCATGCATCCTGGACTGACTAATGATCGCTAAAGAAGTACAGGGAAGAGCACAGAAAATGGATTTCTGTTTTAAGGACTAAAGGGCTCTGTGCTTTTCATAAAAAAAACAGCAAACTGTCAGAAAAGGTTACCTCAGAAGAGCAAACCATTCTTCACACTACGTTAAAAAAAATGTACCCAAGTGAGAAGAGCAAAGAGAGATTCTGCTAGCCTTATTAGTAACTTGGGTGGGAGGGTGAGGGGTGTCCAGGAAGGCAAGACAAGACTTTCTTCTTCCTATATTTTATTTGGAATCATTAGTAACACTGCCTTACATCTTCAGCACCTGCCTCCTTGATCTACTTCCTCGAAGCAGCTTGCTAGAATGCTCTCCAAAATTCTGCCCTCCCATCTCCCCCCCCAAGAACGGTGTCTAACTCAACAGGATATTCTATTTGAAATGGGAAAAGAAAAATTCCTGAATGCATATGTGTCCTCAAGCCTCAACTTAAAGATGTTTTTGTCAATTTGCTTTTTAAGCTGGGAATGTCAAGCTCTAAAAGACATGTCCCCTGAACAGCGAGAAGTCTTGGGGAAAAAGAACACCCAGAGGAAAGGATAGGTCAGAACAAGCACATAGTATCAGGGTCTGGAAATATGCCCAGATACTGAAATACTGTTGCCTGTTCGCATGTCAAACACTACTTCAGACCAAAAGGCCTTTAAAAATCGTTATACGAAGATATGGTATGTGAAGATTACATTCACACTTCCTTTTAGAAGACAGAATAACAAGAAGTTGTAACAAATTCCCTTTCAACTTGCCTTTTTCATGTTAAAAATTAGAAATAATGATGTGACAGAGTTGCATTTCTAACATCAGAGCTCCGTCTCAGGAAAAGAAACTTCATCTCCCAGAGCTGAGAAGAAATAAGAAACAGCAACAGACCCAGACCCTGCCTTTCTCACCCATCCTAGCCCAGAAACTTCCTCCCTCTATATCAAGAAGACCAAGTATTTCAGTAGTGACCTATGAGTGTTTTGTTCAAACGGGGAAATTAGCATACAGCTGCATCCCCAGGCTAGCAGAGGGCTTTGAATGGCACGTAAAAACCTGATACAGAAGCAAATCAATCTCAAGCCTTGAACTGCAGACAGCAGGTAGCACCATGGAATCATACACACACACACACACACACCCAAACAGCTAAAGCAGTTAAGTTTCCTGAAACTGAGCAGTTGCAAAGTAAGGGGTTGGGAACCACTGCCCAAAAAGATGCAACCAAGAAGCTGAAAATAATGACCATAATTCGAAGTAAAGTTCCATACGGAGAAGTTTCTATGACTTGAAATAAGAGGAACACAGGATGGCTTAGGATACTACGGGGTAATTTTCTTATAAAATGTTGAGATCGTTTCAGTGAATTACGCTATAACACTGGAAGAAAGTGCAAAGGAGATGTTATTCCATTTTTACTGTGACTGTCATATTCTCTTTGTAGTTCCACGGAATTAGTGACCCTGCACAGCTATGGCTCCAGGGCAGACGATGCAACACAGGACCTGCAACGCAGACCCTGCGCAGAAGGCTTGGAACGAACAATCCTGCGGATGAAGAGGACACCTTTCTCCGCCACTGAAATAATCAAGCACCCAACAAGCATGAAACCCAGCTCGGCAGCCATCCAGTCCATGAATGATTTCTCAGACTTCACAGTGACCACCCTGAGCAGAGGCAGCAAGATGACACAAGCCAGGTAAGAGCCTGGGGAAAATACACGGCAGAGGGTACACGGCACCACTTGCTGATGGCTCCTTCTGTGGTGTAAAACTCCAGCAGGCATACACAGAGTATGATAATGGAAAAGGAAAATAAACAAGACTCTTTGAAGGGCTACTCCAAGTGCAGTCAAAAACCACAGGCACTTAATTTACAGCTTTCTTCAGCTTGCAGACATCTTAGGAAAATGTTCAATCTGCTGAAATAAATAATAAATAAGCACTTTCAGTGGATGCAGGATTAACTTTTGTTATTTAAAAATGGAGTTGAATGCAGTTGTGCTGATAAAGCACTCTCAAAATCCTCCTTCAGGGAGAGAATTCATTTTTTGTTTATTTATGAATATCTGTGTTAATTTAATATCAGAAAAAGGAAGAGCAATAAAGCCCAAAACAGACACATATTCAAAACAGATAAATAATATAATTTACTTATACCTTGCCCTTGAAAACAATAAACAACTATTACTCCAATCTTTAACTGCTCAAAACTCTGCCAATTAAACTTGAAGATGGCAGAGACAAAGAGCGATTAAGTACTGTGCAAGGCCACACAAGACTCTGAACACAAGGCTACATGGCACCTAGGCTACTTAGAGATACTATGGGTTGTACTGCCCAAAGAAGAACAAATGTTTGAATTTATGTTTTAGAAGGGTCCTGCAACCAAAAGTGTCAAGGAAAAACCAAGCTTTTTTTCAAGTGGATTTTTTTTCTGAATTACTTAAATTGATTCTTCTGATAAGAAGCGTGTGACCTTTACTCAAATGCTATTTCCCCTCTTTTTCCATTTCTCATCTGATTCACCTTTAAAGTTTATTTTGCAGTCTATCTGGAAACTGGAAGCAATTAAATACACCTAATCTGGGAGGGCATATAGCACATGTATCAAAAGTGAATTTAACCGCAAGATTTCTATGTAAAAGAAATTAAATAAAAGGGGTAAAAATCACACCTAGATTGCATGGTAACATTTGTTTAGGTATTACTTAATACTTTAATTTTCAGGTAATGAGAGGATTTCACAGGCCTAGAGACGTAAAAGTGAGAATCTCTAAATTGTGCCACACCTAGTTTGTCTTCTTGTTCTGTTACAGGTTAACCAGGTGAGATGAACAAACTTTCAAGGAAAATCAATACTGGTCAATTTTTCTAGTGTAAGACAAACATAAGAAGTCCATGCACACCAAGATACTGCAAGTAGAGAGACAGCTTGATTTCAGGCTTCTGACCTAAGAATCAAGGAGGCTGAAAGATTTCTCAATCTCTGTTAGAAAACCTCATGATTTTCAACGTGCAGGTGTAAAGAAGATGTCACTAAAAATAGAAGTAATCAAGAAAGTCCCAGCTGCTTACTTGAACAGCGAACTAGACGTATGCAAAAGAAAAACATGAGACTCCTTTCTAAAAAAAGAGTTGATTAAAATTTTAGAGTAATTTATTTTAAAATGCACATTTTGCTTGACAACTTGCAGAACAAATTGTCAGCAGGCCAGGAATAATCTAAAGCATAATAAAAGAGCACAGGAGACAAAACGTAAAGAGTTTCAGAGTCTCTCCCTTGCCTCAAGAGGAACAGGAATACCCAAAGGAGACAACACTGCTTGCTTGCTTGCTTGCTTAGAATAAAACTGAGAGAGATGTTATCCTGGAGGGCTGAGTTGATCAGGGTACCTGGTCACCTCCCAGAGGGACTGATGTTGCTCCTGTTCACCTTTTTCTCCTCTGCTGTGCTCCCTGTGATGCCCAGGGAATCTGTCCAGTACAGTTCCACTGATCCTTCAGAAAACCACCTACCTGTGCTTTGGCCAGGTGACAAACCATGCCAGACCCAGCACTACTGGGCTCAAGGGAAGGACATGCCTCCTTATTATGTGTCACTCATGGGCTTTCAGGCTGAAATTTCAACCCAACACTCTCAATGGGAGGCAAAGAGATTTGCATTATGTGACCAACAGCCCGAGGTAGGTTATTTATGCAGTTGTAAAACAGAGGGTCTTCTCAGTAGGCTCCTGATTGTGCAAAGCCACAGTGACAGTGCAAGACACTCAGCAGGCCAAAGGAAAACAGTTGTAACATTGTAATAATCACCTAGGTCAAGATGTCTCCAAAGGAAGAGGGGAAAAACCTCTGAAAATGCAGCTATCCTAAGAAACATATCTATCAAAAGAGCAGTGCAGCTACACTGGCCTTCCAGGTGGGGTATCTGCTCAGACAGGCAGTTGTGGTAGAACTTCTTGGTTGCAGAGCACATTTCAAATAAAAGTCATTCAGCAACACAGTGATATCAAACCACAGACACCAAGTGAAACAATGCTCCCCCAAGAGAAGGGGTTTAGAAATACAACAGCACACATGCGAGAGAAAATATCTGTTGCAGAATAGCTGACTACTCAAACATCCGTGTTTCTCTGCTAAGCTGGAATATATAAAGCTGTATATAAAGAGCTATCAAATTATGATGAGGTGCAAAGAAAAGCCTCTCCGACTTAAAAGGCTAACGATGTGTTGTCTCAAGTTTTCACTTCTTCACCCCAGAAATTTTAACTTGCATCAGAATATGTTTATATTAAATTCCAAAAACTGCCATTTAAAATAAATAAATTCTAAAAGCTGTCCTTGACACTCAGCATTCATACACACAAATATTACCAGTTAATTCATTTTACAGAATTATGACTTCAATGAACAGCTCTTCAACTGTGAAGAAAGATCAAATCAGATAATAGCTCCAGAAGTGACCCTTTTAACAAGGGACCTCCTCACTCCCTACTCATATCCCAAATTTTTTGTCCATATAAACAAATACCTACAGGATTTCATGAAAATGAAAGCATTACAGGCAAATGACATGTTGCAACAGAAGAGATATCAGAGACAAAGTCTGTACAAAGTCTACGTACTTTATTGAAAAGATAAGTAAGAGCTGCAGGAGCTCCTAGGAAAGGAGGAGGGCAAGGGAGGAAAAGGGGAAGAATGGACAGATATCTCCATAGTAACTAAAACTATGAAACTCAGGGGAGAACTTGTCTGAAAGCTGAAAGAAGGATGCTACCAGGAAAAATAGACTATAATATAACTGGAAAAAAATAAGAAACTTCCAAATAATTTTCCACATGGTCAAAGGTCCCTTTAAGCTTTAGTTTATTTAATCAGAGCCAGGAACAAATATCAAGAGAGAAAAGCAAAGAAAAAAAAGCATAAAATCAAAACATAATGATGACATGACCATTACTATACAAATTACTTAACAATAAACATACTGCTAAGAAATTAAATCGACAAATGTTCAGGTTAAGAAGAAAAAAACCTGTAAGCTTCCCTCAGGAAATTCTGTGCTACTGGACGCAACAATGGAAGAAGAGAAAGGAAAAGCACTATACCAGCATAAGCTAGGTGATATATATAAAATGCCTGTGATTTTTTCTATCCAATACAACAGACCTGAGAAGATTCTAGAGGAGATATCTACAATATGGAGATTAATAATCCTCAAATTCAGTTCAGACTTAGAAAACTCCTGCAATCCCAAACTGAGATGCTGGTGACATGGACTGACCTATTTCTAAGCAGTATTCATACAACTCCAAGCCTCTGTCATCTATCTGGCAGTCTCAAGACCCACACCCTCACCTGGAATCTTGATCTGACCCGTAAAAACACTAACACCCACACTGCTGTCAGTTTTAGTGAATCAGCAGCAGCCCACCTTTATGCTGTCATTTGCAAGGAACATGTTATATATTCCTATGGCTCATATGTTGTCCACATCAGCCACAGAAATAAATACAGAACAGGATTTGCTATAGTTCAGTGTATGCCAAACTAGCATACAGTATGAATACAATCTTTAAATACTTATTAAAAAAAACCCCAACCAAACCAACAAACCCAGAAACCAAACCAAAACAACAACAAAACAAAACAACCCACCACCAATATTCTTAAAATTCAGCATATCAGGACACACTTGCACTTCAAAATATTGGAATGGCACTCTCTTTTTTTAGTATCATTATCTTTGCACAGCACATAGGACCACACCAGATGTAGCAAAAGAGTTATGTTAGCCCAAACATCAGGCTTATACCAACAATGGCATATTTCCATTTTAAATATTTCTTTCACACTGGCAAACAAATTTGTTTTTAAAAAGTGTCTTTTTCAACTATTTCCTAGGTAGTTTAGTGCAACCTCTCCTGGTCTTCAAGCAATCAACATTTGGCCTGTCATACACAGGGGTGAGACATGAATTACGTGCATCACAGTTAGGGATGGGTCATCAGGCAGCTGAAGGAGTGTTTGCCACAGACAGAAAAAAAGAAACAACTAGACCTATCCTGTCTGGTTTGAAGCTTCCTTGATCCCTCAGTGATTGAGCCCAAACTCAAGGTCATGAAAACCTTTCCCTGCAATTCTGATTTCTGAAAAGAAGGTGGCAGGTGAGAACAAGTAAGTTGGAATTGGACATGGCGTAACATGTCTCAGCTTGCTATAAATCATACCTTCATAATTATTAAATCACTACTCAAGCAAGTTGTTTACATAGCTGCCTACCCACAAAGTTCAAGTATTCCCAGATTAATGTACCTTGTTGTATCTTTGCATGTCGGATAGAAGAATTCATGTCACAACTTCTGTTTGTTCCTTATGAAAATACTGAAAGAACATTAATCAACTGATTTCCTCCTTTTCAAACTACATATAGTGATCTTCTTGACTTGCATTATAAAGCAGGTAGTCTGTCTTTTTACTATTCCTCTGCAAATCCACTCCAATGAACTATTATTGCTCTGTTTATAAGGCTTGTTATTTAAAAATAAATGTGCAGCACTAAAAATATATTCCAATCATATCAGCATTCCCAGAAGGGAGGCACGGGGGTGGGGGGGCATTAAAAAAATTATTATACATAAATCTCATTGCCATTTTGGTTTTATTGTGGATTAATGTAGTTCTTCATACACAAACAACTAGTGCAGATTTGCACTGCATACTGAAATTAGAAAAAAATAACAGAAGCACCTGGTTGATAAGTGGGCTTACATTGTGTTGTAGCAGGCAACAGCTGAACACAAATACATTATATAGTGTTCCAATTAGTGAAAAGACTATTCACTAAAAAGGTCCTGGAAAAACACTTTGATATTACGAGCAGTCTCCTGCTTTCACACCCGAGTCATAATATACTGCTCTCTCCATCACCTACAATACCAAGCAGAAATCCCTCACAAACTTACAAATGTGGGAACAGGATTGACCTTGTTTTACATCTTGCATGAAAGGTGCTAAGTCTAGTGCTAAAGAGACTGTTCATTATTAACTATAAAAACAATTTGACAAAAAGAAAAGAAAAAAAAGAGAGAGAAAAATCCCCCATCCCTAAGTCCCCTCAACCTTTTGACAGCTCTACTGCAAGAAAGTCCTTTGCAAATCAACTTGAAAAGGATATATCACTAAAAGAAACCACTTAAATTAGCAGCTTGCCTAATATGCAAAAGCTTGCCTACCCTTGACTGGCTTTTTTTTTGTGCTGAGGGTGCAAAACAGCTCTGCCAGCCTAGCAGCTGTGCAGCCACCAGCCAAGGCAGATCAGCATGCTTGTCTCCCCGTCCCTGCACACGTACTCCCACCTTTTCATTTGACAAACCTTAACCCTCCTGTAGCTCCACAATGAGCCAGTTTAGGGAGTTAAACTGGCATCTAAAAACGAAATTTAAAAAAGACAAACAGGAGAAAAGAGAAGGCAGCAGGGAGCCAGCACAAGGCAAAGAGCAGGAGCACATCCCATGGGTTGGCCTTGCTGTAGTGCACAATCACACTTCTGACTGTCACATGCTTGAGACCGTTAGCAGAAAGCTGCTGTATTAATTAAAAGGCCTCAGAAGGTTCCTAATAAGCAATTTCTGGCCAATCTAGCTGTGACAGCTTAAAACGCTACTGCTCCCCCGTGGGTTGTTCCTTTCTCCCGCAGCAAAGAGCCTTCCCTGCAAAAGAACTGGACAAAGTATCTTCTCCCAGGAGCTCTGCACACCCTTGGCCCAGTGGGCAATGTCCATCCACTCTGTTGTTACTACAAGAGAGGAAGTTCCTCTAACCCTAATTTTTTCCTAAACCAAGCCAATATATTTTTCCCCTTAACACAGAGAATATTCTAACATTAAATTTAAAATAACCCCACTCTGAAATTTAACAGTTATCAAAATCAGTCAACCTCTTCCCACCTCGCACAGCTCTCTATTAACGCAACTTTGCAATAGAAGATAAATGCATTTGTGCATTTTGCAATTCCCTGTGTGAATTTCTGGGAAGGGGGCCATATAAATGAACAGCCACCTGATTAGTAACAGGAAGCAAGCAATAGCCTATTACCACCAAAGATCAGCATACTGTCACCTCAAGTCTGCTCTGCATGTCTCTTCCTGGGTAAGGTGGGCAACTTGTTGCTAGAAAATGTGCAGCTGTCTCTGCTCACTGTTATTAACTGCCAGTGGTTGTGGTTTTTAGAGTTGCCCATAAAAATGTACGAGCATCCAGCACACAGACCAAACATCTTTGGCCAGTTACCTATTGATTTTCTCAACAGAGAATCATAGCTGGAAACTGGAGATTCACAACAAAAGCACACAGCTACATGGAAGCTACACTTCTCCTTCAGCAATCCCCTTTTGTTCATAGGTTTTGAAAAACGTATGATCTTTACATGGTGAAGACCACCCGATATGGTAGTTTATCAAGCCCATATACCAACAGTTTTGTTCATCTCTCTCCAAAGCACTGAACAAAGCAGCAACTTCTCTCATTTACATGGCAACTAGACAGCAACCCACTGCACAACAGATTCAGCACAACCTTTGAACGCTTTGCTTTTGCCACACTGGCACTTTTCACCTCTACTGGCAGAAAGTAGTATTTACTGCTTAGGATAACCCTGCTACTTCCCCTCAGACCTGGTCACTAGTAATACACACAGCTCAGATGTTTTCCACCCTTTTGAGTGTAAAGTCAAACAAATCTATGTATTTTGAAGTACTGAGCTTGCCACTACTGCCACTGCCAACCCTCCCCAAGCTCCATTTACCCTGTAAGAAGGGCTTACAGTTTCTGGGCTTATCCAGAGGCTGTGAAGGGGCAAAGCTGTACATGTACTCCTTTTCCTCTTTACCACCACCAGCAGCTGAAATCTGCAGCACCACAAAAGGCAGGATGCAGACTTTTAGAACTGTTCCAGAATACTGTTGCAATATTAAATGATGCATGTAAAAAGAAAGGGATATGGGAATTTTTGCATCAGGTGCAAACTTGGTTGTGTAAGCAGCTTCCTCTAATTGGAACCATTTGAAGCCTAGCAGTGTCAGGCCACTGCATTCAAAAATCCTGCTCCATCAAACCAAGTATCTAAGTGAGTTTCCAAACAAAATCTGCAGTATTGTATTAAATCTGCACACTTTCACCTTAACAGTCATCTCCTTCCTTCAGCAACAGTGCTCTCTTTATGGCGTTTCAATCAAGCTATGTTACTAGAAAAGGGGCAGAAACTGAAAAATAAATAGATGTGATAAACCTCAAGGTGTGCTTGGCTGGAGGTTCTACTGTTGTGTTATTCTGTTTGGCATATCTATGTGAAATAAAGAATGCTTGTCAGTGATCTCTTCACTGGTCTGCAGTCAGGCTGGTAGGGATTTACCTCCCCCACAGATGCCTGCCAGCACCCACCTATCTACAGCTAAGTCCAGTAACTCATTGGGAGCATCCACTGCCTAGTTTTGACCCAAGGAAAATCTACAACAGGGATGTTGGCACAGTGAGACCACAAGGAAATGTTCACTGCTAGTAAACTCACTCTCCACTCCGTCTGCTACAACAATTTACACCTGCTGCTCATCCAGGCTCTTGTGCAAATTGTCTCTGAAACTGGAGGAGTTTGGATCAACTATAAATGCAAACTAAAACCACGCACATGCTGCACACATGCATGAATCCCTATTCCCTTTCTATAAGGTGACTTGCTCCACGCAGGGGGAGGAAATGCTGCCAGATTAGTCCCTGAACTGATGGACAGAGGCCAGAAGACTGCCAGACACAGCAGCTGGGAAGAGGCAGGAAGAAGAAACTGGGAAAAGATTCCCTCCCCAGTACCAGCCTGCCATTACACTGAAGAACTTAAAGGTCAAACCAGAGTCTTAAACTACTAAAGAAACTGGAGCCCTTTACAACAGATTCCCTTATTTACTATGCTTATTTGCTTAGCACTCTGTTTCCATCATGAGTGTGAAATACAGATGACCTATTCCTCCAGAAGATGACAGGTTCAAGCTTCTAAAAGACCATTCCTGCCATGCACAAAGAAAAAGACACCAACCAAAGAAACAATCCCCGACAAAACCCCACAAGCTATAAAGAAATAAATAGTAACTTGCATATAATGGTTGGTTCAGAGTACATTGCTAAAGCTATGATCTTTAAGGGTGTATTTTTTTACAAGACTGTCATTAGTTATACACACAGCTGAACAGACAACTGAAAAGTTTGATTTTGAGAAACCCTGGGGGAAGACAAGGAGGACATAACTTCTCAGAACTTGGTAAACTGAGGAAGTCCACCTACAGATTCCATTTCAGTCCCGTTTGCCTCCTCACCATCTTCCTGCATGTCCTTTGTTTACCCAATATTCCTGACACAACTCTTTCTGGGAGTGGAAGATAACCTGGACTGAAGAAACATTGCATATTCAGCTAAACAAAACAAAAAGCCTAAAAGGAAACAAGAAGACGACACAACAACATTCAACATGATCCACTGCAGCTTAAGAGAAAGAACTCAGAAAAGGGCTGTCTGCAAAGAGGAAGCTCAGGGAGGAAGAAAAAATAGGTAAAAAGTGTGTGCTGGGTGTAAATGGAAACAAAACAATAACAGTTTCCTTCACAGCAACAGAAGCAACAACTGTAATATTATTTCAACAGCTCACTATGCTTGAAGAAGCAGTGAAATGATTCCTTGCCTTCCACAAAAGCCAGAAAAAGTTTTCATCTTGGGTCTATGTTGAGGCTAGAGTTTTTTGTTGGTTTTAATCTGAAAAGTACCAAAGGCACTGAGTTCCCTGTTATTATGCCTGACCCACCTAGCTACCTCTCAAGGATCTGAATTCTCTCAGCCCAAACCTACCAAATATTCTCCCAAAAATGTTTCACCCAGAGTACTCAAGTGCAGTTTCTGGAGAAACTCAAGTTTCTCCAGAAACTTGAGAAACTCCAGAAACTACAGTTTCTGGTAGTGCAGAAATCCTACTCATTTCTGAAGCTGGACTGTGCAGGGCACCAGGAGCAGGTACAGTGTAAGGGACAAGCCCTCCTGTCCCTTGGCAGCCCTAAGAGAGGAAGATGATGTCCCCTTGGTTGCACCAGCAGCTGCTCCTATAACCATACTCTGAACAAGAGATAAAAGTCTCATGAAGGTACAAAATAAAGAAACCTGGCAAAAAGCCTCAATTCATCTTCTTCTTGCTATTATTTTTAATCCTTACCAGCTTCTTGAAGCTACTCATGGTATGACCCTGCAAGCCATTATGCCAGCACAGCTGAGGAGTGAGGGGACAAACCAAGTGTAGAGGGAAGCAGAAATTCTTTAAGACAATGCGCAAGCAACAGGTTGGCCCTGAAATAATGACCGTGGTCATTAGTAGATGGCACCTAAACAGCTCAGCAGAAATCATTTTCAATCCTCTGCTGTCTCTCACAAAGCCCAAAATCAGAACACAAATATCTTTGCCCTGACAAGCAGCAGGATTCAATAAGTCTTGCAAAATTTCTACCAGTATGGAAGATAACATAAATTTTACTCTGATATGCCCGATGAGCTAAATGGGCATATTATTTAGAGTCTAAGTTTGTTCCAGAAAAGATTGTGGGAACCAGGGATGGGAAACACTGGAACAGGAACAGGAGGGTGTTCTCCTCACCCCATCAGGCTTCTCAGTGGAATTATAAGGTCATACAGAAAACAGGGATACTTATGTTGTTCGAGAGAGAACTGGGCTTTTTTGTTTGGTTTTTTTTTTAAGTTTTTTTTTTAATTACTATACAGCTCATTTTGGTTTGGAACCAGGATGAGAGAAGTGCGGAGGGAAAAAGGTTGAAGAAGCATTGCTGATTCTCTCTTTGAGTAGCATTTTTCAGACAGCCTGTTTTCATTCTTACTTCATAGAGAGGACAACTCCCAGCCGCCTGCATTCTCAGCATATTTTCTGTAATTGATTGGCTTGAGGTCTATGATTTTAACCCCCACTTTGCACATTCAGTGACTTCTAGGAAAAAGAAAGCAGCAGTATCTCAAAGTAGTCCTTTGCAACCGATAGCCACTGCACTGCATTACTATTCAGTTCCTCTTCTCAGAAGCATCTGTTTTGTCTTTTTCTATCTTTTTAACTTTACATGGTTTCATTTACGGAAAACTAAAAATAACAACATTAACAGTAACTGATTTATTGATGCTTTCCTTGAAACTGCACGCACATATATTGCCTTGGCCTGAGAGGTAAAGCCAGGAGAGGAGAGAGTCTTAAGGCATTTAAATTAGCATTTATCCCCTGTAAAACATCCCTGTAAAATCTGCTTTTCCATGCTTTCCAAAACAGCAACAAGTACCATCTATACCAATGGGTGAAGCAAAGTTTTGCTGTATCTTTGCTGTTCACAGAAGGAATCCATACTGGAAAGGCCACTTATGGTAGGGCAGTAGGTGCAACCATACCCTACTAATAACATAAAAACAGTCTAAGACAAAAGGGACAAAGAAGAAAGGCTCTACTTTAATAATAATTCACTACTGACCTTTTCCTTGAGGGCCCTTCTTCAAAATCTGAAGAACTGACATCGTTGCTCGTTGAGGACACTTGCGATGCATCGTCCTTCTCATTCTCCAGCTGTTCTGATCCTGGTCCTAATCCTTTAGATTGGCCATTAGTGAGAAGTCCTGCAAACACAACGAAGGAGTACACAATATTCAAAACCTGCAGTGATTTTATACAAATTCACATGTAACCCTTACAGTAGAGAGCTGATGCCCCAAGCAACTGTTTTGCAAAGAGACAGACTGTTAACATTGGTTTTGCACAGAGGTACTTCAATAAAAATTTGCCAGCCTGCCTGATTCTGATTTGGCTAACTCTGAGACCCCAATCTCAAATAACTACAATATGAGTGTTTGCAATAGTGTTTATAATTTTGTCACATTCAAAAAAGAGACACAGCTTAGCCAAATTCATCCTTGTTTTACAAAATTCCTGTGACTTGCATAGATGAGAGTATTTTGCATTTATCTGCGGATTGATATAAAATTAAGCTGCCACTTGGTTCAATTTGACATCATCTTGCTCCTCATTCTGGTGCTTCCAACTACTACAAGTTACGATCCTTTGAAAAAAAATCCTAAATCCCAAAAAACTGAACATCAAATGTCCATTTCCTGACTTTGATTTTTCTGGCCAACTGTCACTCATCTACAGAAACTCCATACTGCCAGAAAAAGTACACAGGGCAGCAAAGGTACACACAGGCCACAGCTGCCTTCCCTTTTGTGCCTTTTCTCTCCTGGAGCAATACTACAGCAAGCAGAGTCACACAGTCACATAGATGGAAGACAGCACTGGACCTTTGCAAGTGTAACGTTTAACAAATTTTGTGTATTCTATGCCACCAAGTAACTACAATATAATATGACACTTACAACCAACAGCAGATAGGCAATGAAACCACTCTTACTTAAGGAAGAATTAAAATAATTTTCCTGCATCTTCACCAGGCTCTGGGATGAGAGGGAGGAAACAATTTTATTAGCTCACTATTTACTCAATGTTTTAAGAGCTTATTACCAGAAGAACTGCAATTTTATCCAGGAGAATGCTTTCTCATCTCTCCACGCAAATAGTTGTAGAAATGGCATAACAAAGCTTTGTTTCATGGCTGGATTTCCTCAGAGAAATGCTGATAGGACTTCTCTCCCTTAGCCATTTCAGTCTCTCTATAATTGCACCTTAGAAAAGAAAACATGTTGGGGAAGGTGGTGGGGTGCGTGCTGCCCCTTCCAAGATGAGCCAGGCAGTGAGGCTGGTCGGAGTTTCAGTGCAGTTTCACAAACTGCACTGAAAACACTTACCAGGAACTGCAGTTCAAGAAGTTCACCACCACTTTATCAGTGCCACCACACCATTTCAGACCTCTGGAAAATCACCATCCAGCACCACCAATGCACTTACTCATTGCATAACCAAGCTCAGCTCCAAAGAGACACCACAGCATAACCAGAGCAAGAGCAAGGATACCTCCCCCAGTGAGTTGCTGTCTCTTAAGTACTGGAAGCTTGGCCACAACTGAAGCCAAATGTTCCTTCCCCACAAGGCCATTTATTTACTGCTCACTTGGGCACTACGACTGCCAGTGGGTTCTGAACCTCCCCAGTTCCAATCTACTGCTCTGGCTGCCCATTTTTACACAGCCTAATCCAAAGTCCGCATCATATCTCTCTTTCCTTTTCCCAATCAATGTTTGCTCATATTCATTCTGAACTACACCAAATATCTCTTGACTTGGACTGTGTGGTGGCCACATGCTACAGTTTTTCATATGCTGTTTTAAAAACTCCACCTACAAAGCAAAAACGTGTTGCTTTTTTCTGGGCAAGAGTCGGTGAACTGGTGGCTCAATTTTTTTTTCTAATACACAGCCCACAAAGCACAAGTTGAAACTACATACCAATTTTTGCATTAAATCGTCTCTTCTACCCAGCATAAGACTATCAGGGAGAAGTAAAATGACCCGATTTACATTTTCTCTCCCCTTTTGTTGAATTCCTTTTGATATTTCCTCTTCATTAAAGGGATCTCAAACTGTGACCCAACAAATAAAACAAATTTCAGTATCAGCACATGATACTGCAAAAGGGTTTGTAGTGTAAAAACACAATATGATGTGGGGTGACAGCATCCCTTCAAAGCATTCCCAAGGAAATGAAGGCAAACTTTGAAAAAACACTTAAGAGATTATATTTCTATGCTGAACTCACTCCCCCTAAAAGCCCTAGCGCCTAAGTTTATTCTTATAAAAGTTTCAACTTTTGCTTTGCATTTTTCCATGAAACCACTGCTGATAAAATTTACAATTTTTGAACTCCAGAGAAGTCGAAATCAAGCATATCATTTGAGGCCTGAAACTCGGTAACTTAACTCTTATGGCAGAATTTGATTAGGTTTTCCAAAGGCAATATTTGTTCTGGAGACTTGCCATATGTAAAACCCAGGAACCTGAAGTATATGAGTCAAGAAAATCACCTTTCAGGCTGTCAACTTGCATGCACTTGGAAGGCAATTTTTATTCATCCTTTCACCCTGCCAAACCATCAGCTCACTTGGGAGACAAGCATGATTTGTGTTCCTCAAGGAAAAAAGTATCGCTTTGCCTACCATTATTCATCATAACCAGCACCATTCCAAGACACGGCAATATTGCCGATAACTGATGTTAGCTATCGGCCGCTGGAACCAACTGAAACAGGTGCCCTAAAAGAGAGGCATAAAACTACAAATGAGAGATTCTGATAAATACTGTGAATGGGTGTCATGTTCTACAGGTTTTCAGGGCCAGCATAATTGCAAAATCCACTCTGAAGTGATGAAAGGCACAACCCAAAGCCTCCTTCCAAGCACTGGAGAAAAAGCACATGCTGAAGCAGGCTGTTATAAAGTTTATTGCCTCTCAATCATTTTTATATCAAATGCATTCAGCCTGCCCCCAGATACCTTTTCCTTCAAATGCCATTCCTGTTATCTCTAACTGCAATAAGCCACATTCTTTACTGCTGTGCATCAATTGGGAGTGATCAAAGGTCTGGAGGCCCCAGGACAGGATGGGGACCCCACGGTTTTGCCAAGTGATACTCAGGCCCTCCTATCACCATTAATGAGTTGGAGCCAGTGCAGTGGACAGGATATTCAGGTCTGCTGCTGCACTCAAGGAGCATCCACCCAAGGTGGGTTTGACTCTTCAAGACCAACCAACCACACTACAGGAAGTAGCAGGCATTCATATTTCTTAAAAGCTGAGTACTACAGTTAGTTGTGTGTGTATACAAAGACAGAAAAGCAGCTGAGTGAGAAAACGCTCTTTGCATAGTCTGGAAAACTGAACCACACCGAGGAGTGGCTACTTGAGAGCACCTAGCAAGAGTCAAGGAATCAGCAAGCCCTCAAGAGCCAAAGCAAATGAAAGGGACAAATAGTTCCTCTATTGCTTTCCTATGTCTGTGCCTTTCAACCTCTAAACCATGATGCCAGCAAGCCCTGGCTCCTGTCAAAGCCCATGACATTCTCAGCTGCTGAAGAGTTGGCAGAGGCTGCCTGTCCCTTACCCACTAGGCTCATCTCAGCCCCGGTTCTTACTGCCTTCTCCCCTGGCAGCTGGACTCATGACCAACCACCAGACCTGAATAACGAGGCAGAATAAATCAGGGCTGATAAAAATAAGACTTTATTCCTGTAATATAAAGTGTTTGTTTTAAAAGTCAAATTAGATTTAAGAAAAAAAATCTAAACCTCATTAAAATTAAATTTGAAAGTAGACCAACTTGCATTATAAGTCAGTGTAGGACTTCATATATTAAAATGACTTACATGAAATAATAATTTATATATACAGAGAAGCAGTGCATATTTGCTGCCAAAGTTTAAAAGAACTGAAACACTGAACAGTTCAAAGTCACTGAATAAACACTGCCTTAATTAAGTCAGTAATAATGAATTATTTAATTAAGTCACAATACAGGAACTCGCGTATCAAATGACATCCATGATCCCTTAAATACACTGTTCTGGCTCTAACTGATCAAGACTAGACACCTTCAGAGAAAGGCCTATTACTAATTCCTAATAATTAAAAAGGGGAGCTTAAAACCAAACCATTGAGATCTTAACATCCTCTCTAAAATGTATATTAGTCACATAAATGTCAACTTCACAGTTCTGCTGAATTCGTTTTTAAACTTACACAAATGCTGCAATACCAAATCACAGTTTTAGATGCATGCTGCTTAAAAATACTAAAAAAAAAAAATATTCCGCTTATCAGTATTGAGAAAAAGCAGCAAATGTCACTTTTTCATCCACTCTGTTACAAGCCAGAGAAAGCACAAAAGCCCCTTCTGCAGACTAGTCATTATTACAGAGACCTCTATCACCTCCTATTTATTTGCCTTCCACACTGAATGTTTTCTGATCTGTCTGTGGCTACAAGTTTGTTTGTTTTTTTCACATGCAGGAAGGGCTCTGCTATGAGAGCTGAGCCATCCCCTCTAGGGTGACCCACACAGAGTTCGGATATTACAGCTTTACAGCCTGCACACAGCGTGCTCCCTCTCGTTCCCACTGCAGCTCACTACCCCCTTTGCTTCTCAGCTGTGGCTGTTAGCAGAGCAGAGGCCTTGCTGAGCCCACTCCAGCAACCAGAACGTCCTGCTCACCAAAAACAGTGTGTAAAGAATAGTTAAATCTGCTTAAATTAGCTTATTATAGGGGGCTTGTGCTGACTCAAGTGGATTGCTTCTCATAAGAGCCCAGCAAGTAAGACTTAACTATTCCAGCACAGGCAGGGCTTAATTTACATTGGTACACATTTGCTGACCTTACTGGTTCTGGTGATGCATACACAGTTCTAGCAGCAACCTACAATTCTTCTCAAGTCATGATCTAACTCATCTCTGGTCATCTGGAGAGATGACTGAGAAGCACACACAGGACAGGTCTTAGGAGCATCTGAAGATGGGATGCAAAATCCCAGTACCTGGGAATGCACGATACAATAAAACATGATGTTAACTATAAATACACAGAAGGAAAACTGGTAGGGAAGAGAGAAGCAGAAAGCAGCAACTTAAGAGAAGACAGTAAAAATGTAAGGGAGGATTGGGAGTTAGTTGGTTTTGAAAATAGATGAGACTGCAATTACTGGTATGTTCTTCATTATTACAGTTACTGAATAATCAGGAAACCAAAGGAGAGCATCTGAGCAAATTTCAGCATCATGTGGTTAGTTAACTAAGTGGTTGGGTGAAGAGACTTTCACAATGTTTCCAAAACACTATTTCCACATCACTTACTCTAATGCCAACAAGGCATCTCAGCATGAACATTTCCATGTTCTTACAATAGAGCAACACCTATTTTAGCTTGCTGTTTCCCAGTCCTAAGGCAGCTTAGGAAAAAAAAAAAAACATTCAATTGTATTTCCAGTCAGTTCCCACAGTCAGAGGCAACCCACAAAGCCATTATGTTAGGAAAATCAGCAGTCAACACCCCACAAACACAAGCCACAGATATCAAAACCATTAAATGATTTAAACAAAGACAATTTCAACATGACCATATTCACAGCTTTCTATATGGGATAACATCAGAGGGTCAACAGTCCAGAGGAGCCATCCTGCAGATCTCAACAATATGTGAAATATGTAACTCTGCTCCTGGGTGTTTCTTGACTGCACAGGGATATTCTCTTCCTACTGCCAAGAGATTCTGGGTTGGTTTCCCCCTTGGCAGCCCTTTCCCTGCATTCCTCCCTGATCCCTGCAAGCTGAACCGCTCTGGGCTGGTAGAAAAGTCCAGTTTCCAGGGCAAGCAGCAAAACAAACACAAGTTACAGTAAGTCAAAAATGGGATTTACTCAAGACAGCCTTCTCACCATGCTAGGATGACAGTGTTCCTTATGAGAACATGTAATAAATAGCAGGGATTGTAGTTACATAGGCATGGAGCTAAAACCCTGTTCCCTTACGGAGTAATATGCCTGTCCAGACTTCAGCTGTGCAGTCACTGGAGTTGTACAGGAAAGCTTTGCTTTAAAATATTAGTGATTTTTTTTCTTTCGGCAACATCCCATTTAGGAGAGCTGACACAAAAGTTAGAGAGCAAAGGGTTTAAATGGAATATTATAAAGTCTGAAGGTTAACCACCCTACACTGTGGTGTGGAAGTTTAGCACCACCTGAATACGGACAAAGTCTTCAGCATAACCACGCCATGGAAGACCACCAACATTAATTCTATGCCTAAAATACAGAAGGGGGAAAAAATTGCTATCCTAATCTCTTTAAATATTTACTCTGGCCACCAGTTTCGCACAGGTACAGAATGTTTCACAGATACTCTGTACAGAAATCAAAACCAGCAACAAACAGGTGTCTCACACACACCTCTTTGTTTTCCTTCAATCTTGCACATACTGCCTACCTAGACTTTAGTATAGTCTTTCAAACACAACCCTCCCAGAGAAACAGGCTGCTCAAGGCTTGGATGGCTGCATTTTTTGCTGGGTTAAAAAGTGTGTGGATGGCTGGGCCCAGAGAGTGGTGGTGAATGGAGTTACATCCAGTTGGCAGCAGGTCACCCATGGTGTTCCCCGGGGCTCAGTGCTGGGCCCAGTCCTGTTTAACATCTTCATCAAAGACCTGCACAAGGGGATTGAGGACACCCTCAGTCAGCTCACAGACAACACCAAGTTGGGCAGGAATATTGATGTGCTGAGGGTAGAAAGCCTCTGCAGAGGGATCTGGAGAGACGGGAAAGCTGCCCAGCAGAAAATAACCTGGGGTTGCTGGTCTGTACCTGGCTGAACAAGAGCCAGTCCGTGCCCAGGGGGCCAAAAGGCNTACAACTGCCTGAAAGGAGGCTATAGCCAGGAGAGGGCTGGTCTCTTCCCCTGGACAACAGGCAACATGACAAAAGGAAATAGCCTCAAGTTGCACCAGGGGATATTTAGACAGATATTTGGAAAAATTTCTTTATGGCAGAGGGGGTCAAGCACTGGAACAGGCTGCCCAGGGAAGTGGTTGAGGGAGCATCCTTTAAGGTATTTAAAAGATGTGTATATGTAACACTTTGGAACATGATTTAGTGGTGGACTTGGTAGTGCTGGGTTAACAGTTCGACTTGATTATCTTAGAGGTCATTTCCAACCCAAACAATTTTGAACTACAGGGCATTACATTTTCTTACAAGCTACATCTTCATATACAAGTTTATTTGCATAGCATCATTAATTAACAGTTTTCACCATTTTTCATAAGTAACAGACAACCAGATGCAATGAAATACATGTAGATCTGCATTGTCTGTAATCCTAAATTTGACTTTTACCAAAACCATCCTTTACAAACTAGACTGCGTGCTGAAACACTATCAGAATCTTGGAAGGCATGTTGAATAAATACATTAATTATTTGATACTAAGTTTAAACACACTGGTATCTCTAAAACATCTGCATTCTGCATTAATCAGTACCCTGTACTGAGTTACTGTATTTAGCTGTTGTATAGCTATGCACAAAAGATAATTTAGTTTTATAGTGCAAATGCCATCTGTCACATTGTCACAGCGTGACAAGGTATCACATTACATATTAAACAGACAACATGCTTCAAAAATAAGGCCTATTTTCATGCTCTGGTTGTCTCAGAGACTTAAGAATGGGGTTTTCATGACAGTGACATAATCTAGAAACAAAACAAACCACATTTTTCTCTGGGGTAAGAGATATGAATTCCCTGTCCACTGTTTTAAGGATAGTTGTCATAAAGGCTATTTTCATCTAATTTGGTAATGTAAAACCACAACAATTTTCTGTCTTTAAATAAAAAAGCCACAGCATGAAACCATCATCGTTCGTGCCACACGATGCTCTGTGCTGCCACCATGATGGTAATTAACAGCACGTGGGCTTTTCAGATGACAAGCCACTGGACATTAGGTTGATTGTGGTACATAACAGAGCATATGCATAAAGCAGTACCATTATGCCAAAGACTGTTAGCAAATAGCTTGTACAGTCTTCATAACTGACTAGAAGAGTGCTTTTATACGTAGATATACATCATTACTACGGAAGCCAACCATGAATGACATTACAGCACAAGATGTGTTCGTCAGCCTGTCAAAAGACCAGATCACCAAAGAGAACTGATTAAATAATACAGGTTGAAAGAAGCTCCTTACTCCCATTACAGCTCCATCCAAAACCACTATTAAGTTACCAAAGACATTTTGTGACTTTGTGTCCTACATATTAGTCCATTACCCATTAGCAGCGTTAATTGAAATGAACTGTTCTATTGTCTCAACACAACACTTTCTAGGGTGTTTAGTTTTCATCTGGAGGAGTTTGGATTGAGGTTGGGGTGGTATTAAACTCATAGAAACAGAAACACAACAGCCTAAAATGAACCTAATTTAATTCTGCCAGGAAGCTACCCCAGGCCATATGACATACTTCAAGCCCCAGTTTGATTTATGAAATATGCCTCATAAAGAAATTTAAAACAAACAAACAAACAAAAATCCAATAAAGCACCAAAAAAAATGCCTGTCAAAGTCCACACTGTATAAACAGAGAAAAACCTCACCTGACATTTGTCCATACTTCTGGTATTTTAGTTGTTTGGTTTTTTTTTTTTTTTAAGTATTCAAAGAGACACACCTCTCTGATTAAAGACATTTCTCCACTTTTAAGGACACAATGAAAACTCTGAACCTCTCATTCCTCCAACTAAACACATGACCTCTTCTGGCACTTTATACTTCATAAGGGAGAAAGGAGGCCATAGCCTGGGCTCCACGATGGTGTGGCCTGGGTGAGGGAGGGAACAGGAGTATCAAACAGGCTGAGCAGCAAGGTAGGTGTCCATTTACAGGTGAAGAAGATTGCAGCAGTAATGCTGACCCAAAAAAGCTGAGAGAACAAACTCATCTCTCTTAAATCTCTTTCCTACAAATGCAGACAACTGAGTCATACCTTAAAATCACAAAATGCTACCCTTGGATTTTTCCGACATTTTTCTTAATTTTACAGAGGGGAGGCTGGGGGAAAGGAAACCTAAGGAACCATTGTCCCCAAACCCAAAAGCCAGAGCTGTCCTGAATGATGCAAAACAGAGAGGAGGAAAGAGACCTGATGATCATCACGCTACCAACTGCTCACTGTGTGTTATATTGTGTGTTATACTGTACCACTGTGCTTTTGAGCTCCTACCAATTGCCCCTGGAGCTGTATGATAAGGGGAGAGCAGAGGCATTTCTGGTAAGTTGGTACCAAGCTGTGTGAAGACCATTAAGTTCTGACAAACCAACACAGTCGATTTTTTGGTACCATAAACACTCCCTCTTAGCACCAGGGAAACGAGCGCCATGTACTCTTCCTGTACTTTGTCAAGGGATCACACTATTTGAGGCACACAGCTCGAATCTACCTCAGTCCCACAGCCTCCTTTTAGTGCAGTCAGAAAGCTCCAGAGGAGCAGGAGGACTCCTAATGCAAGCTACAGACCCTTGCTGTTCAGATATGTGGTCGGAAAAGGCATGAAGCCCTCAGCAGAAACACAGGAACATCAACACCAGGAAGAGAGCTTGGTTAGGATGCAGGGACCTGGACTCTGTCCAGATGCAACCATTGCCCAGCAGGTGCCCCTGGAGAGGCACCTCAGCTCACCCAACTGTAAAATAAAGGTACTGAGTTCAGCTTCCACAGTGAAGCACAGGGAGGGTTACAGACAGTAACCATGACATGAGACACTGAGTTGGTGTCATTACATCCCTCAGTGACATGAGATTTTGCCTAGATTTTAGTGTTGGACAGAGTGCTTTTATTTCTGGAGTAAAGTGCCCTTGGATTTTCATCTGTCCCATAAGACACCTTCTCTCATATGCAACCTGGAAACAGAGTTAAACATGCATTTTATTAGGAATTACAGACACAAGCAGGTCCACAAATATCTCCATTTAGTTCAAGGATATCAGCAACAAATATCAGCATAACCACTGAGAGAGAGAAAAGTAAGTTCTCAGGTATTAACAAAATTATTAGTGAGATACAAATAAATTCTTCTTTGGTTTTTATGCCAAATCCATCATGTCTTGTTTATTCTGCCCTTCCTGGGGAATTTTACAGCTGAATGGAAAACCAGTGCAGTGATGTCCCATGGGAGAAAGTAGAGAAAACCTGCAATATGCCTGAATTTTAAAAATTTCATTTTTAAATGTTTTGTTCTTCCTTTTGTTCTTTCTACCTTGTTTTGTTTTGTTTTATCCATTTGAGAGCTATTTGGAGAAAAGTTATTGACTGCTTCCAAAGTATTTTTACTTGTCCTTCACAAATACTCCCCATGTGAGGGAAAGAACCTGGATTACACTGCAAAATAAGAATTAAGTAAAGCAAGCTAATCCCTATTTCAGGTCTTTGTCACATTTATGTCCATAGGTATGGGCAATTCCTCCCTCTCCTGAAGCACTTTTACAGATCTAGCTTAACTGTAATATACCACAGTTGTCCCATTTTTAAGTCAAATTACTTCCCCCTAGCTTAGCATCACAGTGCTATGCCTTTATACTCATCCTGTTTCAGAGTTAAGCTTCCACTAGGTATGGATGGACAAAGGAACAATAAATCCATACTTCAGAAATATCCATACCTCGGCACCTAGGGACTAGACAGATTAGTAAAGATGAAAATTAAAAGAAGATATTCTGGTATTTTAAGTAACATGAGAAAGAAAGCTATGCCAAGAGCATGTCTCTAGACAACAGCTATTCTACACTGCAAAGTAAAAATTAGCAACTGTGCCTCCACAGAGTATTACAGACGGAGGAAGAAAGAAAGTGAAGGCAAACACAGTGAAGCAAGGAAGAGCCTGCTAATTGGAAGAAAATACAGTGTATGAATGTGCAAATAAAACAACAAGGGAAATAAAAAGGCATGCAATGTCTCAGTAACAATGAATACTGTGAGCCTAAAAAGGAAGAAATGTGCTGCTAAAACCCAGAGGCTTAGCAAGGCTTGGCTGTATTTGTTAGGCTTTCTAGGAAACCCTTATGGATTGTGTAATTTGAAAACTGCATATCTGCATGAAACTGGGAACAACAGCAAAACAGCATCTTGATGAACACTTGCTAAGTGCTCTTCCTCAAATGAAGCACAGCTCCCAGTGATCTGTGGTGAGGGATCACACAAACAGGCTGGGCTTATGATTACACAACATCTGGGTTGATGGAGATGAAGAAAAGCCCATTTCTGAATCTGGTGTCCTGGACAGCCAGCACCTTCTCTGAGAAAGCAGCAGGAGGCAGGGGCCAGGCCAGCCCTCTGCTGCAGTCTTGGGAGAAGCCTGGAGAGCTGGCAGCAGGAGCTAAGAATGCAGCATAGCTCTTATGTAACATCCACGCTCCTCTGATGGACTGGGACAGCCCTCCTCCATTTGCAAATGGGAAGCAGCAAGAACAGAGAATCTGAGTTCTTTCTCAAGTAAACCAAATTAAATAAAATTGTCAGAGACATAAATGTATAGCTTGGCTTCTACACACACCTCAAAAGTAAACAAAACAGCAGATTCTGAAAGAGTAGGAGGGCTCCAGCACAGCAGTGTGCTCTAAGAAAAAGGATGGGGAAAAGAGAACTGCCACAAAGCCCTTTTAGGGAGGTTATCCTCTGCTTAATTGTCTCTAATTCTGCCTCTGTGACAAAAGCTGTGAAAAGCAAATGTTGAATGACATACTTCTAATTGCATAGTCCCATTTGATATTTTAATGCATGTCATTGAGGATTTGCCTTTCATGACTTTTGCCAGGAGCATGGGCAGCACTCCAGACAGAGAGAATTTCCCCCCCCCCAAAGTGTGACACAAGTGATGAGGATCCTGTTTGCTGCAAGAACGTACAGCCTGTCAATGCAGCGACAGTGATTGTCCCATGCAGCCAGGAGATGTGAGCAAGGATTCAGCCCTCCCTTCACTGGAGGTGCACTGAACTTCCAGTCAAAGAAAATGAGAGAAAAAGTCCTCATCCTGTCCTGGGAAAAATTAATTGAGCTAAATGCTAGGTGTTCTACATGAACTCAAGTTACATATGACAGATATTGGAATTAAACCACTTTAATTACTTTTGCTCCCCATTTTCAATAACTGTTTAGTGAATGTGCCCTCCTTAATTCTGAGATCATCCATCAGTCAGCTCCAGGAGTCAAGCTGTCAACCTCTTTTGCTGACAAAGATTTTTTTTTCCCCCTCTGGTATGTCACCTCATTCTACTAAGCACTTGAATTACGATCTCTGAGTTTACAGCAATTAAATATCCACTGACTTAAAAAAAAATAGGTCACAGATACTTTTAACATAACACCCTAGCCTCTTCAGCAACATGCCAGACAGCCCTCCCCTGGTGCAGGAGGCCAGGGCAGCCTGGTTGGACTGCAGGCAGGGAGGCAGGCTGCCTCCCGCATCGCCAGGGATGCATCGGCACTGCCTGCAGCCAGATCTCAAATTCCCTGCCAGCCTGAGTGCTCACATGTCTGTTCAGAGCCTTAACACAGACCTGACAACCAGGCCAGCATAAGGTCCTGTGACATCCCAGAAAGAGGGAGGGGAGAAAGCTGCAGGAGTAATTCTCAAACACCTTTTTTTAAATCTGTTGGTTTCAAAGGCTTTTGTCTGTAACCCTAAATGTGATCCATGATGCTCAGCACCTCGCTGCTAATAGGGAACTCTCTTCAGGGGGAAAACCAGAGCTGCTTTTCCCGAGGGAGAACTCTTCCTCCCTTGGCACCCTCTACCTAGCATTTATTTCCTTTCCTTTACAGAAAGTATCTACAAGGTATCGTAAAGCAACATGAAAATTCAACCACCTGGAAAGCTCCCAAAACTCAGCCTCTGATCTTTTAGGATGCCTTCCTTCTTGTCACTGGATTCTTATCTAGCTTGCTAAATTGATTATAAGAATACAATCTTTAAAACACTTGACGTGGTTCTACCACATGAAACAGCAATGTGTTTCAATCATAGAAAGATCTTTTTTTTTACCATTCAGTAAGTAAACCTATTTCAACCATATCTGCAAAACTAGGATGCTTAAAAAAATACAAGTCAAAAAATCCACCTATCTTACTGTGAAATCTGTTGCATATCTCTATTTTTCCCTTCTCAGGGGAAGGGATTTCTTTTCCTTTTTTTTTTTTTTTTTCCTTGAAGAGGCAGGCAAGTGAGTAGTATCATTTCCTCGCTTTTTAAAATTAAAGGTCAGAGGAGTACACTCCATGCTCAGGATGAAGAACTGCTCCGCTGTTGCACTCAGTTCCCTGTAATCTGTTTGCAGAGTTATTGTCAGAGGAGAGGAGGCTCGTGACAGTAAAACATTGAGACCAACTGCAGCACACTGAAAGCACAAGTGCAATATGAAAGCCCGACACAAATGAACAAATTGTTCTGCCACGGGCCTGCATGGCAGCAATGACATTCCCCCTCTATTTGAGCACTAAGCCCTTGCCTAAGGTAGGGATTCCAGCCCATTCCTCTGCGACACCGACAGCAGCGGCAGAGGTTGGCAGATGTCTCTCTGATGCACCACAGCCGCCTACCTGCTGGGAACGTGTGATGCAAAAGCCCACGCCAGGAAATAAATCTGTAGCTGGAAGACAGTTAGGAGAAATCCCTCCCCTCCCAGAGCAGATCCAGCCCTGCAGCAGCTGGAGAGCAGGCGAGGGGATGAAGCAGGAGAGGAGGATCCTACGCTCAGCCAGAGCTGAGCTCCGAGGATCTCACTGCAGGAGTGGTGCCCAGGCCAAAGCGAGCGTGACGCCACGTTAAAGGCATCCGTAACGCCAACTTCGGCCACCTGACAGCCTGTACATGGAGACCATTCCTGTTTGCACTGTGGGGACAGCTGATTCTTGCCAGCATTAACACAGATCTCTGAAGCATCGGCACAGGAAATGTCAGTGCTGTAACAGCCTTTAAGGAAACGCTCCTCACAAGCCAAGCAATTTCCATCTCTATTTCCAGCTCTTGAGACCAGCAGCTTAACCTTACTTTCACCTCCCTTTTGTGAGCTCTACAGGCAAACCACAGCGGGGAAGAGATGAGAGCTGGGGTAGGGGGGCAGCCACTTGAAAACCTGATGCTGGAGAGAAAGCTTCTGAAATGTTAAGGAGACTTCCCGACACACCAGCCCCCAGAGGAGTTAAATTCCACCACCATGAAACATTCTGCTGCTATTTAACAGCTTTTTTTGCTCACATTTCAGGGCATCAGAAGAGGAAGTGAAATAGCATTAGCTGCTTCCTGACTTAATAGAAACCTTGGGACAACCATCAACACACAGTTATACAGTCAAATCTATAAACTGATGTGCATTGAATAATTTTATCTTTCCAAATAAGCAAAGGAGATAGAGTACTTTCTTGCAACTTTTAAAGAATACTGTTGCCTCCTCCCCAACCAAGAACTCATTACACAGAATCTTCCTTTCATGCATTGGTGTAATTGAAGGCTAGCACCCATTAGCATATTTCTTGTTTTGAGTACAGCATCAGAGAAATGGGAGTGAGGGGGTGGGAGGTACATGCAATGGAACAGCATAGAAATATATGATAAAGTGGTAAATGAGCTTTCAAAATATACCCACGAGGCTCTGAGTATGCTGAAGTTCACCATTGTACCATTACAATAAAAAAAAAAAAATCCCTGATCTAGGGCCAAAAGTGCATTATTGATAGTCAAAACACTGCCTAACTCTATTTCAATATGATGTTAAAATACTGGAGGAGGAAAGAAGGAAAAAAAAAAAAAGACAAATAGAATCCCTTTGTACATTTACAGTACCCTGTAAATAAAAAGCTAGAGAGACATATTAAACTGAAACAGTTCAAACAAAGTCTTCCTGGAGTTAGAACATTCCCACCCTACAATGTTTCTCAAGCTTCAAGGACTATTAAACAGTGTTAATGTTTAGCAAGCATTTAGCACCTTATGTGTTCAGAGTGATAACAGGCGCAGGCACAGGCACAGACACACAGACGCACAGACGCACACATACACCAGCCTCCCCAAAAAAATAAGAAAAACCCCAGTGAACAAAAGGCAGAAGAATCCTACCTGTTCCCACATGGGGCAAGACTATAGCAACATTTCGCCTGCATTTGGGGAAGAAAGGACATAACCCCATGCGGTGGGATGAAGCAGGGAGGATGGTCAAGCACACCATGAGTGAGTATTGGAACACTTTTTGAACAGGGGAAGACAGACCAATCTGATGGGAAAGCATCACTGACAGCCTTCACTTCTGTGCATGCTCAGGCCACCCAGGTGAAAGCCTGACTCCCATGTAGAACTGCCTGTTAGTAACACTGAACAGCTACACAGTAAAGGCAAGAACCAATGGGAACAAACTCAGCATTTCAAACATACCATCCCCCCACAAAACAAACAAACAAACAAAGAAACAAACATTTAAAAATCCCGTTTAATCATAAAAAGAAAATTTATGACTAAATGCAAATGGAGAGTAGGATGCAAGAAGGCATGAGAGCCCAATTTTTTTTTTCTACTGCCATGTAAAATCAGGAAAGGCTTTGACAGAAGCAAGATTTATATAAGTGGACCATAAAAGAATAGGTTGGACTTTTCACATTTAATTGCTTTCTGAACTTAAAATCTGCCTCAGAGATACTATGGATAACACTTTCAAGTCTTTAAAAAAAAAATCATCGGGGACATGAAGGCCTCATTGTTTCCCCCAAACTTTATATGTCAACACATACACATGCATTAAAAAAAAAGCTTACCTCCCTTCTGAGACATTAAATCCACACAATGTTTCTTGGAGAGGGTAAAAAGAAAATGTAGGTCAAGATGTTGAGATAGGGATTGCTTCTGAAAGATGAAAGCATAAGAGGACTAAGCTTTCATTCCTTATGTTTCTTTGAGATTTCAAACAGAGTGTTATTTGATAATGGCTCCTTTCAGAAAATTGGAATTTAATATAGCTAATTATAAGTTAGAGAATTAATGTACAGTCAGTACTCCAACAGAGCTGGTATACCATGCTGATGCTTTTTACCAGCATGTCCCCAGTGCTTATTATAGATCTTTTCTCCAAATACTAAGGCCAATCTGTTCTAACATTAGGCTGGATAGCCCAGGAGTTAGGGTGAGGGAAAGGAAAAAAAGAAATCTCCATGGCTGTAACACTGAGCCTGCATCAAGTAGCCTGGAGTTGCCAGCACGGCACGGCACTGCATGGCACGGCACAAGAACACTCAAAGGGAGCCCAGAATATGACAGGACAAAGACAGAATAAAAACCACAAGTATCTGTAGAGGAAAAGTACACTGAGAAACAGCAAAATACCTTTTCCTCCTTCCAGTTAAAAGCCAGGAAAAAGACTGTCAACAAGATGAATAGCTCAGATAAACAGAGAGAGTACTCCTAATTGTCCAGTATTAACATGGAAGTATCTGAAAATTATTTGTCCTATGAGCAATCATAAGCTAAAAATCCTGACCTACATTTAACAGAGAGCAATAGGAATATCTCTCACGACAGGCATCGGCAGCAGATGCTGCTAGATTTGGACCAGGAACAGTATCTCTGCAATTCTGAAGGAAGCAGTGCATCAGTGTTTCAGGGACCTACGCAGGTTCGGGATGCTCTGTTTTTAGAGATGGCACAAATGTGTTCAGCAACATGTGCTGCACGTAGCTGGTTAGTAAGCACGGCAAAACTGCAACTTCTGTAGACTTAAACATTGATCGTACCTTAGTGCATTCTGAGAGGAAAAAACTGTACTGTGGGAAACTCTTGCAATCCATGAGGTTCCAGCAGCTTTCCTTTTGTTCTTCACCGTAGTGAAGACAGCATATTTCTTTCAGTTCTCAGATGAGCTCTGTGTCGATGTGTCAATTAGAAGGGCCATATCCCAGTTTTTCCTCAAAATAGTACCTACAGTCAGTTGAGCTGCAAGCTTTGGGTTTGGGGGGAGGCAGAGAGAAATGTGTGCACTTCTGAAACAGAAGTTTCTTCCACCTTAGCAAATTAGTTCCGCTGAAGTCATATTTTCATTTGCTATGTCCCCACCTGGTTTCAGAGGAGGACCTATGTAAGTAGTGCTACCCTACAAATAATCTGCTCTTAAAAGGCCACATGGGGACAAAATCTGCCCCCTATAGAGGGCACCTTCCCCCTCCTCATACCTCAAGAATTCCCCAAATTGTGCTGAAATTGCCACTACCTCCCACTCCCAAACCTTGGGGCTGAGAACTTCCTCCTTCGAGCTGCAGAACAGCATTCAACTTTAGAGCAGACACACCAACCAAAAGCTCAGTGAGATCCTTCCTATTGTCCTTAACATTTTAGGGAACTGAAGACTTCTTGTGACAAGAGGACACCAAACCAGTATTCTTCCATTGTTTTCAACCTGAGTTAAGGGAAATAGCATGGAAAACATCATCTCCCTCAGTCTATTCTCATTCCTGCTGCCTGAAGAACTACCTAGTCAACAAAGGTCAGGAGGGACATCAACCACGAAAAAACTCTAAAAGTTATTTTCCTAAAACCTTGGTAAAATTTCTGAGCCCTTTGTCTGTCTTGGCAGAATATCTCCTGGAAATACAGTCTGCTCTTTAGTCTGTGCTTTCCTTTCTCACAAGAGTCCATCCCTTTCTAAGTTTCCCTGCACATGTAGTTTTCACAAGACTATCCCCATAGAGCCCAAAATTATTTGAGAGGCTTTAAACAGAAAATTACCATGCAGTTATAATTTTGATCCAGCCAGATGGCATATCCAGCCATGCCAGAGAAACTGAAAGTCTGCAAAACTTTCCCCATAAACCCCAAATTCAAGTTTGCATGAAGTATTTTAATCTCATTTTTCTAATCAGTCAACTATTTCTAAAAAAAGTCTGCTTTCCAGGCTGTTAATGGCAGAAGTCTAGATCCACAACAGAAAGAAAGGTGGTTTTCTGTGCTAAGCAATGCCTTAACTAACGGCCCATTTTTTCTACTTTATGAGCAGAGTACTTGCATATAACCCTGTGTAATGCTGTGGATGTTAATCAACCTTCAAGACTTTGCATGCCAGTTTTATTGGAGTGCCTTCCATGCTGGCATAAAGGGGACTTTGTACCAAACAGTCTTCCTCCAGCCCAGCAGAGATCAGCATCAGCTTGCAGCTCAAAAACCTCTTTTTCACAAAGAACATTTACTCTTCAATTTTGGTCTCTTGTTAATGAGACTTTAAATATTCAAGGACAGCGCCATACTGTTCCAAGGTAATCTATGAAAGAGTGCATTTAAATCTACAATTGCAAATGGTCTGTGTTTATCTACTTAGATAAGACAGCCTTGTTCATTTCAATTAGAGAAGGTCAGTTCCAGGCAAATGTAAACTGTCATTTGAAGTTCATCCCTGCAGGACAATGAGATGAGGTAACGCTTCTGGGACAGGTTTCCATCTAAATAAAACTTGACAACTAGTCCCTAACCACAGACCTCATTGTTGCACAAAAGGCCATCTTCAATTGATTTTGGGGAGGGGGAAAAGAGCAGCAAAAACCCATGTTTCAAGAAGATTTGGAATTCAAGCCACATTCTGGTAACTTCTATCCCTTATTCATGACTTCCACCTGAAGGTAATTGCTGCTGACCTCCCAAGATGCAAAGAGGCAGAACAACTACTCTAGAAAGCACCAGATTTTATTATCTTTGCAAAACAGAGTTATTTGCTTACTGCCCCATCAAATAGATTGTCACATTAAAGAGAAAAGTTAGGTGTCTTCTCCTTGGAAGAGAAACAGCATTTTTCTAGACAGACAGACCACAGGAACAAAGAGAAGGGAAGAGAAATTAAGTCCTGCATGCGGACTGTATAAGAGGAACATGCCTCTCCCCAGCCCCAGCCCGCACCTGTACCAAGCCTCAGGTTTGTGTCTCCGTGCAATCTTACTGCTTCCTTCTGGCACACAGAACCACAGACTGAGAGAGAGCCTGAGGCTCTGAAACAAGATCCCAAAATCCCAGCAAGGGAGCAGGGGTCAGGAAAAAACAAGAGGGGATGAAATTCCTCTTCAGCCCTCTCCATCCGATACACCTGTATGTGCATGTGGCCATACAACCCAGATGCCTTTTCTCAATGAGAAAATACACAGATATGACAAGACACACTTCTATCATTTCGCCCTCTTGCTAACACTGTGACAGCGTTTCCACCCTGAGCAAAAAGAAATTTTCCACATTGTGAAGAAAGAAAAAAACTGTACTCCTTTTGTGCCATTTTCATCACTTTTAAGCTTCTTTCAATTCATCCACGTACACAGGAAGCATAACTTAAAAACACTGGCGTGCTTGCAGAGCACCTTTAAAAACAGTTGGCCATGGAACACTTTCACCTTTCACAGCACCAGAGAGAACAATCACTGTCTGAGGGACATATTTCAGGGAGAACCTGCTTTTGAGACAACCTGGCTGGAAGAGAGCACATCAAGATGTGATTTAGCTCTAACACGTCTGTTTACACACATACACACGCACACAAAGACTAAGAAGAGGCTGAAGTGAAATATTTTTAAGGTCAGCCATACTGAAGCTGAGTGAGGGATGAAAGAAGGAGGAGAAAAATGCAATTAAATGCTGGTGCGGTCTTTAGGCATTACTCAGAACGGCTGGCTGAGACTGCCAAACCTTTAGCAGGAAAAGTGGCTTATCTCCTGGCTTCCCAAATTACACCAGAGGTCAGCTGATGAGGTTTCAGGAGTTTGGCAGCTCCATCCCTCGGTGGGATCTTTGGCAGATTGCTCCAGCTGGGCTCCTTCCAGCTCTTCCCTTTTTTCCATTTTAGTGTATAGCATGAATAAAGAAAACAAGATGAAGGCTTTCAAAGATAACGCAGACTTTCACAAACAGATGCAGAACAAAGCACAGGAAATTCTGAGCAAAGTAAAAAATGAATGTTGTCTGTTCAGAGCTTATCTGGAATGAGTTAGCCTCTTAGTGGACAGATCTGAAACATCACACTGTCTTGACTGTGATTGCAATGCTCACTAACAATTTTGTAAGGGAAAACAGGATGGCTAAGGGTGGAAACAGGATGGCTAAGGGTGGAAACTCAGCCGTCTTTAGCACTCAGAGATGGAAATTCCTCCTGATGTACCAGAAAAAACACTTATGAGTTAAGCTTGTCACTGTTATCCCTTGCTGCCCTAAGCCTAATGCTTCTGTATCTATACCTTTGACTCGACTAACAACACCCCCAGTGTTAAATTCATTTAAATTGGGAAACAAAGGGCATCGAAAGCAAGTTATTGAAAGCATGTATTCAACTAATTCTGAATACAACATCACCTTAACTGCTTGTAATAAATCTGTGCTAGTCAGACACACACATACACACAAAGATTTAAAAATGCAGGCACATCTATTACTATGGAAAGCAATCTGCTATGACTTAACAGTATACGTACTGGGCTATATTTATTTTTTGGACGACATTCACCCACAAGCTCTGGAATGTATCTGCTATGTGATGAACCTCTCATCATCATCAGTTACTTAAAGAGAGCAGTTATTTCAGAATGGTTTCTTGCAGATTTTAAATCAGAAAGATCCAAATCAAACCAAATCAAAATGTGGAGGCATGCACACAGAGCACAGACCAATCTCCCAGGCTGTTATGAGCCATGAAATGAATGTGACTAACTTCTGAAGAGTTTCATTGCTCTAAAAAAGGTGACTAATTTTCTTGCTTTTCACATCAGAAATTCTACATTCAGACATGGATCATTGACACTTAAAATAATGTGACACCAATCTACTGGTGCTTTCAGTCTACTCCACATCACCACAAGGATCCCCAAACCCATTTTGATTGGCATCCCATATTCTTAACAAGTCAAGGCCTCTGAACACAGGTAATGTAGGGCATTTGAGGTGAAGAGTAGGGTACACTGGCAGCTGTGTCAGGCAACTTGCTGAATTGGCTACTGTACTCATCAGCAGTTACAGAATCTCTGCTTTTTCTTCTAAAACCACTTTACTGCCAGGATTGACACAATAAGCCTTACAGCACACATGACACCTGCTCCAATTAAACACAGCCTAATGGCCTTAGAAATGTCCTGCTGGAGCAAATAGCTCTCAAACTCTTTCAAACAGGAAGTCCTTTCTAAAACGCCCCAACGTCAAATAAAAACTGCTGTGGAGATTCTAGGACACCTAGAATTGAAGCCTTGAAGGCTGAAAACATATTCTCTCTAATACTCTGAAAGCACTCCACAAATGCAGTCTTGCACTGAAAGCTCAAAGCTGCAGTGTAAAATAATTAGCAAAGGCCTTATTCACAGCCAAACAGAGACAGTTTCAGAAAATACAGTTCCCTAGGATTGACTACAGTAAACTGCATAACACAGTCTGTGTGAATGAGTGAAACTTCTCTCTGCATTTACTTGCAATATTCATTTTATTTTCCATTACATTCCTATTTTCATAATAAAATGGAGTATGCTATTTTAATGCCTGATTTAGTGCTATGTCTTACTCTCATTTCTAAAATAGGCAAACTAGATTTGACAAAGAGTACAATTCTTGACAGAGCTGGCAATCCTGTCACATAAAACCATCACCACTCTTTTGGTTGTAAATACCAGCCAAAAAGAAGCCATGGTGCAAATTTAGGCTGAAAATTTTACAGTTGATAAAGGGAGAATGAAACAGTTTGCCTGTCCGCACTCGGGGTGCTCTCCAGGCTGCTGATACAGAAAACAAGTCCAAGGCAGCAGCAACGCAGAATAACCCCGAGTCAAGGAAAACAAAATTTTTTTCTCTGTTGATGTTAAGGCCAAGTTTTGTATCATGGAGAGTCAACGCAACAAATTTCACTACCATCAAAGTGGTGAGTTTGGGGTTCTTTTGTTTTGGGTGGGGCTTTCTTGGTGCATTTGTTTTAGGAGTTTTGGGGGCTAGAAGTGATTGATAGAATCATAGAATAATATCCTGAGTTAAAAAGGACCCACAAGGATCATCAAGCCCAATTCTCAGCCTTGCACAGCACCATCCCCCAAAGTCAACACTATTCCTGGGAGCATTGTCCAAACACTTCCTAAACTCTGTCGGGCTTGGTGCTGTGATCACTTCCCTGGGGAGCCTGTTTCAGTGCCTAACCACACTCTGGGTCAAAAATCTCTTTCAAATATTCAGCCTAAACCTTTCCTGACATATCTTCAGGCCATTCCCTTGAATCTTGTCACCAAAGAGAAGAGATCAGTGTCTGCCCCGGCTCTTTCCCTCTCGAGAAGTCGCAGACTGCGAGGAGCTCTCCCCTCATGTCCTCCTCTTCTCCAGGCTGAACAGACCAAGTGACCTCAGCTGCTTCTCACACGGCTTCCCCTCAAGGCCCTTCAACATCTTTACAGCCTTCCTTTGGACTCCAACAACTTTATGTATTTCTTATATTGTGGTATCCAAATCTGCACACAAGACTTGAGCTGAGGCTGCAGCAGTGCGGAGTGGGACAATCGCTGCCCTAGACCAGCTGGCAATGGGTTGATTTTTTGGTTGGTTTGTTTTTAAGAGAAACAAACCTAACACCTACACTTGTGAGGCACTTTTCAATTAACTTTTAAGCTGAATCTTTTTTTGCTCATATTCCTGGCAACTGTTGTCCCTTCTAGCATCAAAGGTTGTGGTTAGATGAGATGACTGCGCCAATCCTAAGGCTGTGGTTAGACAAGATGAATGGGCCAAGTCAAGCAGCTTGTTACTATCAAAAGGGTTGAGGAGTCTGATATCCTCTTCCTCCAACTTTCAGTCAAGCTACTCTGCTCCCCCATTTCACCAAATGAGCACATGGTGCTCATCTGACCTCCTAATGAATGTGTGTAGCTCATTACTCAAGAAAAAAAAAATTACTTCTTTTTTAAAATTTTTTTCCTGGGCTAGTTTTCCACCACTTTAGCACTCTAGACCAGCTGTAGTGCATGGGCAGAAAAATGGAAGATCCAGCACAAGGTAAAAGGAGGGGAGCCAGACCCATCAGATACTGCTGAACTCTTTCTCACCTTTCCTCATCTTATTTATGTTAGGCCTACAATAACTCAGTCTGCTACGGATAATGCACATGCCTCTGCAGACTCTTCATTGCCATTTTCATTTTCTATTACCTCTGATTAGCAATATGCAAGGAGGCAAGATTATTTTTAGAATTTGTTTACCTAGAAATGCACTCAGGATCAAGAGAAGTTCTTTTTAGATGGTCATGAAATAAGTTTTAAGAAAATTTGTGATACAGTTTCTCTGTTTCACAGGTTAAAGAAATATCCATCCCTGCTACATTTAAGAGGAAAAGGAATACAGGTGCCCTGTGAAAGAAGATTTTCTATCAGTTTCTATCAAACACTGAAATTTTATTAAGACAGGAGCACAATTTGGATGGGCATAATCAAATTTAGTTGACATCACTGAGGGCGTCATTTGGCCTGCAAAATTTTTTATAGATGGTGATGATGGAAAAGGCAAAGAAGAACCTGTGTCAGCCAATGAACAAGCAAGTCCCTGGGAGGCTCAACATTAATTCTATTCCAGAAAACAAAGAAAGGAAAAGAGATTTGGAAATTTCAATGAAGCTCAATTCAAACATCCTGTTATTTATTTGTTAATCTTTAAATTCACTTGACAGCAAGCACCAAAGTGAAAGTGACATTGAGTGCCATGACAAATTTGCTCAAATGCTTATTTTCTGAACCTTTTAGTTGAAAACATCTATATTTAATCACAGTTTAAAACTAGCCAAAAAGGCTGTTTACTCTGAATGTAAAGGGAAAATACTGCAAAGCTGAAAGAGGTATTTTTGTTTCTGTAAATGCATTTTAAAAATCCACTTACAGACAAGGGTCCTTGGCACAGTTACAATCTTCTACTAAAGCTTAGGAGACAGACAGACATTACCCACTGTCAACAAATGCCATCTCACATCACTGATAGAGTGAAAAGCTCCCTAGACAAACGTTAGCATAAAACCTTCTTGCAGTACTTAATTGCAGCCTTCAGAAAGAAGAAAGATGAAGTTATCAGTATATCTGAACCATCTCAGTGAATGAAGAGGGCTGCTTTCTTGTTCAAAATTGAAGGCTGAGTAGCGACCCAGCCAGGGAAGGAGACCCACACTGCTCTGGGCACACCGAGGCGCAGCTGAAACAACAGCACTTCCCCAAGGGCTGCCCTGTTTTTGTCTGCAGGACTCAGAAGAGGAGAGACGTGGTCTAAGGGAAGACATGGTTGCCCAGCTGGCAGCTGCTGCCATCCCCTCTTAGTCAGCTTTTGGCAGATAATACATGGCACTGAGCTGAAGCACCCGGCTTAGCAGTGTTTAGGCATTTCTACCACATCTGTTGCGGTTTTCATGCCACGCCTGGAGTACCATCTACATGGCCAGGGAAAAGAGCTTCCACCAACAAGCTGAAGCCAGATGAAGACAGTCCCATGCCACCCTATCACTGGGCACCTTCCTTTCAACATGGCTCACTGGATCATGGACAGAAACCCCCATGCAATGAGCAGAGAACATTTGAAAAGTGCATGCATCAATGACAAAAAGAGCTATTTTCAGACTGCTCTGCTGCCTGCCTCAGCTGGCTTGAACAGCCAGTGTGGAAGCCAAGGGATGGGCAGACTCAGGAGTCAGAGGCTGGCGCTGCCACTGGGTCTGGCACCACAGTCCCTTTAAGAACTGTCTCAGAGCCTTCTGCCTCTTAGTGTGGAGACATATCATTTGTGGAAAAAACAACTCCCCAACAAAAGTCATGTGAACTTTTGTGTGGGAATGGCTGAGGGCAGAAGCAGACCAGTACAAAGTGGTGCAGTCCCCATGCCTGGAGGTGTTCAAGAATGGATGTAGCACTTACTGCTGTGGTCTGGTTAACAAGGTAGTGATCAGACAAAGGCTGGAAGCCTTTTCCAACCAAAATGATTCTCTGATGGGGGAAAGGGGCACCAGAGACTTTATGGTCCAACCACCACCTTCATCTACATGCTGACATAGCTGCCACTCTATTTAAAGAACATACATAAAATAAGTAAGTTTCTTTAGAAACCTTAAATGTAAAGTGAGATCTCACAGAATAGCAAAATTACATTTTTTACTCATCTCTTTATTTACTTAATGAACAAGACTTCCACTTCTGCCTTGAACCAAAGCATTTCCTCACATACATTTGATTTCCCAAATAGATTATGCCTGCTGTGAGCTTAACCTAGATGACATGCTTGGAAACTGCCATGATACCTTTCTAGGACAAAGTATAGCTGGTGAAAACAAACTATCTGCTTGAATAATTCTAACATCTGGTTTGTCATTTCTGTGGACTAGCTAACCGTCTTAAACCAATAAGGAAACTTCGTCACTTTTTCCATTCAAGAAATGCACTTCTGCATCACAAATGTCTTTATTGCAAGTTTTTAAGAAAAGAACTTAAAATCTTAGGTCATAAAAGCTTGCTTTATGATATAGTCTTTTGAGGGTACTGGATTTACTCTGATCAACAGAATGCAAGCCATTATTATATCCTTCATTGCCTTTTTTACAGCCCTATCTCACATTTTAAGCTACACAAGAAGAAAATAATTTCCCAGAGGATTTAGTTCTCCTTTTAGATGAGGATCTCTGAAAATTGGTATCGCTATTCTGAACACCAATCCCTATTCTTAAAATCCTAATGCAAATGACAGGCTGCAGTAATCAAAATCACTAAAGAGGTCCCTCTGGGTTTTTCCAGCACATGACCTTGTTTCCATAATCAGAGTTGCAGTATCCCTTTTAGGGCTGCAGAGAGTTTCTTGACAACCAGCACAAGCACCTCCTTCAAATTTCATATTCCCAAGGGATGAAGAGGAACATGTAGGAAACAAAGGCATACTGTAGGGTGTTGTTCTAGACTCTGCAAATATCCAGAGTCAACATAAACACACATGCAATATAACCCCTAGTACGACAACCAAAATATACCCACTCATCTTTCTCTTTCTCTGGGTTTCAGACACAAACTGAAAATTTCATGATAACAAGTAGATTTAATACTGAGACAGAGACAGTTAAGGTATTACCATACATAAAATTGTCAAAAGTGATTTCAATTATTATTTCTTTTAAATTTTATTTTTATTATTCAGAGAGGCACAGAAGTTAATTGTCTCTGCGCCACCACCAAGCACATCAGAGCTTGCAGAAACTTTAATACAGAAAAGACTTCTGTTAATGGGTTCATCTTCCACATTTAAAATTAATTTGCTTTTCATACTATCAATCAGAGAGGCACCATTATTCCAGCTACCAAATCATTACTGATACTACTGAACTCACCAGATGAAATACAATTGACAATCATTTTCATACAAGTTTAGCTACAGCTTCACAAACACTGGCAAAGGAACTTTTGTAGCACCAAGTTTATCAAACTTCAGCCACTCCAAATGCATAAGAACTTCTTAAAGACACAAGTTGCAAAGAGCTGGTGCACCTTTTAATTCCTCTATTGCTACAAAAAAAAACTTTCTCCTTAAACAAATTACAGACCGTAAGTCTATGAATAAATAAATTTAAGGAATGGCAGCTATAAAACTAGACCACAGAAAGTCTCTCTGCATTTCAAATGGTGGCACCAAGGTGAAATCCTGCCACCCAGCTGTTTGCAGTCTCCTCAGCTACTAGAAACACACAAGAACCAATCCATTCTCCTGCACAGAGCAGGGAGTCCAGAGAGCCTGAATCCCCTCACACCTTCCCTTCCACTTTTGAAATTGGTTACATTTGCCAGATACTGAAAGGTGACCGATTCGATTTTCAACAGTTACATAAATAAATGAATAAAAAATGAGTCACTCACATAAAACTTTATTTAACCACATGTTACCCTTTGGAACAACCTGCATAAAACAATGGATGTGGCTTGAAAGGTGAACGAAGGACAAATACAAGGAAACATTTTTTCTTCCCAACAGTATGAAATCTGGGATCTAAGACTCATCCTTAAAATACTATACATTTCCCTCAATTCAAAATAGCTCAGTAATTTCTCAAGATGACCTGCTTTTTTGTCAGTCCACAGAGACCCATGGATTTGAAAATACATGGCAACAATTTTTTTTTTTAAATGTAATGAACAAATTGCATATTCAAATTGGTTTTCTTGATGTCACTGCAGAATATCAACCCTCCTCCCTTTTGCTCATTTTTCTCTGCATAATGAAACATTCTTCCAAGTACCAATGGCTAAAAAAAATGCTTTTGGACAGAGATGTTGCAACAGAGCAGTGCCAAGACAGAACTTTAAAAAAATCATTTAGCGAACAGAAAAGAGCAACATGTAACACCATGCTGGCTCAAATAAAAAAAAAAAAAAACACAACCCTCAAATAACCGGTCATCTATTTCTGTGAAGGAGAAAAGCTCTGAAGATATGAGCTCTGCTGCTGCCAGGGGAAGCCAGTGGCATACTCTATGTCTGGTACCTGCACTGTCACAGCATTCCCAGCCAACTCACTTTTAATCTAAGCTGCCTTTGGAGAAACAAGACACCATGAAAACCTCAGTCATCCCGTAACCTGGCACATCATCAAAGCCTCCTAACACACAATTACTGTGTTTCATGCCTTTGGACTTTTTTCCTTTGACTAAACAAAACTCCCACAATGGAATAAGAAACTTTCCGAGAGAAATTGTGTTTGACAGAAGATCAATGATGCTGAGGTGTTAGAGGGAAAAAAAGCCAATGATGTTTTGTGTACACCTCCAAGCTTATAAATGGCTTGCTCTTAAAGCTAGATGCCCCTTCCCATCAGATCAGTATTTGATATTATCACTGAACTCGGAAGTCTGAGGTCTTCTTTAATCACATTAAGGAGTTTGCAATTTCTTATGCAATTTAGTGATTTCATCATGCTGAAGGAGTTTGCAATTTCTTACGCAATTTAGTGATTTCATCATTCTGTCTGTAGTTATCCTGCCATTCCCCCGGTTTTCTGCCTTGTCGGCAATAACACTCAGTGGAACCTGACTCATCGTGTCAACAAGACAAGCTACATATAAATATGAATAACCTACCAAGCAAGCACCCAGCTGCTGCTTTAATGTATTAGCACATGTATAGTTATGCACATGCCTAAAAGGAACTGCCATAAACCTCCATAAAGAAACAAATAAGCTCTTGTGAGTGAAAACTGTAAGCCTGCCCAGAAATCTGAATCCTGCTAGTCATCACTTTCAAGGCTCAAGCCAGCATGACAAAGCCTTTTCAAGTAAGGGTCTAAGTGAATCTGAAAGAGACACACTTTATATTCACCTCTCAGGATACCACAGCTTGTTTTAAGCAAGCTTTAAGGGAAGGGGAAGCAACAGATAATAACTGACTAGAGCTTTAAAGAAATAAAATTCAATTCCTTTCAAGCTCCTGTCATCTAAGCTTGTCTGCATCTCCTTTTAATACCTTTAAACAACTGCTCTGTGAACTATGAAACTAGGGCAGTCTGATGTCACAGTGCTTGTGTCCTTCAGCCCTTTAAATCTGCACACAGATCCTATGCTACTTCACCTGTGGGCACGGATCACTCCAGAGACAGATGCTAGTAAGCCAGTTTCTTGCATCTAAGTGACAGGATGTAAATTCAGTCCAAGTGTACTTCCCCAAGGTAACTGAAGCCAATCACCTCTAAATGGTTATCTTCTTTGCTGACACACTCAGCACATCAGGAAGCAGACTGACTAGAAGGGCTCCTTTTCTCCAGATTGGCATCCTTTTCCCTGTCCTCCCATCTGTCCTCCACCCTGATCCCCATCTAAATCTAAATGTTAGTCAGAAACATATCGATTCTTCAGCCTGGGCATTTCAAGCACTCCAACACACAAGCTCCTCTGTGCAGATCCAAAGGGCACGGTGCATGCCAGATGGTACACACTGGTCTCCCTCCCTGCTACAGCATGGAAAAAGGACTGAGTCCTTCCAGCAGTACCACGGAGGTGTCTCACCATTCACTGCCTTGAGGCTCCCGCTAATGCCATCGCTGTGCTGCCGCTTCTGTGCATTCTTGAACTCCTTCAGTGATAAATAAAGGACCTTCCGCACCACCCTCTCCTCTGACCAGGGAATCCCATCACTGTCATCCTAAAGGAGATGGAAACAGAAAGGAGACATTAGTTGCATGCACCTGAAATAAAACAAAAAACCCAAACAAAATCAAACAAATCCCCAAAGCCTGAAGCTACGCAGATTATTTTTAATTCAGGTAAAAAAAAAATTAAGAAAAACTGAAGAAAAATACAATGTAAGAAAATGCAACCTGATCAGCTCTAACAAAGAACAGAAAGTATTAACAAATCAGAGCATTAGTCCCTCTAATCCTTTATTCTGCAAACAGCAGTATGCATGTACCAGGTGTTAGGCAGGAGGTAAAACTTAATTGTTAAAATCCTTATAATGAATCCCTCATGGAGAAATTTATCACAGCCAGGAAGTGTTCTCCCAGGTAATTAAGAGGAGGGGAAAAAACCCCAACAAAACACTAAAATGAATATTGCAGAAATTGAAGAGGCAAGTTTGATGAACAAACTTCTCTTGTTGTCATTTCGGCCTTCGTTTGTGCCTCTTGGCTCAGGTTATTTTTCTTTCCAGTTTAGTGATTTGTATTAATTGCAGTGTTACAATGAAGTTGTATATTGATAACAATGAAGTTGTTCTGAATTTATCTCAGCATAAAGCAAAGTGGAATTTGGCTCATGGGGCATATGTTTTCTACTTTATTTTTAGGAGACATGCTATTTTGTCATGCTATGTCAAATTTAGCACTCGCTTTAGTTAAAAGATTAACTCCCTGGAAAAGTATTTCCCTAAAGCCTTTATCATTCAAATAAATTAAGTCAGCAAATTGATATAAAGACATAAGTGACATAGGTAAGTCATCATATTTTCATAAGCCCATAATTGTCTTGGGGTCTTTGGAAATCCCTATTTGAGCATTCTTGCCCTTTAATTCCTATGGGGCTACATCATTGCCAAAGCAAAAGATTAACATTTCTAGGGACACCTTAAGTGGTAAGTGTGCCACAGTGTACTGTCACTGTCACCTTACACTGGAAACTCCACAAGCCCCATCAGCAATCCCCACCAGGAGGCAGGAGAGCTTAGACCATCCACGTGCCAAAGAAAAGACAGACACTGCCAACTTCCAAAAAAGAAAAAGCATAGTTTAGAGTGACCAATAGCTTTTTCTTTGCTCCTCTAGTGACATATTGGCATTCAGCTGCTGAATTGTGATCAAAAACATTTCCACCCCTCATGCTCCCCCCCAAAAAAAATTCTAGGACAAATTACTTGGCTGGGGTTAAAAAACAAAACAAAATAAAACAAAAAACCCCAACAACAAAAAAAGCAACACAATGAGTGCAGTGAAAGCAGCCAGCATTTTGGCAGCAGGATGTACATTTTGCACCAGGGACAAGCTACTACACTTTGAAGAAGGCTGAGCTATGCCCAGAGAGTTTTAGTACTGGCAGCTCTGGCCAAGAAATCAAACTTTGTAACCCAACACCCACAGCAACCAAAAAAAGACAAAAAAAATCTATCAGCAAACATTTTAAAAGGACTAGTACATCCAGTTATTTTGTCAACAAAGGTTTACACAAACAACTCTGGCTTACCATTTTGCTGCCAATGCAGCTTCAGCCCTAATCAGAAGCAACATTAAACATGAGAGGGCTGCAGCCCAATTTTAACAAAGCTTGCCCAAGGATGCCCTCATTTACATTCCCACCAACAAGGGCCCAATGGGACATCACACATTTCTGTTTTCACAGGAACTACTTAAATCCTCAAGGGAGTCAGGTTCAGTTAAGAAACAGTCATGAGCATCTCCAGCCCTTGTCCATGTTATGGACATGGGCCTGTGGACACCACTCACTCCCCTCACCAGCATTCATACTGGAAGCTGCACAAAAACACCCATCAGCTCCTGATCTCACTGGCCCTTTTAACCAGGTAAAAAAACCAGGAAAAATTAAAAAAAAAATTAAAAGAAAAAAGAACAAACCCCGAAGAAATTAAATCCACTCTGTCACAACATCTCACTGCTTCAATAGTGACAGGGTGAAACCTGCTGATATGGACTGGTCTTTAAATCAGCATGTGCTGACCACAGGACCTGTGCCCTGGCACCAGCTGGCTACAGTCCCTCCTGTGGAAGGGAAGGAGATCACCCCAGTCCCTCCTGTGGAAGGGAAGGAGGTCACCCCAGTCCCTCCTGTGGAAGGGAAGGAGGTCACCCCAGTCCCTCCTGTGGAAGGGAAGGAGGTCACCCCAGTCCCTCCTGTGGAAGGGAAGGAGATCACCCCAGTCCCTCCTGTGGAAGGGAAGGAGGTCACCCCAGTCCCTCCTGTGGAAGGGAAGGAGGTCACCCCAGTCCCTCCTGTGGAAGGGAAGGAGATCACCCCAGTCCCTCCTGTGGAAGGGAAGGAGGTCACCCCAGTCCCTCCTGTGGAAGGGAAGGCACTCACCACTGCACACCAGTGTCTCTGTTCTAGGCCACCCTCCTGTGAGGAGCCTGGAGTCATCTCCATCTCCCCAGGCAACAAGCTGAACGCAAAAGAAAGCCATGCAGCCAACAGACACCCAGTTTTCTGGCAGCCAAAGTGTCTCCCTGGTGCCAGCTGGAGGCCCCAGCAACATGCAGGACACGGTCCCACCAGCCTGGGGGCTGCCTGGGCATTAGTGCCACCAGCGAAGAGATGAGTCCCAGAAGGTGGGAACAAAGACCCTCTGAAGCAACTTCACACCACACTCAGTTCCTGGAGCTATAAAACTCCAGCTGAATCACACTGGCTTCATCTGCCCTGTGAAACAGCAGTGCTGCCTCCAGAAATGCACGTGGAGGGTCTCCCCACACCAATGTCCCCACCAGCTCAGTTGTGTCCAGGCTGCAGCTGCTGTCCTGCCTGCACTGCTCTGCTGTGGCCTTCCCCTGCACACACCACCCAGCATGAAAAAAAGTCCTCAAGTTCTCCAACACAATGTACTATCCAAGGTCAGCAAAGTAAGGGGCTAAGCCGCTGCAAACACCCGTATTTAGATAGCTCCACATTGCAGGAGCAATAAAAAGGTTTCACAATCACCAAGCACATCTTTTCCCTGGAGCCTATGGCACAAAAGCAGCCGAATGCTGGAGAGCAGCTGACTCAGAGCCCAGCTGAGCCGAAGCTCCAGCTCCTGACACATTTAACCATGATTACATGGGTCAGATTGCCTCATCACCCCAGCAGAGGGAGAGCCTTGTGTGCTCGTGTGCCTGCTCTGCACTCACACACCACCACCAACTGCAGGAGTTATCTCATTTTAGCAAAGCATACACACACCCAGAACCGCTTAGAAATATGGTCAAGTGAAAGCCTTGAGGAATTTAATCTATGTGACTTCTCAACACCACCCTGTCACCTCCACCCCCCAATCCAAGCTCAAAAGGACTGACTCAATTGCTGCCTTTAAATATTTCCACAGGGAGTAGAGATTTGTTAATAGATGGCTCTCAAGGCTGGCAGAGAGGGGTATAATATCATCCAACAGCTGGAACTCGATTCAGAAAAATGTAAGACAGAATTAAAGAACAATTTCTGCAACTGTGCAAGTAATTAGCCATTGAAACGACTTATGGGGAACTAATGGATTGTCCATTATTGACTCAGACCCAAAAAAGGATGAATAACATTTTAAACTGCAGGTTCATCACCACAAGCCCACAACCTCCACTGTGCAGGTTAGCTGAGATTATTTCGGCCTCCCAATATGACAATAAGATTATCTCATGAAATCAGAATAAAACTAACAGATGCAAACAACCAGGGAAACCCTGGGGGAGCATTAAGAAACACAACTGCATCATTTCCTTTAAATTAATTTTTTTTAAAGAAAATCATGCCACCTTCTTTCTTGTGCCATTTCAGGGAACCACAAACTGTACATTTATGTCTGAACTTCAGCGACCATGATTTGTATTTAATCAATATGTAACAATAATTATACATCTAATACACATCAATACATAATGTGTATATATTTGCAAAAAATCAAAATGTGCACCCCCTCTACCTTTCACCATTCACCTACAGCTTAGGGGCTTGTTCCCTGCAATCCAGCTGCCAGCTGCGCATATGGCATGGACACAGCATTCCAATTTCCAAAATTATACTCAAATCCTAATTTTTAAGAAGCAGAAGCGAGGGGCAGGCTTCACACCACCTCTTGGGCAGGCGAAATGACAGCCTGAAATCATGAGAGCTGCTGAGCTCCTTGGGCAGCAGCAATAGCAGCAGCAGAAGCATGACTCAAGCTTCTCCATTCATTGCAGATACAGGATTCTTCAGCCTGGCCCAGCCTTGCCTTAAGCAAACAGAAGTCATAGTTCACAGGGTAAAACAAAGCTGGAACAAGGGAGAATGCGTGCAACACTCCATGCTATTTGCTTTAATTTTTATGCAAACACTTTTAAAGCAGTGATGGTTTTATTTGAGAAGTCAGGACTTTGTAAGGTACAAAGATACTTATAGGCATGTGTGTTATGACTCAGTGTGGCTGGCAGGTTTCCAGCTCTCTCTTTGGGTCTTTCCCAAGCACGCATCTCCTGACCTCATTCTTCATGCCAGGTTGCAAAAAGCAAAACAACAAAACACAAACTCCCTCTTTTATCTTCTTCCAGCACTGCATCCAACACTTGGTAAAAATCACTGTGGTACCCAATGCCCTAAATGAATATGCTTTCATGGTTCAACAGCCCCCAGAGAGTCTTTCCTGCAGATGTAAGAAGGTCATTTTAAAGCAATGGAAAAAATAAACCACAAGTTTCTACCCTTTCCTCAAGGATATTTTTGAAGGAGAACTATTTCAAAGGGTGGTTTTTACTGTGTTTATAGCAGCATAAAAAAAATTACGTCTTTTGCATGAAAAACAGACAACACATTTTCATAGATCATACAAATTACTTTACAGCTAAAGGACTGGGATGGAAATGTTTGTTTACTAGATTCAAGACTTGCAACAGATTTTTGCCCTTTGGCCGTGTATTATCAATGGAAAACAGTTATACCTGCTTTTCTCTGAAAGTCAGACCAAAGAGGAACTGGTAGAAAACCCAGATTCACCTTCTGTGCAGTCTTGGGCGAGTTACTGCTGCTAATTGTGATTAGCACTTATCTTACTCATTTACAAAGCCCAATTTCTCACTACATGCATGGCACAGAGCGAACCTCATGCTAAACTGCAGTGTCTTGCTGCTGTATGAACACATGTTCTTCCCCTGCTGTGCTAGCAGAGGTCTCATGGCATCACAAAGTTGCAGCAGCCTCCTCACCACCCCAAATGCACATCAGTGTAACCTCCCTCCCTGAGTAACCTGCAGGGCCCAGGGGCTGTTCCACCCCAGACAGCGGAAGCTCTTCTTGGCACAAACTCCTAGCGAAAGTTTGAACTTCCAGGATAACCATGTGAAACCAGACTGTAACATATTGAACTGAAGCTCTATAAATAAAGATTTTTGGCTCCTTCTGGAAGTTATCATGCTGCTTGGACTTCTTACAGCCAAGCAGAGCATGGTGCAAACCAGTTATATATATTCACAGTAATATCCTTGTAGTCTTTTGCTTACTATCAAGGTCCCTCCGCTCTCTTCTTCAGAATAAAGTTCACACTTATTTAATATTTAACCTTTTAATCAAGTTTAACTATCCAGAGAGGATGTAGCAGCTTCTCATTTGAAACAAACTGCTTATATTCAGCGAGAAAAAATAAAACCTCATGAATGGCTTAAGCTGATGAAGATTGATACAGCTTGGAGACTTTATAGTGGAGTGACTCATGCCTTCTGGAAAATGTAATCTGTTCTGTCTAGTTTAGGAAAATAGGTCATGTTTTAAAAATGTGCTAACTAACATGAAGAAAGGGGAAATTTCCTTTATTAATGGCTCTGTTTTAGCATTTAAGTCTATGTGGTAATTACAGCTACTTTTTCCCCTCGTACTTCCAGAAAACTTCCCCAAAGAACTCACATTACATTACAGCTCCCAACTTGAAGAATCAATGTTATCACGGCAAAGAAACAGTGGAAGAAAACAAAAACCTCTCTTCTTCCTGCTTTAGCACTTCTCCTACAGCTTTCATCCCCTGCAATCTCCTATTGGTCTGCACTCTTTCACTGCCTTCTGCTGCACCAGGGACTGCATTTCCTCCTTTCAGATGAATTCTGAAGAGCAGTATGGGAGAGAAACACTTTTTGGGTCACTAAAGGCCTCGGGCACTTTTAAGCCCAGTGAGCTTCAACCTGCTCTTGCAAAAATACATTATGGTAGAAGAGTTACAGTCAAAATCTCCAAATACAAGTCATTCCCAGAAGTGAGGCATAAAAAATAGTTCCCAAATTAAAGGCCTTAAAAACAGTTGGTTTGTGTGTTGTTTCTTTTACATAAACTTAAGAAGCCTTGATGATGCTTCTGCACCTCTAGAAAACTAATACTCAGTATGAAACTAGTAAAAGCCTACAAGCTGTCAAGTGGTTCCCATACTAGTCCCCAAAAAAAAACACAAAAAAAAAAAAAAAAAAGAAAAGAAAAAAAAACAGAAAGAGGCAAATCCCAAACAAATCCAGAGTAAAGACAGGTCTAAAGTGTCTTAATTTATCAACTTGCAGCACAACTTCAACTCAAACCATCTCCACTGATAGCACTGACTCCACAGCTATGACTTTCTTAGGCCAGATTAGGAATCTAAACAACCATTTTGCACCCAAAGCATTTGAGCTTTGGGACCTGACATGAACAGAGGGTGGTAGTGTGCTGGTGGAAAGAGGCATGGAGGTGTAAGATAATTATTCAGACTGAGGGAGTGGTTTAGATAACCAGCTTAATTCGCCTGGCACCACACTGGATGCACCGGCTCCAAATCCAATGCCAGCATTAGCCCTTATGTGCCTATTCAACCGGTTTGATCAGAAGAGTGAAAATCTCATCTCAAGACAACAAAAATTACTGTCTTCATCCAGATCAGCTTCTTTACTCCTAACCACATGACCAAAAGGTGACTAATGCTGGGGCAGAGAAAAAAGTGGGGTTGTCCCTTTGCACAGCCACTCACACTTGGAGGGATGCAAGCCCATCACAGCACTGAAACATGACAACCATGATAAGTGGGGGAATCACAGATGGCATTCAGGAAATGTGAGCAACCTTGCTGTAATGTAACTACTGTAAGCCCCAAATATCTCACTGTGTTCTGATGAACCCTACCCACTTTTTCAAAAATGAATTATGTACTTTAGAGAAGTGAAAGGGAAATATAAAGGGATGGCAGGGCATCTGTTACGGGGCAGGGCCTGCAATGATTTAGGTAGGTCACAGCCTGACAAGGTACAATTTTCTGTCTGACCATCATTTGTAGACAATTTATGTCTCAGCAAAACCTCTGACTTGATAAATAGGTTCTTCTGGTGCTCTCTTCAAATGAAGGGAACATCTCCTAAAACATATACTGAATGATCTTTGAAAAGGTATGCTGTATACAAATACATCCCTCCCAGCCAGAAAACAAAATAATTGAAGCATCATTTCCTGTGTTGGTGAACTGGTCTAAATCTTTCTTAAAAGAAAATCAAACAAACCAACCTGATGGGCGATGTTTACACTACACGTCTTCACTTCTCTGAAACACCATGAAATAATGTATATTTATCTTTGATTACATAGTACCAAAAAAAAAAAAAAAATACAGCTGAAATTGGATTAGAAACTTCTGCTGAAAAACAATTTATTGCATAACACAACTCTGACAGCCTGGGTTTCTGGCCACCAACTGAGCCTTTATAAAAATCTGCTGGGCAGCTGCCAAATCAGCTCTTTGAGTCTTGGCATGTCCGACGTCTGAGACAGTAGTCAAGGCAGCCACATGTCCCGTGCCATCCACAGCCCCGCGCTTTTACGGTTAAATGGCACCGTCAAAGAACAGAGTAGTATGAGCCATTAAACACACAGAGGTAAAAAAATCTCCTGCAGCTGCGGATCTGACAACTCTGATCATGCTGCAGAAGCCCAAGAGCCACAACAGGATTCCTTCTCTTTCACGATCTGGTATTAATTTGAACATAAAAGTAGCTTAAGAAGAGGGGGGGAAAGAGAAGCAAGAAGGGTAGCAAGCTCCAAAAAATGTCTATACTCTTAGCTGAAAATCACTGCCGTTTATAAATTTCACATTCCAAATATTCTTACTCTGTCTCCAGTTATAATTAAAACTCTCCACCAAGTACACTTCAGATAGACACATAAAACCCAGTATGCAAAGAGTATTCAGCAGCTCAAGATAATTAAATTCAAATATATTCTTTCTAATTAATTTCATTTTGATTCAGTTCGTATTTTCATAAAGGTGTTTGAGCTCCAGAATGTAGTCATATGAATATAGTCCAACAAGAAGCATTTTCTGCAGTTTAAATGTCTGCTAATAAGACCTACAGATGTGTATGGTTAATCCAATCCTGCTTCACATTGCTAATTATATTAAGACTTTTTTCCACCTTCAACCAGAAAGCCTGATCCTCAACTTGAAAAATACTACCCACTTCGGCATACCAAAATAGTGTACAGGTAGTAGGGAAGACAGAAAGATAAAACTGGTGTGTTATAAATTTTCTTTCAGTATTTAGATGGGAATTTAAAAGGATCTAATTTTTTGATGCCTCACAGTGTCTGAAAGGTTGGTCAGCGGTATCAATATTTTAGAGAAGCTAAAGAACTGTTGATGTATTTAGCATCTATCCTCATGTGTACAACAGGAGGTCAGTGCTTACACCATTTCTTTTATAGGACTATGTTATCTGGATGCTGAAGCCTTGCCTATGACACAGGAAAAGATCTGCTCATCTATCTGCTTTCCGGGAGCATAGCAGTATGTGTGTCTGTACACACACACACACACACACATATATATATATATATATCAGCAAAAATGTGCATCTGTGAACACAGAACTCAGATTGTTCCTTCAGGGAAATAAGTACGCCGGCCCAAAGCCTATGTAGTTTAGCTACATTGTTTAATAGGAACATTGATGCCTTCTAGGCTTGAGGTTGCAGATGGAGGTCCCCTCGAAAATCAGGGAAGGACACCATATCCCTGCTGGATGACCCTGTACTCACCCCCTTTTAAACCTTTCCAGTATGAATGGGTTTCACTGGTTTAAAGGAACCAAAGAGGAAATTTTGGCTCACCTGACTCATTTTGATGGCATTGTAGGAGCTCATGCCTACATGAGCAGCTCTGCCACCAAAGCCCTCCAAGAGGATCATGGCCAGCAGCGAAGTGTGGCACTGCCAAAGCTGGGGCATGGCAAACTCTATCCACAAAGTAACTTGCACTGTGATGGACCTGTAAGTTTGCATAAATGTGACCCAAAGCAGGTCTGGGTGCTCGTCTTAGCTTGGAAATGTTTAACTCGATTTCTTCCACTTTCATGTTAGTCTACAGGATGTCTGTATTTCAGACAATCATCAGATTTAAAAACAGATTTAAACAGGAAAAAAAAAATCTGGTCAGTCTTTTAACCCAGGGAAGAGTAATGACAGTCAAATATGCTAAACCTATTGCTAGGAAGCCTCAGATTACTGGTGCCTGAATCAAATTTACTGAGCCTGATGGGGAACCAAATCAGTTGAATTGACACAGGCTCCTAGGATGAACACACTGATATTGCACTAAAAGTGTGACTTGTTGATTTTGCTTGATATACTACCCAAAAAGGGAGATTTGTATCAGAATCATTTTGCCCTTGTAAAGCTAGGAGGGAAGTATTCATTGAAGCTGGGAGATGGAAACTAAATCTATACTCTTTGCTCCTAAGCCAATTAAAGGACATGTATGAGGAGACTCTAAAGCTACTCTAAATGTATTTTCAGGTCAACATAGTTATATCAGTAAATTTTCTGCACAAAGATAAGCCACATAAGCAGTGGACACCTACACTTTACTCACAAGGCTTTACTCACAAAGCTTTTCCAAGCTCATTCTTCAGTATTGAATACATCTGACTTCCAAAATATTACCCAGCAAACAAGTCAAGATTTTCAGACTGAGCAACACCAAAGTGCTGTTTGCCACTCAGAAGCTCCATGAGACCTGTTTGGGGTGGCACTCAATCCCCCCATCCCTCTTCCACTCCCTGATCAATGGCAACAGTCAAACTTTGCTGGAGATATTAGAAGTACATCAAAGACAACCATTAAGCTTTTAAGTGCACTAATTGACATTTTAGCACTTACAAATCCATCTATGTGTTCTATCACTCAATTTAAAAGACTTGATATCCCGCCTGGTAAGAGTTCCCTGTGTTGTTAGAGGGTAGAGGGGGATTTTCAAAGCTATTTTTTTTCCCTCAGACAGGATTTTAGAGAATTCAAATTACAAATATAATGCACTTCAAAAAGTAACACATTTCACAAATTTAAGAGCTCTTCCATAAAAGCTGTAAATGGCATCACAGCTATAACTCACAGGCTTCTAAGCTCCAATGAATTCTGCAGCTGTTGCAGCACGTTGAAGCCAAATCATTGTTACCTTCACACCACCACAACTGAAAACCCCAGCTATGATATTACTAACTGCATGGTGCTACATGAAAAAGAGGAGGAGAAAAAAGGAACCCCTGCGTGATTTTGCAGTTCCTTCTTTCTTCCTTCACAAAGCAAGCATAAAACAGATGCTAAAACCATGAGGGACTACTTTAGGTTTTCCTACAATGACTATCCCACAACAGGATGCAGGGAAGCATTTCAGAACAAGCGTGCCCATGGATGCTGTAACATCAGAGGATACAGCACTCCCCTCCCCAGGTATAGTGACTTAGAGCAGACAAGCCACCACTCACGGCCAAGCCCAGCCTCTGATTACAGAAGAGCATCTCAATGACAGCAGGTCTGGACCCTTCTTCCATTACTGTCGCATACCAACATGTTCACCTTCTGTTCTGCTAGAGAAATCCTCATTCAGTCCCAATATTTAAGGCAACAAGAAAGATCAAATCAAATTCCCAGGGTTTTAAGCCGTTCAGTTCATTGCTAGATCTATTTTAGGGTCTGAGGCTGCCAGCCACCCCCACAGAATCTGTGCTCTAAACAAGGCTTTTGACAGGCTTGTTTATACCTTCTGCAGCAATCGAAGGCAAAACATTACAAATCAAAGAACCGGGAGACAAATACAGTACTGTGCATAAGAGAAACCTCAAAAAGCTAGCCAGCAGCAAACCTGCTGCTCACCGAGCCCCATGGAGCAATACAAGATAACAGAGGAAAACAGAAATGGATAGTTAAGTCAGAACAGGCTTGGGCTGTACGTATGCAAACATCTGCAGGCAGGACCTCTGAAGCACACAGCCATCAAAAGAAGCGGATGCAGAATCACAAGAAAAGGAGTAGGGAATAAAGTATTCATTTTCTCCAAAAGTACCATGGAGGAAGGCCATAATTTAGGAATTCCAGTTTAAAGACTGCAGGGGACTTTAGATTTTTACTGGTTCCAGAAAAAAAAACAAAGAAAAGAAGCAGGCATGGACAATGTACAGTATTTATGAGGCTGGGATTTAAATGGAAATGGCAAAGGCTGCATTTTGGGGCCTAGGCAGTTACACCACACATGGCAGTTGCCTCCAATCCATGTCCTTCCTTAGAGAAGGCAAAATCCATTCAATTCTTCCCTCTGTGGAACATGTGGTATGGATGGAGTCTACTTTACTCAGTGACACTCTCACTATGAACTGCACAGGCCATACTTCAACAAACCTGCCACATCAGGGAAGCATCTAAGATGTATGTTAAAATTACACCCAGAAGAAATTCAGCAGCACACCTTTGCTACTGTGTTCCTTTAAACCTTTCACCTCTTAAACTGCAAGTTCAATGCCAGATTATAAACATCGTAAAAGCTCATAAAACCCAATCATAAACCTGCCAGCTCATTTCAAGATTATTTGCTCTTAGCCTTGCAAAAACATCATAAGCAGTACAAGAATTGCATCATTTCTCTGCGAACTCTCCAACCCTTCATCTGCATCAAGCTAAGGGATGGAAAAGTGTTACAGCTTTACCTCAGACAAAGACCTTTGCAGGTGATTTTCACAACACAACACTTGCCTGCTAAACCATCCACAGCAACATCCCCAACATCAGCTTCTGATGAAATCACCTGCTACTTCACCTTTCTCTTGCAAAATCTAGCTTTGAGTGTTCACCACAAATGATTGAGACATGAAAACCTTCTGCAATTGCAGCAGGAGCAAATGCAAAGCTGAGATTTTGGGACAACTCCGTGGGGCCCCATGAAGCAATGGCTACCTCCAGCCCTCCCAAAGACTGAGCCAGGCACCACTGCAGCTGCCCAGGGAGTGGGCAGAAGCACAGGCTGATACACATCTCCCCACACGTCATCAGCATCAGGTGCTGGTTGTTCTCATTAGCCTGCTGTAGGAAAAGAGGGGGCACTTCATTATGTGGGCTGGATTTCCTGCATGAGCAGCCACATCATTTCAGCCCTCCCAAGGGAAAAAACACTGTGGGCTTGATGGAGGCTGTCTGTTGCTTCTCTGTGGAAAAGGATGGTTTTAGTGGAATGAAATTGTCATAGGGGTCTAGACAGAGCAGTGTTTATCAAAAACAGGTTTCTGCCAAAACGCTGCAGGAACTGGCTCGATCGTATCTACAACGCCACAGTGATGGTTATGAAGGCCATTTGTGATCGAGTCTGCAGTCTGACCTACCCACAGTACCAACAATAAACTCAACCTGAACTTCACACTTTCAGCACACAACAAAGCACTCTGGTTTTCAGCTTTGCTGTGTGCTTGCAGAAGGCGACACAGGGCAGCCAGAAGAGGGAAGGAAAAAAATGAAGACTGGATTACAGCAGCCCTATACTTTTAGGTGTGCATCAGCTCTTGCAGACTCTTGGCAAATGAGGTTGCAACAGAGAATCATCCAGGGAAGTTTAGGAGCTGTGTTTCTGTTTATTTTAATTTGCAGTCTGTTGAGTCTACTGTTTTGTTAGCTCATTCATGAGTAATGGTGGAACTGGAGGCTGAATGCAATGACAGACTGGGCAAGGCAGATATAACCACCTTAAGAGGGAACCTCCTTGGCTACCAGCCCCTGCTCCCTGCAAAACAAGCAGACCTGTTAGAGCCCAGCATCATTCCTGTAATGCTGTGAGCAGGCAAAAAATTAACCATCTGTAATTTCAGACCACTGCAATTCCTTATGAAAAGGCCATGACAGATACAAGCAAGAGGAACAGACTAGTGATGATTATACTCCATGTTGTGGGCAGGCACAAATTAGGTAGCTCGATTTTCCTACTGGAGCAGTCTCAGATGCACCGGGCATGTGATCACATCCAGTCACGTTACATGAATGCAACACTCTTTGAGAGCAGCAGCTCCAACAGGATGCAGAGATGGAGCTACGTGAGCCTTGGGAGAGCAGATTGTGCTGAATCCTAATTAATTTAAAAAAAAAAAAAGTGTAACTTGTTTAAATGCCTCTGCATTGCTGGGTGACCTACTCCTCCCCGTGACTCCTGCATCCTAGCCACTGCAAATCGCTGCATACAGATGTAGCAGCAATGGTACGGCTTAATCAGTCAATGTTTTCACAACACATATTTCAAATATTAAGCACTTATTGAAGACTTAGAAGTTACTGTGTAAATATTTGTATTATATTATACTGCTAATGCTTCCTCGCCAACTGTGGAATTTTAAATCTATCTCGTCTGATAAAGCTTTATTTACATATCACACTGCTCTCGATACTCAACAAAGTGAACTGATTAAATTTACACCAACTCCATTGAAGGAGTACTTGTCAAGAAAGAGCAATTCAATGATTTTCTCTCTGTTGTGCGACCAAACTAAACCACAGGCAGTCATGTCGCCTGTTTTGGGTTGATGTTAACTGTTTTTACTAGGCAACAATGTTCTCAGCGAAAGCAGTGCACAAATGCACCTCGCTCTTAAAATATGACGCAACCAGCACAGTTTACACTGAGAGCTATATATTCCCAACACAGAGTCTCTGCTCAGAATCTGGGAAGCTGCTGGTGCCCGCTGACCTTACATGCACAACGCTGCTGCAGTTGCTTTAGCCCTCTGAGGCACTCCCAGGATGCGGCAATGTCCTCAGGCAACAAAATACTCCCAGGGGTACCCAGAGAAGCAGGATTTCAGCCACCAGTTACACGTGGAGGCAAGTAGAGTTTGTCACTTATTTATTTGGGTCAGATTATCACCTCCCACTATTTTACGAAAGGGGAAGGCCATGAGAAGCTGCTAATACTCAGAAAAGCAGTTAATGCTTGGCAAAACATGACCAAAACACAAACAACAGCAAATGCAAATAGTATTATGAGTCCCAGAGTACCTTATGTGGAAAAAATAACAGCCACCAAAATGTAGTGAAGTTGTTTCATATTTCTGAAAAAGATTACACATTTAAAAGGCCTGGTTTCCCACACAAGCTTTAAGAAATACTGTGCAAGCCCCTTATCCCTGCTCCCCCACAAAAAGCCCTAAAAAGCAAAAGAGGACTTATGGGACTTCATATAAACTCCAGCTGATATCAAGTTGATCATCACACCATCTTTGAAAAACCTGAGTGTCTAAAGCACTCAGTTTTGAAGAAAATCCTGTAGTATGACAATAATCTGTTTACTCACTGAATCCAACTCACAGATTGTTTATTTTATGTACCAAAGGACTATTTACTCTCTGATGAACTTAGCTAGACTTGCACAATCATATGTTGAAAAGGAAAAAAATGGAGTTGAGTTGAAGTTGCATGCTACCTTTTGACAGCTCTGCCAGCTGGAAATATGCCATCAGTTGTCTGTTTCCTACGTGACTCGAAAGCAGAGGAGTCTGCTTAACAGAAATTCACTCAATTTCACCTTGTTTACTTCAGGTTTAAAAAAATGGTCAGGAAGAAGATAGATTAAATATTTTTCCTTTTAAAAATATCCTCCTGTCTTTCTTAGTAACAAGCTTTTAGATTCAGACCAAATTTATGACAATTCTAATCTAAAGTGTTATGGAAATTGGAAGAGCAAAGTAGAAAAGGATATATTAGAAGAATTTTCCTCGGTTTCAAAACCTGAACAGTATCATACTAAGAAAAAATAAGTACCTCCAAGCATTCTGTATGTGTTACTACCAGCCCATGCATTCAGTCAGGTATATGTGCATTTCTGTTCTGGAGAAATATGCTCCGCTTCCACAGAAAGTCAGAGGTACATATAAACAAACAGCAGAAAGAAACAGTTTTTTGTGAACCAGTTTATTCAAGAAAAAACAAAGTTTAGTATGTGTCACTTTTGCACAAGCCTTGACCCTACCTTTTGCTAAGCGCAGGGAAGGACAGACAGACATACACACGAAGAATTGCATGACACATACTGCCCATGAGCTGCTGCGTCTCAAGACTCAGCCGGCAGAGCTGAAGCTCTCTGTCTCTCACAGCCCCCTGACAGTGGGCCAATTCTCTTGCCCCAGCCTTCTACAGATAAATAAACAAGGAGCACATTGCACACAGACATCTGTCTTTTTTTTTTTTCCACCTTACCAGTCAAGAAATGCTACTAATACAACAATTACTTAACCATATGAATCTGAGGTTAATAAAAAGACCATGCTTTGAGTGACAATATTACTTTGCCATCGCAGAACTAACTCTTTTTTCCCTACAAATAAATGTTATTACTCAGAAATGGAACCCTGAGTGGTGAACTAGTGGCTTTCTTTCTTAGATGCTTCAATACATTAAGCACTTTGCATTACGGACAGATCAACTGCCCATTCACTTAGGAAGGTTACCAAAAGGATGCTGTAATCTCATTTAGCTCTCCCAGTGTTTACCTTCTACAGCCAGTCTTGGATAGCAGGGGGAGAAAAAACAAACCATGCAAGAATAAACCTGGGACATTTGAAATGTGGAATGAGAAAATATTTACTTGTCAGGTTAGAGATCCTTTTGCTCCAGCTACCTCACTAAAAAGGTATGGTGCCGAAAGTATGAGGAGGTAGAAGGAGATTTACAGATTGGAAATGTTTTGAAATGTAAATGAAAAAGGCAGCAAATCAAAATGCTGTGAAAGTTACTTAAGAGTTAAACAATCTAGTGCAGTTTATAGCAAACTTCATTGTGTAAAAATTTGGATTCATGACCAAAGAACACACAAGACCAAGGCAATAAAAAGGAGGATAAAAAAAGACATAAATCGCGAAGTTTGAAAGTAATCATACCATTTGTACCTTTTTTCTGTGTTTCTGGCCTGTAACACTTGCCAAGGATAGCAATCTGGTAAGATTCTCACAAAACCCCCCCAACTTTCTATAATAATAAACCCTCCTATTCCTGTTGCAGAATAGGTTCTGAGCTGAAAACTACTGGAATGTGGAAAATGGACAGGGAAAACAAAAAGCTCAATATTCATCTCCAGAAGGATTGAGAAGGGCAGTACGAGAAAAACAAAAACAAACAAACAAAGGAAGTTACTGGTGCAAAAATAATATATTTTGCCTCAGTCATGTAAAAAGCGTGAAATACTAATTTCAAAAATACAGTTAGGAGAAATACGGAAAAAAAACTGGCAGTGAGAGAAAGTGATCAGAGTCTTCACTTCAGGCAAGACACCAACCTTAGAACAGTATTAACCTCTGGACAATAACCAGCCTCTCTGATGTACAGTGAGTTGTAAGTGGAGACCCACAGAGAGAGGAAGAGTGGGAAAGCAAGGCTGGGTGAAAGTGCAGTGTTGGGAAATCCCCAGCATATGTCTGAGTGTACAGAACTAAGCCTAAAAATTGAAGCATTCACAGACCTCAAAATATTTAATACTGCAAAGTTGCACACAGTACGCCACCTCTGAAAGCCATGTCCAATTTTACCCACACATAAATAGTTTTTACGTGGAATTTCCAGAAGTAACACATGCTTGTCTGCTTGTGCTGAAATTAGTCCTGCTCTCTGCACCGCGGACATGCATAACTGGAAACATGGCTGGCCCAGGATAAGCACTCAAGGACACAGCACCATCTATGATGCAGATGGCACCACGACCTGGTTCTGTAATAAATCTTATTTTAATTTAGGAAACAGTTTCAAGATCCTGGACACGTTAATTGCTGTGAGGAGGAGATGCTGAGGAAGAGAGACCTGTCCACTGCGCCCGCAGGCGCTGGCACCCGCACAAGAGGACCCTGCACACTGGGTGGGGGGCACATGGGCCAAGTTCAGGGGGGATCAGTGGCCACCCAGGCAGTGGGATGAGTTCATGACAGACACTGGCACAGCTGGAGGTAGTCAGCATGACTGCTTTTGTTTGCTCATACTGTAGAGTGCCATGGCCGGGGCAGGAAGGAGGGACAGACATCGAAATGGGAATACAGAAAAGACTACCAAACTGTCCTCAGGCCTGGATACAGAGCGTGGTGAGGCTGTAGCCACAGCAGTGGTCCTCAACCAGCATGGGAAGACATTAAACACAGAAGGATACTGAGAAGAAGGAGAACCATGTAAAAAATGTTTTCACCATTTTTTCTCTACAGTGCATCTCAAACATCTCAAATGGGTTCATTGCCTCAAATTTATGTTACGGAGTTTCTCCTACATGAAAGAGAGAAAAAGACATGATTCTGCTTGAGCAGTAACTCAAGGCTGCAAACCACCCTGGTACCAGAGCAGTGACATTTCAATTCTCAGGGACTGAAACTTGCTTATCCCCGCAAACAAATGTGTGCCTCCACACAACTCTGCAGCAAGACCACCAGAGGAGAGGCAGGGCACCCATCCCACTGTGGCACTTGCTGTCAGGGAGGGAGGCTCACACAAACCCGCCCTATGCACAGAAGAGCCCACCCACAGAGAAATCCAAACTGGTACAGGGGAAATCAGCCCAGAAAGGAAGAGACAAAATGGCTTCACTTCATTTTTACTTTGTTTTCCCTCTTATCACTCTTGCCCAACAAAAGAAATACAGGGAATTCAAAAACAAAATCAATTAGTAGACAGAACCACCATGTCTCCATTTTAGACAAGCATCTTACAGGGTCCAGCTGCTGCATTTAAGAAATAATGGTGGGGCTGTTTAATTACCCATTTATAAAATCAGGTTTGGGCACTGCTCTGGAAGCATGGGCACTCTCCCATTCACTATCAGGGAAAAGGCAGGATGATGGTCACAGAAGAGCTTCCCCAGCTGCCACACCAAGTGAAACACAAGTAAAAAATTCATCTTTATGCACTGTGTTCACAGACATAAATCTGAGTTACTCAGAAAAGTTCCTTTGTGAGCAGCTGAATTAATGCCATCTGACTGCGTGTGGAATCCTGTGCTCATCTTCGCCAGCACCGTGCTCGCTGCTGGCCAGCACACAGCACCCAGTGGCCAGGAAGGGCCACCAGCTTTCCTCCCACTCCTCAGTTCAGCTGCACCACTTGCAGGAGTTACCTCTGCGAATCCTCCCACCTTTGTGCAATTTTCTGGACATCTGCTGATAGATTACAAACTGCCTGGTGAAGGGCAGAAGGGTGATGGAAGCATACTAGTCTACTCCCCACGCATGATGCCCTCTTCCCTTCATGGTGTCCTTGCCTTGCTGCTCCATACATTCAGCGTGGCCCAAACCCTCACACTGTCAGCTCCTCAGCTTTCCTTCTTGCTAACGGAGCACACTAGATTTCTGCTCATGTACTTCCAGTCTCCAATGAAAACAACACTTGAGATGTCTATGAAGCAGCTTACACTTCGTCGTAATTTTCCCAGATTTTCTTCCAAAGGTTTGGCAGACATCTACCAGCATTACACCTCTAGGAAGGAGGAGGAAACAAAGGAAGAGAGGAAAAGCTTGCTATTGCTAGAAAGCTCACAAAACCAATGAAATTACATCAGCTCATCTGATCTCAGCATTATCTCGCCCCTACAGAGCAGACTCTTGGTCCAGCCCAAAATAATCCAACAGCACAACTGCAAACAACACCTGCAACTGTGTCATTTGCAAGTATCTGCAAACTAAGTCACAGATCTTGCCATTTTATGAATGGAGGCCAGACATTTCCAATAACTTTATCTTCTTTTTGCTGTATGCTTGTCTAAATGCAATTTATGGCTGTTGCTTTTTTACTTTCAGCTTGTGCAAAGTCCAACTTTATTTTCCTACTAAACAGAAGGGGAGAATACAATGTTAAAAATATTACCGTAAGTTTATGAGTAAGGTGACCTAATCCTACAAATCAAGTACTTAAAAATCAGTGCTCCTTTTTCAAATGTTTCTGGCTTATTCCATATAATCTGACTCACCTTTATGACAAAGCACAATATTAGAGGCATCTTAGTCCACCTAAGAGAGCACATGCTTAGATAGTGCTTAAACTGAACACACAAAAAAATCCACCACAACAGTGATATCCACTTTAAAATGCATTACAGTGCTGAGGCCAAAGAAGCTGGTCAGTTGTGGAGAGGAGGCTCTTATTCTTGAATCTGGATGAAGTGGAAAATTAAATCAAAATACCAGGACATCTGTAATGTGGAGTTCATAAATACTGTCCATAAAGGAACTAATGTCCATTTTGTCTTGTGACAACTATCACAGACATATTACTTTTCGTGACTTTTTAAGATTTCAGAGCTGTTGTGACAAGACAGTTTCTGGACAGGATTATCTAAGAAAGTCAACTAACACAAAACTGAACAATGTGTGCGTAGCACAGATGAAAACAACCTTCTAGAAGGAAATATAAAATAAATGGTTTTCATCAAACTGTGATCTCCAAAAGGGAGGATACATGGAGTTGCTTTCAGTGCACTGGATTGTAAGAATGACAAGTGACATCAGAATTGGTGTGCAGAGCTCATTACCTGCTTTCCAGCACCTACCACAATTCAATAAATTTTCACTTCCCATAGGCACTGTGGAAATTCTGAAGGCCTTTGTAACAAAACCAGGATTCATCTTTCAGTTATGACAGGTCCAAACAGATTTCATTTCCGCAACACTGGAAACGTAGGGAGGCACATCTCAAGAAGTCATACTAGCAATCTGACATTCAACAACAAACATTGCAAATTCACCAGGAATGATTTACTAAAAACTCAAGCAAGCAAACAGCCAGCTACCTAAAAATAAGTATTTTCTATTCTGTAAAAACTTACTGTTTTCAAAGGTACACCTTAAGTATACGAAAAAGATTTTTTTAAATTACTGCATGAGAATTTAAATCAAGAACCACCATGTCTAGCAGAAATGTCAGCTTTTATTTCTGTAAATCAGAAGACCCTTCCCAATCCTTTTACCAATAATAAATTATTCAAATAATCTAAAAAAATACCTTTCCCCACCCCCCTCAATTCAGCAAGGTAAACAGCACAGCTTGAGCACAGCCTTGAGCAATATTAATAGCTGGATAGTATGATCAGGAATCAACTGGTTAGTGTGATTGGAGAGAGAAGTAAAAAATCTGGGGAAATGAAGGCATCTATCAAGGGCAGAGGGAACAAGACAAATATAACCTGTTTCAAGATCTCCTTTCCTTCTGTCCTCAGTTCCCAACCTTTTGCTTCAGCTGATCCTTACCAGCAGCTCTGGGGGCTTAGCCTTTTGGTTTTTGTTTGGGTTTTTTGTTCAAATAAGGAAGTACTAAAACTGATTTCATGCTGCTACTCTTGACAGAACTCAAAGAAGTTCATGACAAATCTTTTTTTTCCTTCCATGTTGAAAAGAACTTGACTTGTAAGAAAATGCAGACCATCATTCCAATCTAACCTGAGGACTGAGTCTTACATCCACTCGCGGCTGAGAGCTGAGTCAATTTCTCTTTTAGATACAGAATGAGCTCCCTTCAGACCCAGATGTATGGGGATTATCTCTTGCTGTATGTAAGCAAACATCAACTGGTGTCTCATACTCCTAACTAAAAGAACCTTTGAAACACATCCTCACTATGTCTGTCTCATTTTGTAGAGGTTTTTAACAAATTTAAGTCAAAGTGGCATTAAGAATGTTCCCAAACCACCATGATATGTTTTGGGCGTACCCAGAAGGCTCGTACTCCAGTTACTCAACCAGGCTCAAACCCAAGCTGCTCCATCCTCATGCATTTTATTTTCTTCCATGTATTTACACCTCTGCTGGTAGGCTGAAGCCAGAGAGGACAACACCCAAGAGGAAATCGCACCTTTGTGTTACTACGCAGACACACATCATTACAAATGCAACCAAGTCTGGAAATGCAGGCACAACAGCCCAACTCCTCATGTAAACAGAACTGTAAATCAGCCCCTGTAATCCACCTCGTGTTTGGGATATGACCCCATCTAGGGCTTGCTTAGAACTGCGGTTCCATGCAGACTGGGGACTCTCCAGCCCTGGCACAATGGCTGCAGCATGAAGGTTGCTTCTCACAAGCACCTGAAAACAGATGGGCTACAGAGATGCTCAAGATGTACCAAGATATGCAAGAGAGAAGCTGCAGCCACAGGAGTGGCAAGAGAAATGATGGAGGTAGACACGTATCTGCAAATCTGATTAATGTTCCTGCTCCCGTGAATAGCAATGCAAAGAGATTTCTTACTGTGGAAACAACATGGTTAAGAATCAAGGAGGAGCCTGGGAAGTTGAGAATCAACTTAGGGATTCTGCAGGGTGGTTACAGCAGTCCTCTACTGTCTTACTGCTGAATGATCATTGGCACTGCTAGAACAGATAGATAATAAAAGAAGTCCACTCTACTCTAAAAAAGTAGAGTGCAACGAATTTCGTGTTGTTACACTTTAATTCATCTGCAAATCCGTACACATGGTGTAAAATTAAAAAACTCACAGGCACACCAAGTACCACACACATTAATCACCTTAATGGCTGGGGATGGGAGGAGATGTTTTTCACTACAAACATGTATGCCTTCACTAAAATCAAAGAATGCCTCCAAAAAATGCACAGTACAAAATGATAGATTCTTTGGAAGTCAAAGGCAGATGTCAAAGAGATTTTCATCTGTTGGGGATTTCACTGAGAAGCATATATAATATTGCCACGAAGTCGGGGGAAGCAAATACAGTGGTTATTTTTAAGTAGTTCAGCAAGAAGTCAGGCTGAAGAGAAGCAGAGAAAGTTAAAAAATTGTACTCCTCTTACTATACACTTGCTACTCAGAAGCAATAATCCTGACTTCAAAAAAAAATTTCAAAAGCAGCGATGAATTAAGAGAATATCAAATGCATTTTATCTGCCCAGTAACCAAACAGGCTTGTTCCAAATGCTGCATTCAGAAGCTGTTGCAGAAGGCAGCCTGGCCAGCTCTCTCTTCAGCCAGGCAGCTCCAAGGAATCTGCACACCTATCCAGCACAGCACACTGACTGCTGCGTCCTGCACCTTAATGATCCCTGTGGATGTCCATCGTACAGCTGTAGTGTTCACATCCCAGAGCACCATTTCCCTAGGTCTGCACGGGAAGTAAGAGAGGCAGGGAGGAGTTCAGCTCAGCAGAAGCTTTTAAAGCTTTTTNATCCCGTGCGCTTTAGCACTTGTGAGGCCTCTAGGTGTTGGCAAGGAAACACAGAAGGATGCACAAGATTAAAACCAGAGCTGGAAGCTGAAAAGTGCTTTTCTGAGTCCCTTGCATATTTTCCCCCTTTGTTTAGGTGATCCAGAACTGCTGTCTGCATAGGGGAGAAAAAAAAAGTGCTGGCATTTTCTTCTCGGGCCTAATTTCCCTTTATGGTATCTTTCATTCAGCTGTTCCACAGCAGATACTCTGAGGTCTGACAAGCACAGACCTATAAACTCTGTCCAAAACTACACTTCTAAAGCCAACTGGTGCCAGAATCCCACTTTATTTCTATGACAACTTTACTCTTCCTGCCTTTTTTTTTAATTTAAAGTCTAGCCTTTACATCGGACTATTTGCTGGAAATAGACAAGTATTTCTGAAAAGGATACATTTCATCTCAAGGTCTTTCTTCACAAATCCACCAAACTAGGTAGCTTGTTATGAGGAATTAACCAGAAAAGCATGGTCAGCCAGAGATCCAAGTTAAAAGGAAAGACATCTGGAATCAGTCTGGTTCTTCCAGAAGTATTCTGAATTTCCCCTAAGGCTTCAGTAACTCCAGACACTGCTTTATTAAAAAGAGTACAAATCAATCCTCAGATGTCTTTACCTTCCATCAGGAGCTTTGTGCAAAGGCATAATGCTACAAGAAGGTCCCCGGGAAGTCCCACTCAAAATGCATCTGTCAGCAAGTCGGGGGTCAGTAACTGTGTAGGACACGAACATCAGAGATCCCAACAGGCAGGTGGCTGGGAAGTGGTGGCACTGCTCCACGTCACAGCCAGGAGGCTGGGACTCTCACATGGATGTGCAACTGTCCCCCAAGCCAGATCACAGCATGTACTGGGGAAAATCCCAGCAAAGAATGTATTTCCTCTTTAAAGACTGGCTAGTCTTGATTTTTACAAATATTTTCATAACTCATCTGTGAAACAGAAAACACAGAAAAAGATTTTTTCGGTTTTTTAGTTGGTTATTTTGGGTGGGTTGTTGTTTTTTTTTTGGTTTTTTTTGGGGTTTTTTAAGAATTCTTATCATTGCATGGAAGTAGCATTTTAAAAAGCCTGCAGTATTTGCAACTGACACATTGTATTTTTGACACCAGAAGGAACAAAATAATCTACCTAACATCACTGCCTAAATCAGTTGGAAAGAGAAAAGGTGATAAATAGATTTTAATTACAATCTAATTATTCACAGCTTACGGCCCCCAGCCAGATCCAGCCAACCAGAAAGGTTACTCATTTGGGGCACCACAGTATGTACCCTCTTTGACAGGGTTAGCTTTACTTAGCAGCCCATGAAACAAGCAGGACAAATATAATCAATTTATTACTAGAGAAACCTTGAGGATCACAGAATTGTAAATTATATCCAGCTGAAAGGGACCTCGTAGGACCATGCATACTTTTGGTACTTTTATTTGTTTTGTTTTGTTTTCTACAAAAACTTGTTTCAAATATTCACATCATTACCTCTGTCTCTGACACATACACTTGAGATTATTTTTCCATTCCCAAAGAGATATACTCTGTAGATGACTACTTTTCACTCAACCTGAAAGTGGTCAACTGTGTCTTTCAAGTCCAAAAAAACCCTTTCACCCTGATTAATGAAGCTAAACCTTTCCACTTCATTTTCCTTTCAGCACAGCTGCTTCTCTTATCACTCCAGCTGTACTTTCCTCAGAGCTGCAACATGATGCTCAGGTCTGGAAAAGCTTAGAAATATTTATTTTTTAGCACACAGGCTTGGGTTTTTTTTTTTTTCCCAGTAGACGTGAAATACCAGACTGGAATGATTCTTTACCTCTTTCTTCCAAAACACTGATTGATGAATAGCTCTTTGCAGAATTTTACAAATTTTCAAGACCAAAATTTCTGCCTGAAGAGGTTAAAAGACTACAGAATGTTATCAGGCAGTTTCTAAAGTCACCAAGTAACAGGGAGCAGCTATAGGTAATTTTTTAAATTAATATCAAATTTATCCATTCTCAGTAAGTTTCTGTGATGGAAAATTCACTACACGGTTAATGTTGGTAAAATGTACTTAGATCAAATAAAGCCAAGAAATTACTGTGTCTGAAAATAATGCCTAAAAAAGTTGGAGGAAATAGTCACAATTTCTGGTAGGCTTTAGAGGCTATGGGGCTCTTAGCATTTCAGTTGAGAAAAATGTTTCAAGAATCTTATGGAATACAGAACATAATGGCAGCAATTTACATTTTGGAGTTAAAAGAGAGAAGGCAATGTATGTTACACAGAGAGAAAACACAAAGAAAAAATTACTTCAACAGCTATGAAAATCCCTTGGGAAAACACTATTTCGGTTTGAATGTGTTCTTCCTATTTCTTTCCCCTTCTGGAACACATTACTCCTTTTTTTTTTTTTTTTCTTTTTAACAAGTATACATATATAATATACACGTATGAACTGCATTTAAAATTGTTCAATAAAATTACTACATTAAAGAAACCACACACATTTCCAAAAGAATCAAGAAAGACAGACAGACCTTGTTCTCACACACCAGAAATACTGCCAGATACACAGGACTGCCCAAAGTCACAGAACAAAGAAAACTCACGCAGATGAGCAACATGTGGCAAACCTTTAATCAGGCATTTTTTCTATGCGTGCTAACACCAGCAAAAGCCAGCACCGGGAATGTCAATATTTCACAGAGCAGAACAAAACCAGTCCTGACAGCACGGGGGCATCTCACAGTGCCAGCAAACCACAGCACTGCACAAGCCAAAGAAGAAACACCTTTGAAAATCAAAACCATAAAGCATCTTGGATGAAGCTTTCAGATGATCTGGGATCTTAAAGAAAGAAAAAAAAAAAAAAGAGATCAGTTCTATCGTAATTCAAACAGGCGAATGGCAGGCAGCCATCCCAGACTGCCGACTGAAGACATCTATTGAGACAGGAGAGAGATGGCTCCCCAGAAGGAATTGCTTGGCTCTCCTTCCCCCAAAGAGGGAGGACAGGTCATCCTTTTTCCCAAGGGCCTTGCCACCCTTCACCTGTGCTGAGACAGGCCAGGCACACCACACACACCGAGTAGGTGGGCACTGCCCAGGAAGCCTGCATTTCCAGGCTAAGATCAGGAGACAGGTAAGGAGCGAGCAGGCAGCACAGTCTCCCCAGAAGCTTCAGGAGAGCCAGAGCAGCCCTCAACACTGTTCCCTCCTCCCCAGGGTCGCTCTGCAGAGCTCCTTGGCACTCCAGTCAGCTACACAACAGAGAACCAGTGTTTGTGCTCCTAAATTAGGTTACACAGACCGGTGGCTTTAAGAAATGACAAATTTTCCTGCTCTCTCCCTCGCCCCCCACCCCCCCGCAAAATTGACAGAAAAAGGGGTTGAGGAAAGCACTTCACAGACTTTTCTTTTAAAGTAAGAGTGCAAGGGAGGGAGGTATCTGTAGCCAAACATGAGTCAAACTGGCCATGGTGACAGAGAGAAATATTTCATAAAGCTACTGCTGGAACTTCTATAGTACTTTTAAAAATTCTCCTGAAGGCAAGGCTTTGTTCAGTTTTTGCTCATTAGATTTCTGCAGTTTCTACCCTATATTGGGCTATCAGACGCTGTACATTGCTCTAACCCATACAGACACATCAGCCCCGCATCAGAAACCTGAAAGGAGTGGCAAGATCAGCCTAAATTGGTTTTTGTGCTGCAGCTTTGTTCTCTCTTTTTACCTCTGATCTGTCAAATTAAATTCTGTTTAGCCTAAGAGTCGATACTTACTGATTTGCATGTACTTATTACAGACGCGTATGTGAATTGTCTGAGAGTGAACATTTTTCAGAGTGATCTGATGAAGATTAAGGTAATTTACCTGATCAATCCATAAACATGAATTTAAAGAAATATTTTAAAGCATATCTCACTGTCTAAGCCTTCATATTATTTAGATTCTAATCTATGTATTTAAGCATTAAGCAAACCTGCATTTTCAGACTCAACGTTTTCATCTTCCTCCTTTTCCTCTGCACACTCTCAGCCATACTAAATTTCTCGATGAGAGCTTCTGCTGCCCATTAACAGCTGAGTGCACAAGATCACGGAGTTATCACAGCCATTTTAGACAGCACAAAATCCAAGAACAGAGCTTAAAAAAACCCCACAAAACCGGGAATCTGATTTAAAAAAAATGGTTTAACGTGCCTTTTGAGCTTTTGTTTGTCTATTTTAATGAACAACGCATAGCAGGGGATGAAGGCTGATTTGTAAGGAGACACGGATGTTCCTGCACAGAAGGCAATCAGTTCCCAGTTTAATTATTCACTGTGAAAAGAGAATTCCCTTTAACCATTTCAAACATGGCCTTTCATTTGACTTAAATGCCTTTGTGCGTGGCATTTGCCCCTGCACTGGTTAAAGGATCATGTCAGAAGTCTTGCTGGAGCCATGAGAGAAGCAGTACGACCTATTGCACAGCAAGGTTAAAGACAGCAGTGCTCCATTTACTTCTCTACTGCTTATTATGTTGCACACTTCTGCCATTTAATTTCTACCCGTACGTAAGTGGCTTACGCATTCCTTCATTAAATCCACCTGCCTACACTTTGCAAGCATTTTACCTTTTCGTCTTAATCTCTTCAATTCCACCTCCCCAGCTACTTAAAAAAAAAAAAAAAATTTCTATCTCTCTATTCATTGCATGATTCATTTCCGGCCAGCTTTATTCCGTCAGTATTCTGGGATGAGCAAAATTAAACAGTTTTAGAGCTGACATCAGACCACTGAATTCTGTAAGAACAAAAGAGAAGTTTCATAATTGTATTTCATTCTGTTCTGCACTATTTTATTTTATTTCTGCCTGACTTCCGTCACGCTGTAACGGAACATGAAAAGGTTTCTGAGAGCCTGTCTGGGTAATGCCCGTGTCTTTTTTCCTCAGTAGTTTCCATTAATTTATAACCCAGTAACGTGCATGTCTCGTTCAGATTATTCCTTCCAACGTGCATTACGCAAAAAATAATTTTATCTTCCAGCAAGCTGCCCACAGAGCCTACTGGGGCTGTGTATCACATAAGAGAGGAAGGAAGACACTTATTTGGTCTCTGGGCTACAGCTTCTAACTGCTTGTCCACAGAATCCACCAACAGCACAGGCTGCCTGCAGATAAGGAGAGCGGGGTGCGCTCCAAAGCCGCTCTGAAACAAGCATGCTTTATGGCAGACTGTCCCTCCACGCCTTTTCAGTGGAAGCAGAGATGGAGGAAGGCACACCGCAGAGATGGTGCTGCAGGCTGGCAGGAACCTGGCCAAAGGGGCCACAAGCCATCAGGGTCCAAGCCTCATTTATAACCTTAATCCCACTCAGCTTTAAAGTAGGCGAGCTTGGTGTGTTGTTTTCTTGGTTAATTTTTTTAAAGTAAATCTGTGTATACACTTGCAGAGCTCTATAAATAAAAAAACATGTGCATTTATCTCCAATTAAACTCCTATGTAAATTTATATGCAAATTAAGTGTAACCCTCAGGCTGCTGGCCAGGTGCCAGTTCAGCTCAGCCCCTAGTACAGCAAATTCCCCATCACTGATGGGATGTGACCTGCCACTTTTGGATGCTCCCATCCATGGGAGGACACAAGCAGGAAGGACTGCGGGCTTCGAAATCTCCGAACGCGGCGCATCCACGCCGTCGGAAAAAGAACGCACATCACTCAAATGCAAGGGAAAACGAGACTGAATGTGTCATTCTGCGACGAGCAGATTTCCCTCGAGCTCCTCGCCTCCCCACCCCCGGCTCCTCGATGCTTCACCGAAGCCTACACAGTAAGAGCCAAAACGTTTCTGTAGGCTTTGTATACAGGTGCAGTCGCAACATTCCTCCCCAAAAAGAAGTGCCAGGAAGACAAGTAATATAGGGGAAGGGGAAAAAAAGAAAAACCCAGATTTGAAAAGCACATTAATCTGTTTGACAAGCCACGAACCACATTGCCACTTTAATTAGAAGCAGAGTCTGTGGAAGCAGAGAGAACACGGAGGTGCAAGCATTTATAACAAAAAAGGGACTTGTGATTTAATGACCTCCTCTGCTAGTTTAAAAATTAATGGGATCAAATCAGATTAAAGCATTTTTAATACAAACCAGTCCAACATTTATCACTGGTGTTAACCGTAAGGTGGTTCCCCCATCATTTCAGCAGAATTCCTCCCTTTTTCATCTAGGCCGGCTCCAAAATTAATTCTTAAAGTCACCTTGTATTAAGATGTTTCTGCTGTGGTCCAACACATACTGCTGACTTTCAGTCTCAAATCCCACTTATTTAGGATGACTCTTCCCTGTCTCACTGTTTTAGGCACAGCCTGGGAAGGGAGATCGGGAAACCCCAGTCTATTTTCAGACTGCAATGACAGAGGAGCTAGCTTTCTTCACACCTGCAGGTCAGGGGTTTTTCCTCCTCCTCACCCCAACACTGCTTGATCTGAGGGGCTTTTTTCTTTGCAATCCTTCTTTTTAAGGCAGGCCAATGCAATGCTCTGTTCTACAGCACAGCCCAAGAAGTAATTTGTGGGCACAAGTGGGAAGCCGTAGACACGGGGCTGTATGGACACAGACAGACAGGCAGGTGGATGTTACCCACCTAACCTCGGGGAGACACCAAAGCCCCTCACACACCACTGGGCTCTTCTTTGCATCAAAACCTGCTTTGATTTAGAGTTTGTGATTTACCACCACAACCACGGAGAAAGGGAGGAAGCACAGCAAGTGATATCCTGACAGGAGGAGGGAAAAAAAAAAAATCTTTTTGAATGTGGCATTTCTGCAGTGCTTTGAAGACAGAGTCAGCCTGGAGAGATGCATGTGCCAAGAGTGTGGCTTTCCACATTAAACCTTCCAGAAAAAAAAAAAACCAACTCATCTTGCAAACACTGGTCGATGGCAAGATGATGGAAGAGCTGCAGGTGGCAACACGCTGGTGCTCTTTCTCCTCTCCTCTTGCCTTGTCACTTTGGTTTGGTTTTTAAAGAGAAAAATATGAAAGTAATCACCTGAACATCACTTTTTCTCAGAGAAAAATTACACCTTATTCCTTAGAAAAGTAATTGACTAAATTTGGCATACAAAATTTTGGGATAGGATGTTAAAACACTGAAAAAGTCAGCCAACTGCAAACAAAATTTAATTTCCTTTGGAGAGGTATATAACAACCTCTGCAGTCTAAAGGCTAATGTCACAACTGTAAATAACTCTTTCAAACCAAGTTACCAAGACTGTGGAAATGAACCTCATTTATAAACTCAGCTGATTTATTTCTCAAGTGCATGACATTTACATTTGCTTCCTTAATGCTGAGGACCAAATTTTCCCGAGGCATATGAGCCGTGTACAGAGAAATAGTCTTAATCCAAGGTGCAACACAACTCGAGTTTTACTTCTTACAGATGTACAATACCTATCAAGAAGTTAATAGCACAGGGGAGGCTTTGAGCTACTGAACAAAAACCAGATCAGATCAATCCAACACATTCCTGGGGTGTACAAAGTCACTGATGAGAAACATAAACGAATTCAACCCCAAACCTGGTATTTTGTTTTCTCTCCCACCCAAATATTGTTATGTCTCAAGCCAGGAAAGCCATACCAGCTGTGGCATGGGATGGACTCTGCTTCCCAAAGGGCAACTGATCTAAACACACTCCCGGCACACCTGCAAACCTCTTTGCAGCTGCCTGTGCTGCATCTGTAAAGCAGCAGAATTAAACCTATACAAGTCTCTTAAAGGGCATCAAGCAGTTAAGCTGCAGAGAAACAGCCCATTACACCACTCCACTTAGCAGGTAAACGATCTTATCTCCTCCACTTGCTTCCGCGGAAAAACATGCAAAGCTGGGAGAGGAGGAAAAGTACAGGGAGAGCGATTTTTGGCAGCGACAATTGTCAAAGGGAGTTCAGCTTGAAAAGAAATATTTAAAAGCTTTTCCCCACTTGGACCTTAGCGGCATGGAGAGTGCTTCATGTTATGTATTAAAGCAACATCTATTTTTCAAGACCTAAGAATATAGTACCAGTACGTACTGCCTTGGGGTTTACATCAATTTCCTGCTTATTAATTAATTGGCTTGTTAATACAACAATTTGCAGGCCTGTACTGCCTAGTGAGCTCAAGGAGCCTGTGTTCTCCCTGCCAAGATCAATGTGCATTAGTCTAAACTCTCTGATGTAGAGCAGACTCTACTTCTGTCAGAGATAACTGAGAAGCGACATTAACTCTTAGAAACATCTGCTCAATATTGGAGGGAGGAACGAAAAACAAGGCATAAGGTTTAACTCCCAAATACCGTCATTTAAAGGGTCGGATGAAAGACCACTTGCAAGATCAGTAAAAAAAAAACGGCGGCGAGGGGAACCCCAGAAATATAACACATACAAAAAAGCCCTTCCTTTGCCAGCAGAGCTATCAGTGAAATGTAAAAACAAGAGATCTACAACACCCTACCAATCAGACATAAAACCCCCGATAACTCCTACATTCTTTGCAGTCTGGACCTCTAGATAACACAAACCTCACATTACTGAAGTGTATCAACAGAAAACACTCACCTGGCTGCAATGGGAATACAAATAATTCATCTTTAAAGAACTTCAACAACACACAAGCTTTGTTCTTCGGGTCACATTAACATTAGCCCTGTCACTGAGCACATACCAACTCCCAAATATTCATGGATAAATTTAAGAGGGATCAGGATGTGGCACATTTATGTATTGTTTGCCCCTCTCTTTTAAGAGTGTCCTTAGCTCTTATCAAGTCCTCTCTCAGTTCAAACTAGCCACCCTGACTGATGAACAGAACAAAATACCAAACAGCCTTACAGAAATCAACAAGCTTAAACTCCACTTGTTTACAATTGTTGCTTGCAGCTGTGGTTTTTTTCCCCCATTAATTCATTCATTTACATAAACACCTTAGGAAGGAAAGCTTCCAGGGATGCTAAAACTTATGGTTATGGTTTCATGCTTCACTTAAGCTGATCTAAAAGCAGTGACAGGGGCACTCCTGCTCTCCACTGAAATACTCCTCCACTTATCTGTAGCTAAATGCTGACTATAACACAGGAAGGAGGACAAACTGCCAGTGAGGAGCGGAGAAGCAGATCTCAAGCTAGCATATACCAACTGGGATATTGCATCCCAAATCCTATAATCCTTGCATCTCTTCCCTTTTGTTCCCCCATCCATGCACCAACCAAAATGAAATTCCAAACCACTCATACAGCACCTCCATGGTGCCTCTGCTTATATTATCTCCAGCAGCAGGCAGATGTCTTCTAGGTCAATTCCCCAGTACCAAACTGCTAAAGAGGCAACAGTGTTTCTTTCAAGGCCTCGGCTTTCATAACCTGCAATCATGCAGGGAAAGCAGCACACAGGAAAATCCAGAGCTGGAATACATGGGACAGGCAGCGTTCCTCCAGCTGACCCATCCTGCAGGGACATCTTGTCGAAAGGAAGAAACTTGGGATGCTGGATATGGGTTGCAAAACCACATAACTGTTGAGAAAAAACTGACAAAGAAGCAGCATGTGCATGTATATCTGAAAACATCTCTCTACAAATGCCTGTATATACATACAGTTATCTGCTCAACAGGCTCTCTTTCAGATTATGAGGGGAAATAACTAAAAGCTGCTATCAACATTTTCAGCAACAGCAGAGCAGGCATTAAAATACCTATCCAGATTTTCGACTCAACTTCTCCAACTCTGGACACACAAAACAAGCAGAATTCTTTGCAATGAGAATCAAAAATGTAACTCACAATTTTGAAACTACTCAGTGATGAATAAATTCCTTTTAACTGCACGTCAAACTTTCGTTTCAAAAAGGTAATTTTATGGATGAGGCCAAAAATCGTTTCTGATATGAATATCAAAGGATATCACCGCAAAAATCAATTATGAAGTCAATGCATAGAAGCATACATGTTGCTTTTATGGTATTTCCTCTACATTAAAACACAGAACATACAAAAAAAACCTGTAGATTGTCCTGGATTTCAGTCCCTCTAGGCTAGGGCTTCACCAGACACTGCAGGGATCAAACACAGTTGTTTTACTTTTGCAATACCATAAGACAAGATGCAGGAGTCTTTCACTCTCTAACTGGACGGAGGGGTGGGCCAAACCACCAGACCTGCAACACAAACTTAGTGCGATGGTTCCTTGGAAAAGCACAACAGAACGGAGTGGCAGTGCAGTCCACATAAAATAAAACATATGCAAGTGAGATTGAGCTGTACAAATTGGATACTGACCCCAAAACCTTTGCTGTTCATCATGGACTTCCTGCACTCAAAGGAATGAAGCTCCAGAGTTTCTGCCTTGGGTTTCAGCCAGACAGGGTAGGGAAGCACCACCCCCGGCCACCTCCCCATCAGAGCAGTTAACACCACCACTTATAAGCCCATAAAAGCCCAGACCTCTAACACAAAAACTGCAGCCTGAATAGGACTTGGTAATGCAACAAATCTCCAAATTGGAAGAAAGTTGGGGGGGGGAAAAAAAGCCATGCTGGGGAGATGCAGCCCCCTGCAGAGTCTGTGAGAGAGGGACAGAAGAAAGAAGCCAGATGTACCTGCAGGTAAATACTGAGATAGGAACTGCCAGATTGCTTCAAGGATCTAAAACCCTACCAAAAGTTACCTGGGTTTCTACAGTAAGGATTACTAAGCATAAACTGCTTGGCTAAGCGAGAAGGCAAAATAAAGAAAAGTGAAAAATAGGAAACACTGATGACATGTCAAAAGGCAGATGTTACCAAATACTCTGCCAAAATTACTTTTTGCAATCAGCTGGAGACAGAGGGCATGACCTGCCCTCTCCAGCACACACATCACAGTTCCTTTTCCCCCACACTATAAATCAGACAGGGGGGGGGGAAAAAAAAAATCCCTCTAGTTGACTGTTGTGTCTCCGACAGGGAAACCCAGTGGATTTGTGAAGCGAGCCAAGCTGTCCTTCAAGCACGAAGCAGAGGTTTAGTCGAATACAAGGTGTGCCAGCTTAGCAGAAGCCGCTCTTCACTGAGATGACGTCAACTTTTTAAAACACCCATAGGAAAACACCTCAGAAGACTTAGAGGATTTGTAAGCTGAATGCCTGATGATACCCTGAAGGGAAGGAGGTCTTAGGAAATAAGATGTGGGCTTGACGTTACAGGGAAGGCATCCTCCAGCGGAACAGAAAGCATCAGATTTGAGGGAGAGCAAAGGCAACAGTATCCCCAGCATTCTGCCATCAAGTGGGAATAGTATCCCCAAGAGTTCTTTTCACTTGTGTACTTACAGCACAGAGAAATACATGTTAATTCACTCATATCCAATAAACAGTGAAAGACACCACGTCAGATGCCCTGGGCATGAGCTCTTACTAACCTCTTGCTCAAGTGAGTTGGCCTACCCACGCCTCCATACCTTGCCACGCAGGAGCTACCAGGAGCAGTGAGGGAGTCTTCCAGCTGAAACCAGCACAGCCAAACCATCTGCCTACCTGTGCCCTAGACAGTATTTATAACCAGAACACAGCACCTTAACCACAGGCTTTACCTTTCAAAACAAGTAATATTTTCTCAACAGGGATGAATTCGAGTGTCAGGTGTTTCAGCATCTCGTGTCCTGCCAAGACTGACTTGCAAATGCTCTCTCTCTACTTATTGAAGAGGTTAAAAAAAAAAAATAAATAATCTCTTTAGGGCTGTCTTACAATACACCCAAATTCTCCTTGGACAAGGCAAAACCAGCACTTCTCATTTCAAATCTTAGACAATGTCCCCAAGTTTTCCTTAGGAGAAAAAAAGCCTGACTGAAAGTAGAACTGTGCACAAATCCAAAGGTCACAAAGGGTCACTCTTCAAGCAAAGCTGTATTTACAGAGTAACATGGAAACCAGGGATTTTAAACACTAGAGCAGACTGACCACAAGTATTAATAAAGTTTGTGTCGTGCCAATATTCCCCTTATAAAACTTGTATTTTCAGGGCTATGTTCCATGTCAAGCACATAGTTTATGATTTCAGACTGCAGTGCATCTAGCAATGATATGTCAGGGTAGCAAGGAATAAATATTCCCCAATTTAAAAAACATTAATAATCCACACTACCTTTTCTGAATGCCCAAATCATCACTATTTAACTTTAACTAGGGTTGCTACAATATTTTCAGAGCTGAAATGTGACCTCAAAATTAAGGCTTTAGGATAGCAAAATGTTTACTTTTGAAATGTAACAATTTTTATCTGAGCCTAAACCTGCAGATCAGCTGCTGTGATACTACACTACTGGACCAGGAGTAAACTGTTGAAAAGGCAAAACAGTATTTTTAGTCCATCTGGAAAGATACAAGAGAACAAACGAGCAATATTCCAAGAAATATTAAATATTTTCTGGTATAATAAGATGAGATAATCCTTGCTGTCTTCATAGTTTTCTTTTAAAATGCCTGAAAAGTGGAAACAGTTACCTTTTTCGGACAAAACAACATGCAGGATTTAAATTGTCAGATGTATCAAATATTTTTATCTTAAAAGAGGAATTCACTGAGGACACAAAATTTTCCCATTTAACATTTATCTAGCACCATACATAAGGGCATTTCTGAAATACTCAAAAGACTTCTTTCCAACTACTTCTCCTTTCAGTCAGTATACACTTGCACTGGCTACTCAAGCCAGAGGTCTGAAGCCTATAGACAAGGTCATGAACAAGTGGTAACAGTTCTCTCAAAATGAGACAATCCAAAGCATTTTAAAATTAGCCTATGCTTTTTAAAACAACGTACATCTCTTGCAGCCTCTTGCAAAGAAGAAAAGGAAAAATTAAAAATTAAGCTGGTGGGAGAAAATAGGAGAAAGATTTGTCAATTATATCTGTTTCAAAGGGAAATGGCAGGAGGTAGCATCTGCTGAATTCAGTGAAAAATTGCACAACAGGAAGCATGCATTCAAGTTGCAGTATTTAAAACAAACAAGCAAACAACCCACCTAAAAATGCCCTAAAACAAACCCCAGACAAAAAGACTGAACCAACAAATGAAAACACAGATGAGGACCTTTAACATAACGATACATACATGACTTATACCAACTCAAGAAATGCCATGAAATACCCTTTCCATCCAAAATTCGTTCATACCTGAATTTTTCTGTGGGAAATAATGATTATTCATGACCTCCCACCTCTTTACTCATTGTTCCCCTCAGGCACAGCCCCTCTCCCCCAGCTGTGCCCTGTTTCTGAGCGAGGTGGCAACACATGGACAGAAGGAAGATTAATTCACCAAAACCTGGTTTGCATCATAGGGATCTGCAGAGGCGGTGTGAAAGAACTCAGAAACCACAAACACTTTTGGATGGGTGGGGTTTTTTTCTGAAATGCATGCTGAAGCCTACACTAAACCTCCTCGTTAATTTACTGAGAACATGTTTTGGAGTTTCCTTGTAACACAGATTTGTGCATTACACCAGTCACACAGTTCCCACAGGCGTAGCTGTGTTTTAGCTCACTGCACAACCCAGGCTGCCTAACTCAGATGAAGTATGAATCTCTTTCGTGTCCTGTCATCAACCACAAAATGTCCAAGGGCTCTGCAACATGCCGATGATGTGGAGAACATTCTTTTTTTATACATAAAGATGTTGCATTCTTGTCACTTTTCCCCCCCTTCCACATTTCTGAATATGGGGCATATGAATAGCATACTTGAGAAGAACTCTGCTATTAAATAAAAAATGAATGTAAATATAAAAATTAAAGGTATTGTCACTAAAGAAGCCCCAGGAATTTGAGCTACTTAGCTTCCCAAGGGATAAAAATAAATCTCCACGATTTCAAATTGTAATTTGACAATACTGAACTCTCACAGACACATCCAGAGGATTTATTCCTTTTGAAAGGGCCTTCGTTAAACATACCATCTAAACAGTGACTCAGAAGCCCTGCGGTGACTTGGAGGCATGTCAGCTTAACCTTGCGACAACGTGAGCGGCTATTCTTGCTCTCAAGATGCAACAAGTCCTTTCATGATCCCCAGCATGAACGAAAGGAGCTGTCTCTGCTGCAGCAGCAGCTGGAAGTAGAGCCAGCCTCAACAGTCCCAGCCAAATTCAGTGCACAGTGCCCCTAATTACCACTGTTTTCCTCCAGCTATATCCCCTTAGGGGTTGTTTTCCTGAAATCAAGCAACACAATGGGAACCAGACTGAAACAAAAACCCATCCAGCCCCGTTTCTGCACCACACCAAGCTGCTGCAGTGAAGTGTGTATCAGTAATTAAGACAGTGAAAGTATTTTTGAATCTGCCATTTATCTGTTTAGATTTGGAGGCAGGAGAGTTTGCCTGCCTGTGACCATCTGATGGGTTGCCTTTACCACAGGACTCCATCAAGGATGCATAAAAGCTTAAAAGTCATGCCAGACGTCTTGTAGAGGCATTTCCAGCTCCAGTGTTCAGCGGCAAGTGTTAGCTTTGTCTGTTCAAGTGAAAAATGATCCTTGTCCGAGAAGCTGACAAAACTATTTTTCTTATTTGCAGCTTTTGCTCTCTTCTTCCATCAAGTTTTACACCTTTTCATAAGCCTGTTGGGTTTTACAAAGACTTGTACAGGATTCCTCCTGATCAGAAAAGAGGCTCTTTACTAAATACAATTTCAAAATCTAAATGAGCCAAATTGACTTCTGACTAATGGAATTTTTATGTGCAAATTTTTATCGAGACTTCAGTCCTGGGAATAAATTGAAATTTATGTAGGTAATTACCATCACTGGAGAAAAATACAGGATAATCCACATCTAACAGCTTCCTCTTATAATTGTAAATACTGGCCACTGTGTCGCATCAAGAGCCGGCCACACAAGTGGATAACTCAGCCATTCCTGTACTCATGCAGGATGTACGCAAGGTGGTATTAATGAGAGCAAGGGCCTGAAGTAGAGCTCACCAGACCAAATAACCTCCTGACCACACAAGTAGAAAATAATTAAAACAACACACCACTCTCATTTGGTTTTTAGGACCAGATGGCGGATGCTCAGGCAGCCAGTGGGTGAGACAGCAGCAATGCTGTGACAGGGGAGAGAAGAGGAAAGGTAGCCTAGTCCTGGCTGGGTATATGTAAATATGGATAGGCTGAAGGAAGCAGTGTCCTCCTGAGCA
>VXBQ01006842.1:0-53235 GCA_013400175.1 Phainopepla nitens | reverse complement strand
AAAGGATACCATTTAGTTACTGGAATGGAACAAGATTCACCCACACTAAACAGTTTTGATAATTGTTTGAAATAAAAGTCCAGAGGAGTAACAGTGAAACAGTGAAGCCAAGTATTTCAGCAAAAATTGTATTATTTAATATTTTACTAACAAGATGAATAGATGGAATAAATAAGCAGAGTAATAAAATAGTAAGATCTGTCTAAGCATTTAAATATTTAGATAAAATATATTGTGTTATACTATTTTCTTTCTCTGTTTTTATTTTCTGTTTGTTTGTTTGTTTTTAATAGAGAGAGGAAAGAGAAGAGAGAAAGAAAAGCTAGGATACCAATAACACAACTGCCATCTTAGGAGTTATTGTATAATTAAACTCATTTCCTAGCATGAAGTTTTGGAATTAGTGACAGGGTGAGCACCAGGGAAATGTAAATCATCACAGTGTGAATAAGAAAAGTCCATTTGTTATCTCACACACACTATATGCTAACTGGTCTAAATTATACATTAGTAAGTTCCACTGCATGTCTGTTAATTTTTGGAAAAAGCACTCAGTAATTAAGTTTGTATTAGGTGTATGGAAGGTCTCTGTGCTTGCAGGTTCTAGATACAGGGTCAGTGTAGGTTATCAAACATTTCAAGTATTTATAGTTTTCACATGTCACTTCTGAAAAGAAAACTCAGGAGAGATTCCTAAGAGAATTCTGAGAAAACCTGGATTGAACACTGTTGAGAGACCACAGTTCTCCTCTTTCTACACCAGCTCCTTAAGACTTTAATATACTTTTCATATCTGCCTGTATCAGAAATCTTGGCCAGTACATTTAACAAATGACATCTGAGTCCTGAGAAAATGCCCAAAGTTCTAAAGATATAACTCAGTGACTAACTTTGCCTTTCTGAATAGTAAAGAAGGATTGTGAGTTACTGATGCTCTCAATCTAAGGCAAAATATTATTTCCCTGTATGAAAGTAATTCACTTCCCAAAAATCTACATCCCTCCCTTTACCAACAAAAATTGTATTTCTAAATGTAGTCAGTGCTGGTGATTTCAGTACTCCTTCCTACACTGATGAATAATAAAATTAATGCAGGTCCATGTCATGAATTCAGAACAACTTCATGGCTTTATTGAGTTTATTACCGAATAACTCCAGCCAAGTGGTGTATGATTTTCTTCTCTGAATTGGCAACAGAATAAGTAGGGAAATATTTAATGTGGGTATCTCCATTCAGGCACTGCTGCTCAGCAGTGCCTGGTGCCTACAGTCGTACAATACCTTGTTTTCACTCTTCAGAAGCATTTCTTTCTGGAGTAACAAGACAGATCAATTTGCCTGCAACTCATATCAAGTACAGTTAACCATAAACCAAGGGGAAGGATGCCACAGTGTTCTTATTTTGAGATAATTGTGCACGTCATAAAACCATGCATGAAGCAGTGGCAAAACTCCCTTTTTAGCCAATGAAGACCAGAACTTTATTACAGGGGCTCTTAATGCAGCAGCTCTTAATTAAATTCATACCCCTGATGAGTAGAACATGCTCCCTTGCCCCCGGAGAATGAAGTGCCCCCAACTTGTTGGGTTTGTTGTTTTTTTCTTCATGATTTACATTCAAATCAGGCAGAAATTTTAACGAACAACATCAGTGGGAAACACTCACCTCTTCCACTGAATATCTGAGCCCTAGCTTCAGCACCAATGATTAAATTAGCAAGTCAAACAAGGGAAGCATGGGAAGAGGAAACAAAGATATTTTTGCTGCACCTTCTCTTCTTTGAAAAACATGGTCCACTTGCTTGGTGAATTTTAAAAAGTTTTAATAAAAAGACAATGGGACACAGAAATAAAGCAAAGTTAAAAGGCTGAGTACTTGGCATTCTGCCAAAAGCACCCCTGTTATTTTGGAGATGCCTTTTATTTACCATTTCTACTGCATTCCCCAAACTAGCCTGCATGTTTTGAGAACTGTTTAGCATGGCCACTTTTGGGGTCTGCCTTTTTAGAGCAGACATGTTTCTTGGCTGTGGTTTTAATCTTTCTTCTTATCATCTTAACTTTAATCTTTTATATTTTTTTATAGATTCAGAGTGTCAATAATTGGCATGTCAGCACCAGGGTCCCTATTATTNAAAAAGTTTTAATAAAAAGACAATGGGACACAGAAATAAAGCAAAGTTAAAAGGCTGAGTACTTGGCATTCTGCCAAAAGCACCCCTGTTATTTTGGAGATGCCTTTTATTTACCATTTCTACTGCATTCCCCAAACTAGCCTGCATGTTTTGAGAACTGTTTAGCATGGCCACTTTTGGGGTCTGCCTTTTTAGAGCAGACATGTTTCTTGGCTGTGGTTTTAATCTTTCTTCTTATCATCTTAACTTTAATCTTTTATATTTTTTTATAGATTCAGAGTGTCAATAATTGGCATGTCAGCACCAGGGTCCCTATTATTCGTTCACTGGATGTTATCCCAACTAAGCAGACACTTTAAGCATACTATATTAACTATTAATACTATGCCTAATTTTTGCTAATAGCAAAAATAAAAACTATATCCATACAGCAAAGACATTCTAACATTATACATACGGCATTCATCTTAATACTTGTGAAAAGCCAATAATATAACATGTATTTATAACACTTCCAAACTGATTATGCTGATGGCCACGTTTTTAGATCTCTGATGTATCTGCCCAAACAATCCATTTGACATCATTTTCACAAATAAACTATTTCACCCTTGGAAATTTTTCCCAGAGTTTAATCTGCTAAAGTAATAAAAGAGGACAGTTGGGGTACACACACAAACTAACATCAGCAACTTTCAAACACTGGCAGTTTGCCTGCACTTCACACCCCTAATGTTGATTAAGATGGACAAAGCAGTCTCTACTTGCTGAGCCAAAGTTGTTGGCAAAACAGGACATCTATTTTAACAACCTTAAATTGAAGGGCAATCCAAAGAGAAAGCAGCAGGAGAACAGAGCGTTAAAAAATCCATCATACTGACCGGAGCTCACTACTCCAAAGAACACAGGATACTGGAGACAACCCTACTCCCAGATATCTGCATCACTCAGAACTGGACAATGAAACAGATTTGGGGTTTATCTGAATATTCATTTCATTCACTTATTTGTTCATTTGGACAGTTCTTTGCTGGATATTAAAAATCACCAGGTTTCCTTTGAGAAAAGGCACAGACCAGACTCTGCATTCTTATCTTCATTAATACTATTGTCATCATTTGTGTAAAGCCACTTTGTGTATTCACTTTTGCTTTTCTTTGACAAACTTCCTTATTTTTTTAGTCAGTCACAGACGTGTAATTACAGTTAGCAACAAACAGGTTAAAAGCAACTTTAGCTTATTAGAGCTGAAGAAATTTATTTATTTAGTTAGTTATTTAGTCATTGACAGAAAATAAAACCTTTTCCAGAAGAGCAGCAGTTATTTTCTTGGACATTACATCTAGCTATTCCCCTGGATGGGTGCATGTGTGGTGATGGATGTGGGGTGATTGGGGAGTGGTGATCTTTTGCTGGTCTTTTCTTAGTTATCTGCTTTATATTTAAGCAAATGCAACAGTGCTGGCTGCTTCAGATCTGATAAAAGCTCCTTTTAGGTGAACATGCCCAAGCTACTCTCACATCTGAATTCAAGCAACCCATGTGCTGGCACACTTTCTCCTTAGTGCAGCCTTTCAACATTAATGTTTAGTTTCAGTAGAAGGGCTCAAACAAACTTGAATTGCAAAATTCCTCATTGCAGGAAGCAGCAAACATCTTGGTGTTGGTGCCCAGAAGCTCATCACATTTTCAACAGAGCAACCTTCCACTGCAGAGCTCCAGAGCTCAGGCCATGGGGTATTTGTGCTGAAACATTTCTTATTAAATAAATTACTTTTTCATTCAACAATGGCACTACAGCATTGGCCACTGGCAGTGGTAACTGCTCAAAGTTACTGAAGAAAAGATTCTGACTTAAATCTAAGATTGTACAGTGAAACTTGGTTTTATTTAGGGCAGTTAAGTTTCACATATTTAATATGCATTAAAAAGTTAAGCCACACTGTACATTTCATCCTGGCTACTAAACCAAAAGGAAAACTTGTCCAGATCATATGAAAAAAATTGAAATCTAAATTTACTTTGTGAAAAAAAGAAGAAAAACAAAAAAAAAAAGGGAAATACAGCATCCTCAGTTTGAAATCTAGATCATGCAGGCAGATACGGTCATCAGGAGTTTTTATTCTCTACTACTGAAGGTGTAACCACCAAAGTATGTAACATCTGTACACAGCACACAGTTTCTATAATTTGTAGGAAAGTTTTAATTAAAAGTCCTATGTGATGAATTATTTAGGCTAAAAGCAGTAAGGTATCAGGCTGGAATAAAAATATTGAAAAGAACAGGTTAAAGGACAGAAAAGAATATAAGAAAAAAAAAGAGCTATATCCAGCCAAGGGAAGACACAGAGGAGCCCTACTGTACATGACAACATTTGGGCAAGAGCAGAATTTTTCAAGATAAAAAAGAGTTATACTGACACATCCCAGGATTAAAGAGAGCAGAAATGTGGGCAGGTAAAGAAAAGAAATTCTTCATCAATGCAGCAGAAAAGACAGCTGTAGGGAAGGGGCTGGAAGCATGTAAAAGTACAGAATAGGTCCACTGCCTCACTTAGACTTACATTTTAAATAGAAAAATCAGACAAAATAATATAAGAAGAGATTAAAGAGAAACACAGACAGGACTTCAAAAAGACACTTTCTGAATTAAAAATACATCCAGTAGCTTTCATCTAAGATACGGAATTTGAAGAAGAGTAAAAAGCCTGCATCCATTTTGCATCAAGCAGGACGATGGTTTACAGAAGGAGAAGTACAAGTCTCTATAAATCAACACTGCAAAGCACTTTAATGCGCTTTTCCCTTTTATTTATAGCTCATGTACTATTGGCAGCATAAGAACAGAGGTTAGGGAGTGGAAAACATGTATTTTATCACTGTGTTTCTGCTGGTCTAGGAGAACACTGGAATGTCTGCAATGAGGACTCTGCCCACGTTCACCATGAAAGAATCTGAGGAAAGGCTTTTTGCCTTTTTACGTGAAACAGCGTGTTTGCCCAGAGCAACAGATCCCTTAAAACAGCCAGCTCTTAAAACTGCTTTATTGCCAGTAGTGCAAAAGATGGATTTCAGGGATTTGTCACTCCAGCCGCTTTGTTGTTGGCTGTCTCTCTATCTGATCTCAGTGAAAGGACCTGTCCTAATATGATGTTTTCATCGAGTATGTTTGAAAACACATCTGTTGGCATAGAATGGAGAGACCAGTCATGAGGGCAGCTCGTCAGAAAAGATGGAAGAGCACAGGGTCAGGAAGGAGGTAGGATGATGGATCAACCATGGGAAGGACTCCTCCACAAGCCCTCGGGTACCCCTGATGTCTCACAAAAGGAAAAGTGCTGCTTCTAATGTTGAAATGCTGCTTAGAGTAGCTAGAGGAATTACCCCCTAAATAAATTCCAATCAGATGGGCTTCAGAAGGAAGGACTGCTCCTCACCAGGTTTATTAGAGAGTCTGGAGGACACTAAGCTAAAAGGCTCACATATTAATAGGAAGACATGGCACTTCTTGGGAAACACAGTTGATGCAGAAAGATAAAATCTTTCTAAAGATATATTCCAGAGCAGCATCAGCAGCAAGTCAGCTTGGGTTTTTATAAGGGTTTTATCTGGGACAATATTTGGGCTTAATTCAGCAAATGTTCTTTCAGTTTTTTGTTTATGTCCATCATTTAAAAAAAACCCAGGTTGTAGTGGTGCTATTCAGCTTGGATATGAAGATGAATACTTTTCAAGGTATTTTATCTAAACCTGAACATGAATCTGTGCAGAAAAAGTGTTTAACTGCCTAAAAGGAAGGTACTACTTGCTTCAATACAACAGCACTAACAAGGAATATACAGCTGTGTCAGTCTGAAACAGCAGAAACTGCTGGTTTTGTTGTTATCTATCCAAGTACGGCACATGAAACTTACATCCATGACTTAATGTGATCCACCACCATGGCATTTCCTACCACCATACACACATAAATATCAATATTTATGTATGGTGAGAAGAAAATTCCTGAAACAAACTCTTCCCCACTCGGGTTTTGCAATAGGATTTATCTGATTACTTTCCAAAACAATCCTGATGCATCCTTGGAATGCTTGGTGGAGACCCAGTGATTTATTTAGAAAGCTGTGCAGTCTATTACCTACACTGCTTATCTTACAGGAGGTTTTTTTGTTATGATTCTAAGGATACCATGTCAGTAACCCTTTCTGTAAGGCTAAATTAAATATAGTGCTCCTGTGATTCATTTAACAGAAAATATGTCTTTGTGCCTATTAAATACAACTTATAAAACATTCTGTTCTCTAAGTCTAATTAATTGATCTAATCTAATCAATCTTACTGATTTTTTACTTATAATAAGTAGTTTATGAAAGATTCTATGATGATCCCTCTCTGAGGCATCACAGAGTGAAAACAGTCTTGTAATTATTCTCTTCCATCAAGCTGTATTTTGCATTTCATTAGACTTGTCACAGATGTTAAGGTCACAGAAGAAAGGAATCTTCAAGATGTCAAAGGAGAAATTCTTGGTAATTTACATATGGCAAACTACTGGAACTATTGCTGTTTAAAGAAGATGTTGTGATTGTTATTTCTAATTACAGCGTTTGCAAACAGATAACCATTTGTGTAACCTTTTGTAAAGTATAGATTTGAAGATAAATTCTCAATATACAACAAATCTCCTTGATTTGTGGAAGAAGATTTAGAAGAAACCACTTCTGGTCTTTCTGAACTATTACAATCTGTGCAATTATTGGCAGAAGAAATGTAACAGTCTGAGGATAAACTGTTGTGAGATGTTGAACAGTCTATAAAAACTTGTCTGGGTTACAAAGGATCATCAATATGAAAGTGCACAAAGGGATAAATTAAATGATTGTATCCTGAGGGGTGTACAGATGTTCTGGATTGGGTACCGATTTCTACAGATGAAGCCAACAATTTATCTACCTAGAAAGAGGGAGATGCAGGCCCACTGTGTATTGAAATGTTCAAATATGCATTTATTGTTTTATTTCATTTACTTTCATGCCTTCTTTACAAATCACAGAACATATATGAAAAGAAATTCCATATTTTGCACAAACATCTGTAAGGCTCAGCATTCACCCCACTCCCACTTGTGCTGCTCTGTCACTTGGCCCTTTTTTTTTTTTTTTCCTGGTACTTTCATAATTTTTTCATTTCTTTTCCAAGGCTGCCTTTGCTCCATTAAACTGTGTGCAGCCAACTTTATTGATAGCTCTGCCACCTCACATCAGCATTTCAGAGGCACTGAAATGACTTCAATTCAGCTCCTGAAATGGTATTTAAATAGTAGTGCCTCATTTGCCTTTATTGGAAAAAAAAAAAAAGTGAGACTTTAAAGTAAGAAGGAAAAGCATCCAGAACTTGAGATACCCATCCTATAAACTGTACTTTATATCTTCTTACACACCTTTGTTTTTCCCCCTATTTGAAGGAAAACAAGATGTAGATATCCCTTCTACACATTTATGTACTTGAAAAAATGTGCATTCTGACAAGTTTATGCTGAGGACTATTATTCTTCATGTTTAGCCCAAAATCTCAGCATCTAAGATTAAAAAAATCAAAGAGCTTATTGCTGTACACAGAATTAACATTTTTCCTCATTTTGGAAATGAAAGCATAGTCATCATTAGCCATGTCAATATTTCTCTAGATTCTGGTATCATAAAAGATAAAATACCTGCACTGGGTATTTTTGCTGTGATTTACAAATGTGCCATCTGTGCCTATGAATAATGAAACTGTCAAAGAACAGAGTACCAAGACACGGCCATACACTTTATTTTTCATGCTGAACGTTGAAAACCCATTAAAACATATGAAAGGGGAGCCAGCAAATTGCTGAAAAAAATTCCTTTCAGCTTTCTAACTCATTAGCTTTTCTGAAGAACTATTTGTGACTGGGTAGCTGAGCTCTCTCACTGAGATGATCTGATGCACAACTGCAGCCTCCCAGTCAACAGCAGACAGGTGAAATATTTTCTATTTTTTTAGGAGTGGAAACATAATAGATGCTCCAAGTTATCAGACAAATAAACAAACAGTGTGGGTAGTTGTTGGTGGAGTATTGGATTGAATACAAACCCCAGGGGGGTTGTCTACCACATTCTATTCTTCAGGGACAGGCAGCACTGCAATAGACAAAAAAAAATTTTCTGTCCTTCCAACTTCAGTGTTATTTGCTATTATGTACTAAAAGTCTTAAGCCAGTAAAATCATTGGCTTAATGTAGTAATGGAAGCAAATGATCTATATTTTTCCCCCTAATATTTGTTGCTCCTTGCCCTGTGATTGATTACAAGTAGAATGTCTGTTTATTTACAGAGATTATAGTTATCTGCATATACTGGCCTCAAACCTATTCTATTTTTCTTGCTGACTTAAACAGGAGCAGGATTAGCTCTCTGATGGAAGCTTTGCTGCATAGAAGGCATTGATTTGAGAGACCAGCAATACACTGTGGTGACAAAAGATACTCATCACCACACTGAGTAGAGCAGGCTAAAAGACTTGACAGCCTGGTGTGTTTCCATCAGCCTCTGTTATTTTTCCCCCAAAGCAGAGTTGATTACAGAGCTTCATTTTATCAGCAAACTGGAATGGCACTAAGTAAGAGATTTGTTTGTGCCATTGAGTATTCCAAGGACAGGTAAGAAGGACATTGGCTTTATTTGGGAAAGAAAACAGTGTCATCAAAGGCGCATTCTCCTGATTTAGTGTAACACTGGCATGAAGAAAATTCAGATCCAGCTCTGGGATTCCACTGTCAGGCACGCACCTGGTGTGTTGTTCCAGCCAGATTTAGGCATTAGATAAAAGGCTGCTGTCAGGAATTCCTCTTTCCCTTTTGGGAACAACTTCTGAAGAAATGCTGTGGCTGGATACGGATTAACTTTTCCCAGACTGATGGGCAGGCACATTTTGCTCTAAGCTGACTATATACTGTAGCTTTTTTTTTTTTTTTTAATAAACCATCAATTTGAAGAACTAAAACACTAACTCTCTACTTTGTGTAGAGAGACTAAACAGAGACTAAACACTAACTCTCTACTTTGTATGTACATATTTTCATCTGTGCTTTTCTGACCATAAATTTCCTTCATAATAACTACAACCTGGTACTGAACTGATTCCAGAGAGCACTCTCAGAAAGACACAGAAAGAGTAATTTTTTTTTCTCCTCTCTTTCTGCTGACTTTATCAGAAACTAGAATGGCAATGGTTCAGTCTTTGCCGTGATGGTCAGAGACCTTCACATTTACAGAACTCAACCCCAAAAGTTGCATTTTTAAGTAAGCAGATCCTAAACTACTACCTAAAAAAAACATCTGGAGAGGAACAATGTTACTATAAATGCGAAATTTTCCTGAATTTTCATAAAATTATCGTGGTACAAATCTACAGAATGGGTTAACATATTTTACTTTACAGTTACTTTACTCAGCCCATATGTGAGATACAAAAAATCCACTTATTATCACTGAGAGGTCTAAGGACCATGCCCTGCATTGGGATACGAGCAGTATCAGTAAAACATAACAGAAGGAACATACAAATTTGAACAAAGTTTTGGGCTAATTCATTATTAAAGGGCTGTCCACACAAAACCAGCTTCTACTCTGGAAATAAAAAATGGAAATAAAATGAAAATATGAAAATATAGAAACTCACATTACATTTCTAATCTATCTATTCCACCCAAAAGCATTAAACCAGCTAAAGAAAATTGTTACATAGCCATGCTGGAGAACTATTTCTCATAAATTTTAATATATCTATTTTTTAATTTTAAGAAGTTGAAGTCTTTTTTCCTACATGGGCCAAATTACTTCTATATTTTCTTTCTGTCATAAATATTCATGTGAAACATTTGTTTTGAAAAGACCTCCTGGTAAACAATTGTGTTCATCTATGAAATATGTTTGGGCTTGCAGGTAATCAGATGAAGAGGGGAAATCTTTATCAAAAGGAATTCAGATTAATTCAGCACCCTTTCCTGCCAATGAGTTTCTTTTTCTTGTGAGCAGGGAGGTGACTGCTGTTTGCTGCGCCTGAAGGAAATCTGAAAGCAGCTGCTGCGATTTAAAGCTGTTGTGAGCTGCACATTTTCCTCCTGACCCATTATCCCTGAAGATCTCCATCCCAGTGCTGCAGGTCTGAGCTCCATGGGATGTGCTCTTTGCTGTGGTCACTCTTGTCACCTGCCTGCAGATTTTCCTTCAGTTTCCTCGACCTCTGATGAAACCAAATAATTGCTGAGAGCTGTGTCCAGCAGTGCACAGAGCTCTGTACCTGAATGCAGGTTTCAGGTGAAGTATGGGGAAGAAATAACTCTTGTGATCCTTGTGAAATAGAGAACTTTTCACGTGCCACTGATCTAAGGGATTATGCTGCAGAGAAAAGGCTTGACTATGACAGATCAGATGTTTTGAATAAATTTTCTAACCTCTTGAAGCAAAACCAGGTTTCCTGAACAATTGCCCAGAGTTTCCCCCCAAAAAAGGTGCCCGTGTAACTTCTCATTACAATAAATCTTGGTTTTGAAAGGTCAGATTAGAAACCTGAGTGTGGGATCAGTAACTGCAGCTCTTGTGGAAAGGCAGATCATTATATACAACGTAAAGTTGTGAGAATGGAAGACAAAGAAAAAATCTTTAACCAAGATTTAAGAGCTTCTTAATTCCAAATGTGGGTCCACTACCAGCCTGACCCTGAGGTAGCTTGGAGTGAGATAAGCCAGCTCTTTTTTGTTGCATTTCCCAATTGAGATTTGATCTTTTTCATGAGAAGAAATTTGCCATAAAATCATTGGCACTCTCATCACTGCAGTAAGCCTGAAAGGTTAAAACCTGTCTGCTTTACAGAAATATCAGGTAAGCTGAACCCTTTTGGAGACACAGAGGAGAAATCTGTGGAAGGCAGGAGGGGAATGCATCTCTCAGGATAACTACAGCTGCTCCAAGGTTCTCCTCTTCGTGCTCTGGAGAACTGCCTGAGAAACTCAGTAAGCCAATAAAGGTAGTAATAATCCCACAGAAAATTTCCTAACTGATGCTCTGGTACAGAATCAAAGCCCACAGGACAAGTATCACAGCTTCAAACTTGAGCTTATATTGCAGAAAAAAAAAAATCAGTCTTAGGAGGTTATACAGCGTAGAGAGAAATTCACTCCATCTGGGATTCATTCTTGTCAGGAATTCCCTTCTGTTATGCTATTTACAATCAAAATGGCAAAAGCATCTTAACGTGATCAAGACAGAGACACTACAGCTTTGCCCCTCAGATTCAGTCCTGTAGTGCAGGCAAAACCCTTCAGTGTCAGGTTTTATATTTTTTCGATGCTTGAACTTTGCATCTTTTGCCTTCCTTTTTATGACAGATAATGAATATAAACTTTATAGCAAATCATTTTGATAAGGAAAAAAAAAAAGCCCAAACAGGTCACTTATGCTAGCTAGAAAATGTTTTACAAAGAAGGGAAAAATAAGCAAATTGTCAGTTATTAAAATGAGCTGTTTGTTCCCAAATGTTGTTGGGTCACAGGGTCAAAATATGTTTCAGTCACTGTGTGTATTCATTAAGGTATCTGTGCACCTTTAAGCAGTACCTGTCATGGCATCACATAAATTTAATAACCTTTGCAGTAGTAACTCAAAGGCTGATAAAAAATGCTGTGCTTTCACCTATTTTTTTTTTTGTTTGTTTGTTTTAAGTCTGGAGGCAAAAGAATAGAGACAAACTGACAAGAAATGTCCTTAAACAAATTAAAATGAGTTGATGTAGGCAGAAATATTTTTCTTTTTGATGTATTAATTATAGAACCATCTAGGCTGGAAGAGACTTTGCAAAGTCATCTGGTCACACCTCCAGCTCAAATCAGGATGAACAGTAAATTCAAACTACACTGCTCCAGGTTTTTTCCAGTCAGGTCTCAGTACCCTCCAAAGATGAAGAATCTTCAGATTAAGAGAAATTGAGCATTCTAGTATCTCATTTGTATGCTATTAATGGCAATATAAATGTCATATTTTACATGTAACTTATTCCTTTAGCTGAAAAAAAAACCCCAACAAAACAACATTTCCAAGTGTCCCACAGTAAAATGAAGCTCCAGTATCCATGTCTCCAAAATAGTAATTTTAATTAGATATATTATTTTTATTCCTTGGCCACAAAAATTTGAGAGGTAATATTTATCTGGATGAACATTTCTTGATGTCAGCTTTCTTTCACAACAAGGCAAACTGACCAAAATTCAATTTCCTGGTAGAAAGCATAATAGGTAATACAGGCAGTTAATTACTTCTTTGATGAAGTCACTTTTTGAAAGACAAAGAGAGTTTCTTTGGATGATGGTATAATACAGAAACAGAAGATAGTGTCTTTCTTCTAGAGCACCCAGCTCATCAGCATTCATCCAAAAAGAACTCCCTGTTTTTTTCTCAGGAGCCTATTTCTGGTGCACCTGGGAATACTTTTGTGTTATTGCTGTCATCTTTTTTAATCTCTGCTTTGTATGGTTGGGATTTTTTTTTTTTTTCATATTAAGGGTCTCAGGTGATGTTTCATTTGTTTGTTCTCTTTTTTGCAGATAAGCAGAATAATTTGTAAAAGGCTCCTTACCCTCCAGCTCCTTACTGGTGTTTCTGATGAAGTGTGACCGGTTTGATAAATGCTCTCAGTAATTCCTTGGCTTCTCATGATTCTCTCAGGAGAGCAGCAGTGGTGAGGAGCAAATTGTATGTATAAACATGAGTCATAGCAGAGAGCACAGTGTCTCACAGATTCAAATAATTCTTCTATTGGTTTCTTCAGAAGATTCAGCAACTGACTGATATGGAATGGGCTGATCTTTTTATCTTCTGCAATTCTCATGCAGGCAATAATATGCAGGACTCTTGTTAAATAGGGAGAAAAGAAGGATGTGAAATGCAAGTATGGCAAAATAGCTTTTGACTTGTGGCATAATCATGGGTAAAAAGAAAAAAGACACCCATCACATGATTTTTTGGTGCTTGCCCTACAACATGACCACAAAATCCACTATGCTTAAGCAATTTCTCAACCAGTATATTTTGCAATAATAATTTGAAAGAAACACAATATTTATATCAGTTAACACAAGTAAAATCACAAACATCTAAAATCAGACTAAAATGTTTAAAATTTCTCAAAAACTTAAATGCCAATATAAAAAAAATTAATAAATGTTATCATAACCTTGGAAAGATCCCACACCTACAAAGAGTCTCTAGTTGAGAGTATGCTGGTGAACATTTTTTTCTTTTACATCAGTTTTTTTTTTTACAACAGTTTCCATTGTTCACATATGCAAACTCTCCACCTCAACAATATTTTCTACATAAAAGCAGACTATTTCTTTCCACACTTTTTGACCTCCCTACCCTACATAGTTTAACTGACCATGATCCCACCTCTCCATAGAAATGGGAAATTTTTATAAATTAGGTATTAAGAAGTTTTTCACCCAACAAATGCAGATTGCTTTCAAAATTACCATCATTCTCTTTCCTTTCTGTGCATTTAATCAATGAACAGATTAAATGTAAAGTTTTACCACTCTCAATTCCATCCATTGATCCAACTTTTTATGTCTCAACAGTCTAAAATAAGGAATGCTTCATGACAGTAAAAGGCTCTTCGTCAAGATCCCGCCCTGCAAAGTACCTGCAGCCCTCTCAGCCTATCTCTTGCAAAATTAGCAGGCTTCTTCTATATTACCACTCAGCATGGGAATACTGGTATTTTTTTTGTGTTAGGAGAAAGGACACAAACATCTGCATTTTTAAAATTTGTTCTAATTATTTCGTAATCTCTTAAATGTATTGATTGGCCAAATTTCCAAAATTGTAACTAACCCCATTGTGCCAAAATCAATTGGAGTTACCTGCCATATGATCCATTTTACTGATCTGAAAGATTTCTGTCATGCATTTTATCATCTTGTCTATCTGAAGCAATACTACACTAAACCTTTACCATCATTCTTTATTGATTTTTTGATACAAACTGTGTCTCAAAAAGCAACTTTTCTGTCAAATTTGTTTTGAAAATATACTTAGCTATTAAGCTTTGTTGAAATTAATATTGTAGCAAAACATCAATGTGTATTTTCAGACCAATGTATTCCACTTTAAACTAAAATATTTTGACTATGACTGTCTAATCTGTATTGCATCAGTTTCACCAACTGTCCTGTGTCACTTTCATGCACTTCTGTATTCACTTACACTGATTATCTTTAGTTGCTTTTCTGGCAATTTATTTATATTATATGCGTGATTCTTCTGAAGCACTTTTGACAGCTGATAAACATTTGGCATATCCATCATCCTGAATAAAAACCAGAATTCTGATGTATTGCTCTATTTGGTAATGAAGTCATACATAACACCAAAAAGTAACAGCAATATATACTGAGTCAAGATGACCTTGTCATTCATAACTTTAAAGAAAAAATTTTATTATCTTAACAAGAATCTTTCTTTCTTGTTTTGTTTTTCTTTTCAAATGACGACACCTTCAAAATCCCTGTATTGCTATTTCAGTGCAGATTTCATCATTTAAATAGAGCAGTGACAGCCCAGTTGTCAACATCTCTGGTTCTTTATTCTCAATTCTTGAACATCTGTCCAAACCCAGTTATTCCCAGTGATTCCTGGGTGAGACATATGCAAGATGACCTGGTCAACATGGCCTGAAAAGGGATGCACTAAGTCCTGTTCCTTGAAGTGGTTACCATCATTTCCAGCACAGCTTTCATGCAAAAAGTCTTGCTAACTAACAATCTAAACATATCTCTCCCCCCACCCCCCGCCAGAAATTTCATAGGGAACATTTTAGCATCCATTTGCTGACATCCTCTTAACACAAATGCATAGTTGTAATAAAAAAGCACTTCAGATTTAGAAAGTAGATGCTATCATATGGTGTCACTGTGCTAAAAGACAAACATCTCTCTTTCCAAATTGTTGCTATGTGGAAAAGAGCACATTTATTTTCAATATGTACTTGCATAGAGGAAGGCCAAAAGTTATGTTTCTAGGGGCCTGGCCAGCTTGGTATTTTCTTGAATTAGGGTTTTTTCAAGGGTGTGCGATGCTTTAAAGATACTTTATGTATTGTATATGTTTAAGGTTTCAATGGTATGAGCATGAACATAATAAAAAATCCCAAGTCTCAAACCATCTTCAAGTGATATAGCATTATAATACATACATACATACACACATACATATATATATATATTTTTTATATATATTTATATAATAGAAACATAAATGGGCAATAAAACCTCTCACAGTTAGCCTAATTTGGGAGACTGGAGGAAATCTTCAGTTAGTATTTGATAAATGGGCTCATTTCACTTCAAAGGCTGGCTGTAGTTGAGGGTATTTTAGAGACGCTGGTGAAAGTTTAAAGATGGGGCTACTTACTTCATTACAAGGTACCAATATTTTCTGAAAAGGCAAAATTTCACTTTTGACTCAGAAAACTCAATCCTAATAACGTAGTTAATGAAACACATTGTTATTAAATTCTGGTTTCTCTCTTTGTTTAAAGTTCACTTAACTGATGTCACCACAATTTCTCGCTTGTCCCATTTTCCAAGTGACCAGCTGTCAGTTCCTGTTTCTGGACACGATTACAAATGCAGCCCAGAGCATGGCAGAGTGAGTGCAGAACAGATTGAACACTGAGGGAAAGCTGAGCAGTGCAGCTAGCAGAGAGGAAAATGCTGCAAGCCTGCTGACCACAGGCTGGGAGGGAGGAGAAGGGAGCCAAAGGAACTGGAAAACGTCACCAGAAAACTCATGAGACAGCAGATACAAAAAAGCCAGACTTACAACAATTTGGAAATGATAGTTATTACTAAAAGGCAGCACAGCTCAAGAATGCATAATCATAGAGAATGACCGACAGATATTTATATTAGATACCATTACTGCTATTAACAAGTCCCCAAGTAATTAAAGAAATACTCTTTGCATTTAACACAGTATTTTAATTAAGCTGTAAATAGTCATGGTTACCTAAAACATTGTGAATTTTCTGCTGGAAAATGAATTTCATTATCTGTCTACAAGAAAAAACAGAGTAGAAATGTGGCACGTGTTGTACTGCTCTAAAAAAACTCAGTCCATTCTCAGTTCAAACTTCTGTTGTGAAAATTTCCATTAATTGGTGGCAAGTGAACTAAGGCAACCAAAGTAAGGTCGCTTTTTTTTACTTATTCCCAACACATCACTAATAGTTGCTTTACTTTATGAAGAGAAAATACAAATAGGGATATGGAAAGAAAAAAAAAAATCTTTTTTTTCAGTGGAACAATTGAAGAGAACATCTGGGGCTTCAAGCCAATAAGCTTTCTAGGCCTCTGTTCTCTCTGTAACATAATGCAGTTGACCATAACCATGCATTTAAGTTACTGCTGCTATTCTATTTTTGTCATTTTATCAACCAAAACTACAATTCATTACCCTTAGTAAGTGTTCCTGTGCCTAAATTCGTCTTCACTGAAGAAGTTCTGCCTTTTTTCTGACTATCCTTAACTCTGGGTACATAAAACACGTGATGAGAATTTTAAAAAACCATGCTATATACAACACTACTACACAAAAAAGCATAAATATGATAGCAGTGAAAAACCTGCCTCAACAGGTTTTTGAATCTATAAAGATTCAAGCTTTACTCTTACATAAAATTTATCTCATTGCTTGTGACTAATGTGATATCCCTTTATTTTATTGTATATTCATAACTTTAAAATACATGCAGGAAGTGACAGTACTCCAAGGGAGTCTAGAGATATTAAATTTAATAATCACAGATTATAAATGATCTTTAGCTCAGGCAACCAGGTTGTAGATTCAGGATGATTCCCATGAGGAGGGAATATTCAGATCAAAGCCACTGCAGTACCTCTTACCCTTTTATCCTAGCTCTTCTGCAGCAGTCAAAGCAGAAAATCCTTCAACCTTATAAACAATCTTCAGTATAAAAACCAAAAAAGTTATGAAGAACAAAACATTTTCCCTCAAGAAATTTCCTGCACTGGAAAAAATTGATTGTTTTCATCTACATCAAGCACTGACTGTACACTGTGTGTAAATCAGGAAGACTGGAGATGAAGTCAAGTTTCTCATGGCACTGCTACCTGAAATACATTACAGAGAATAAGATTTTTTTATTGAGGTGGTTTGCTGCATGTTTGTCTTAACATACCACTATCCCACAAATGACTGAAGAAATAGAGTATTCTGCAGGTGAGTGCTTCTGGAAGAACTTCTCCACTGCATTTTCCGTTTTTTTTTTCCTCTTCAAGAAATGTGTAACATTTAATAGAAGCTCAGCTTTCTTTTCCAGTTGTTTTTGATGCATTTTACTTTTAGAATCAAAGGGAAAAATGCCACAGCAAAAGAGACTCGGACGTTTAAAGCTGAGGTAGGGCACTGAAGGGACAAACTGAAACACTGGGTTTCACTGAGCAGCACAAAGAGTGAAGTAAATTCCAGAATGTGCTGTGAGCTCAGAAGAGGCAATTGTACAGCTCACACGGGCCACACCTAAGCACACGCAATCCTAGAGGAGAGTGGATCTATATGCACATCTCTTGTTCATAGGCAGTCATGACTGGATGTATAAAACTCAAGGGGCTGCACGTTGTAGAAATAACCAGCTTTTGGGCTGACAGCTTATAACTGCAGCTGCTGAAATAGTCCAGCTATATTCCACTGTGGAGAACTGAAATACTGGAAAAACAGCACATGTTTTTGGAAGAATTCTCTTCAGAATCCTGCTCCTAAAGCTACATCTGTACCAGTGCAGTGCCAGGGCTGGGCAGTGGCTCACATCTGCTTTTTTTCCTAACTGCTTACATCTGTGATTATTCTGACACAGGATGGGTACAAAATGCCAGTTCCTTACAAAATGTAAACACTACTTTTTTTAATAGTTTTTTTTAATTTTAAGCTTCACTTCAAAAGAAATTCCTATACCTTTAAAGATCGAAACGTTTAAGTGTTTTTTAAGGTAAAGTTTCAAGCACTTCCACTACACAAGTAAATAACAATTTAAAAAAAAAAAACAAAAACTAACAAAAAACCACAACAAAAACATAACAAAAACCAACAAAAACAACATAAAAAAAGATTGCCAAAGGAAGTTGCTGGATTTATAGACTAAAACCTGCTCATTCCTGAGTCAGAGGCTCAGGTAAGAACAAGTATTTAAAACAGCTTTGTGGAGACACCCATCTTGAAAGCCAGGGTTTATTTAATAATTAAGATATCATTTCATTAGCTGGGCATGAAGTGCCTGTTTTGAATTTACATGTAGACATCTTATTTGCTTTTAAGTGGTTTGAAAATATTCATTTGTGCTGGCTGTACAATTCAATTTGGTACAAAGACCTCAGAGAGATTTTTCTCCTGGGACTGGTGTATTCATAGGAGCAAGGCTGTGCAGAAACACGAGCAGAGCTTCTGACAGCACTCAGGTCTAGAGTTTTTTCTCCTTAGGTAACAAATTCTGCCCTGAAAAAGAGCCTGTTGGCGTGGATTTGGTGCTGCACTGGATTGGCTATACCACTCGTGGTTCAGGTGGTGGCTTTGTTGGATTTTGTCAAAAATCTCCACAGTTTGGCTCCAATGGGCAGCTTAAAGAGTCCCCCAAGACCTTCACCTATAGGTGAAGCTCATGGTCCTGTTCACTGCCATAAACCAAATACTGCATCACATGGACTAGCACTGTTACCAGTTATGGCAAAGCCTACACTTGATTTTATCCAGAGGAATTCTAACATCTGAGCTTCCATGAGGAAAAGAATAAAACACACGGGATTTCATGATGTCTCTTCAGTTTTCCTCAACAGATGCAAAACTCACTATGGACAATGGGCCTTCTGTCAGGAGGGCAGAAAGCCTGGAGTCAGATGACTTTGGGCAGTAAGAGCAGAGGGGAAGAAACTGAAACAAGAGCAGCAAAAGCACGACAAATCTTGATGCAACCACAAGGGCAGTGAAAGCAATTGCCCTCAGTTATTTTGTCATGGAATGAAAAGCTAAAGCTAATCCCCTTAGCTTTCCCACGTGGAAGTGGAATCCAAAACTAATCCTTTTACAGTAGCTATACCACATGAAATGGGGTGTTTAAACAAATCCCCTTAATCATCATGGCAAGAATCAGGGAGCTAAAGTCAATCCCCTTAGTAGCCTACATGAAAAAGGGAACCAAAGCAATCTCCTTAGTTATGCTACTGTTAATAATGAACTCTATCAAGCCTTTAATTATATTGATATAAAATTATTAGTACCATTCTTCTGACATGCCAAAAACCAACAGTAGGATGCAGCAACACCTATGTACAACATCTCTATCCAATTTTTATGGCATAAAAATTCTATTGCTCACCACTTCATGATCTATTTGTCCTAGGCATAATGCAAGAGTATCCATGCAACCATCAGCTGAGAGTGAAAACAAAATGTTAAGAGTTCTTCCTTAAGAAAATTAAGAAATTTGTAGTATTCAAGCTGATGAAAAGTACTAACAGACATTGAGAGAAATCACTGAACAAGGCCACATTGAGCATATAATGACATTCATGACATTATTCAGCTGTTGTGTCTGCTAACTTAAACTTAAACTTTTACTTTTTTTTTTTTAACTTCCTCTACAATATGCCCAGCTTTTAACACTACTGGGAAATCTAAAGGAAATGTTTATTGGACTTCTTACAGGACAAAACAAATAGAATACCTGTGCTCATCAAATGCTGTTCTACATCTCAACAGCACTTTTGATCTTTCGCTTTATTTCTGCAAGTCATGCGTTATATTTTAAACTCCTAGGATAGGATTCTTTTGATTAAATACAATAGCAGAGAATTATCCTCTTAAATCTAAAATACAGTTATAAAATAGTATTCATAAATACATGGAGTTTATGCTGGGTTCCTTTCTATTCTGTTCGCCATGGAATTATGATTATTAAAAATAATTATGTTTCCTTATTACCAGCCAATAGTAACATACACAAACTATTTGCTTTTTTTTTTTAATTTTTTGATAGATTGTTAGGATTATGCGAAGAGTATCCAATCCTGCTAGGACTGCTTACATAAATATATAATCCATGTGGTAAAGGCCTCTGTACCCACTGGATCCCTTTGCAGGACATTAAATCATGAGAAAATTTACTTCCTGAAGTGTATTTTCTTAAATCTAATGTTTACAATTCTCTATATTTTGGACTACCAATTGCTGCACACTTTATTTAGTTAACTGATCTTTAGAGAAGGGTTTTCAAGCTCAAATACTGTACCAGGGGTTTAGACATCTACTGTCAGAGAGGGCAAAACAGAGAATTTCTTCAACAACCACACTTTCAGTGCAGCTGGAGTATTTTTTCTCACTTGGTGAGAATTCCAGTGGAGCAGAAAAACTATCTGGATACTGTATTTTCATCCTGGCAAAGGCTAAAACTCCTGGTGCTCACAAAGACCCTATAATCCTATCATTTAAAGCACCATCAGAACATAAATGACTTACTTTCATTTGCAAAAGGGACTCTGTGTGCCTAAGTATGTAAAAGAGGCTTAGAGAATGCTTCAAGTTTGATAATCTGGTTACTTCTCTGTAATTCTAAAAATTCATTCCATGTATTTAAACATTAAAGGTTCAAAAGTAAAGTTGGCATGGTTTGGGGGCTGTTTGTTTGTTTGTTTGTTTGGTTGGTTTTTTTTGTTTTTTTTTTTTTAATTTCTTTTCTGTTAAGTCTGAGTAAAGGCTTCCAATATAAGTTCAGGCTACTGCAAATCCTTAAGAACATATTAATTCTTTTGTTTTTCATTATACATAGGAGATCCGCTTTTAGAATATAAATTATTCCTAGCACTAAAAATGATAAAAAGAAAGCAGCAGTTTGCTTAGAATTTCCCTAAATTGCTGAACACAGAATTTGAGTAAAAAGCAGCAAATGGTCGTGAGACAGGAGGCATCTTCTGCTGCTGCTAATTTTACCTTTATTCTTGGGAAAAAAAAAAAAAAAAGTGACTTTGGAACAATTCAGAGAGATTTCTTTTCAGCATACCTAGATATTTATCACCTACTTTAGCATTTATGAGACCATTTCCTAAGCACACAGGAATTTCAAAGGGTATTTCCCGAGAGTTCAGTGCAGCAGTTCTGAAGTCTCTGAAAATACAATGGTTCAGATAAAGAGGTGTTCAGTATGCACCTCATATTTCCATAAATATTGCTTTTCTTCCACTTTATTTTGTTCTGGCTTTTCCTTGACTTTTTAGTGAGGGCAACACTCAGTTTGTCCTTCTTTCTTGCTCCATGTGTCTGCACAGTAAAGGCTGAATTATAACAGAAAATATCATAGTTAATTTGGAATATACGTATAAGGGAATTTTTAAAATTTCAGAATATTTGCATGACAGAAACCATAAAACTCTGGAATCCAATACTGCTGAAAAGAACTGAACTTAAATCAACCAGTCTTCCTCCTTCAACGGACTGTTTTCCATCTCAAAATACAATTCTTTCTCAAAAAAAAGAAAAAAAAAGGCAATAAGGTGTTTATTTTCACTAAATAATACTTTTTTCCTTTTTTTTTTTCCCTTACTGCTCTTTTTGGTAAGCCAAAATTATGTAAACTTGTGAATGCAAGCTATGAATGTGCAGCCCACACAGACTAAAAAGCTATTTTTTGTGCACTGAGGACATCAATGTGCAACCCATGCACAGTACTCTTATTTATTTAAATTTCCAACTAATCTATTTAAAAAAAAAAATTGCAGAATTAGCATTCATTCTGTGGGGCTGAACAACTAAAAAATGTTACTGTGCCCCACCGGTTAGCATAGTTCTCACAGCTAAAATGAGAAACTTAACAGAAAATAGAAGTACTGCCACTCTTTGCCCTCTTTTGGTATATAATATACAATATACATTGAAAAATAATCAATATATACAATAAATTTTGCCTTTACTAGGAGTATGTATGTACACAAGACTATTTAAATTAAACAGGAATGGAAAATTAATGCAAAAAGTACATGCAACATTACTATCATCAAGTTCAGATTACCACACCATACACTAAGAATACAATAAATCGCATTTGGTTGAGCAGTTCAGAGACTGCTTCTAATGCTGTGCTATTACAGATTATATATGAGCTGTAAGTATATGGCTGGTCTGTACTGGAGCTTACAAATCTGTTAATAATCCTCCTCCATTGTATCTGCTTCCCTATACGTGGTTTGTGGCTTTGTATTCCGTTTCTGTTTGTTTGAGGTTTTTTTTCTGGGAGGTTGGGGTTTTTTTTGGGGGATTTTTGTTCTGTTTTGTTTTTATGACATGTCATTACTTAGGCTAGGAATGGTTTAGATCTGTGACTGCACAGCAGCAAGGACCAGTGGGCCCAAAATGTGTTGGCAGTATCCAAATAAGAACATGACCATGTATTTATTTAGTCAAGCCTCTGTGGAATCTGCAATTAGATGGTCCACACAAAAATAATCAGAATGCTGCGCAAGTGTATGTACAAAAAAACTGACAACCACAAACACTATCTCATTACAGTGCCTAGAAAATGTTGTGAATTTACCCATTTCTGATGGACCATGCTCCCGTAACCCTGCATCCATCCAGCAGACTCAGATTCCCAGCACAGCCACAGCTAATTCTGGCCCCCTCAGGGTTTTCCCAGAAAAATCAAGATTCTTGCCATTTTACTAGAAAATACAGGCAAACCCAAACATTTAGACATGCACCAATCTAGCTGGAAAATGACAGTTTCTGGGATATTCAGTTTTCAAGAAAAGCCTTTAGGGTCTAAGAGATGCTCCTAAAAGAAACATGGAAACTGGACTCTCACAAGCAAGTCTTCTCGTATAAGCAACTGCAACTCCTTTAAGAAAGGTTTCCTAGACATTTAACTAGATCATGGATATACCTGATTGTTTAATCTCTGCAGATGGAAATTAAGCTCAAAAAACTTACCCCTTGATTTAACCTTTTCTTCCTTAAAAAATGATTTGACTGTCAAAAAGGATTCTAAATATGGCACTGCAGAGGATGGTATCTGATTACGCCCAAATTACAGCTCAAATACGTGACTGCCAATATTTTTCTTAATGTCATCTCTGTAAATTCCCCATATTGTGTGAAAATCTGATTAGTTTCCTTCCCTTCCCTTCATCCCTGTCAAACGTTCTGGCAGCTAAATCCCTACCTTCTATTAAAGATCTTATTAAAACCACAGCCTCTGTAACACCTCTGAAATTGTGCCGGTGAGCTTTCACAGATGTAACTATGTATCTTTACCACAGCTCAACTGCGGTAATAGAGGGAAGAACTTAGACTTTGGGATGCTTTTTTTTTTTTCTCTCTAAAAACCTCCCCAGTGCTTAGTTAAAACTTTGCTTCTTGCTACTTCTGCAACATCTCCCCACAGAGCTGCAGTCCTCTGTTGCACAGACTGTTCAGAGTCCGCCCAGGTGGCCAAGGAGGCCAGTGGCATCCTGGCGTGGAGCAGGAATAGCGTGGCCAGCAGGAGCGGCGCAGCGATTGTCCCTCTGTACTTCGCACTGGTGAGGCCACACCTTGAGTGCCGTGTCCAGTTTTGGGCCCCTCAGGACAAGAAGGACATTGAGGGGCTGGAACGTGTCCAGAGAAGGGAATGGAGCTGGGGAAGGGTCTGAAGGGTTGTGAGAATCCCCTGAGGGAGCTGGGGGGGTTCAGCCTGCACAGAAGGAGGCTCAGGAGGAACCTTCTCACTCTACAACCCCCTGAAAGGAGGGTGAAGCCAGGCTGGCTCGGCTTCTTCTCCCAGGGAACAAGTGGCAGGATGAGAGGAAACAGCCTAAAGTTGCACCAGAGGAGGTTTAGATTGGATATTAGGATTTTTTTTTCATGGAAAAGGTTACCAAGCATTGGAACAGGCTGCCCAGGAGTCCTCAATCCTGGAGATGTGCGAAGACAAGTCAGTGTGGCACTTACAGACATGGCCTAGTGCTGGACCTGGCAGCGTTAATTTGCAGTCAGACTCAGTGATCCAAATAATTTCCAACCCAAATGATTCTAGGATTTGTTTGGAAGAAAAGTGAAACACTTTCAGATAGAAGCCTTTTTATGGTAATGCTGTTTTATCCTGGTAACTTTCACACAACTTGAATTTTAATTATGTTTACTGGGTCTGTCTGGGACAGAGTCAATTTCTTTCCAGCTGCCCTTTGGTGCTGTGTTTACACTGGTGACCAAAACAGTGCTGAGAACACATCATTGTTTAATTTAGAAAATAAGCACATAAACTTCCTTAAATTTATAAATACAGTTCAAAGACATTCTACTTAAAAAAATGAATCGTTAAAAATGTTAAGTATTGTAGAAGAATGTCCTAAGATGTATTTCCCCAATGACTTTGTGAGATACAAGTTAAAAGATCAAGGTGAATATGGATGCAGCTGCATTGAAAGAAATGTTTGCAGGCTGGCACAGGAAAACCTCAGTGCCATCTTTGACAAACAGTACCAAGCCATTCAAAACTCTTGTTTCCATAAACTATAGAAATGTCTCCTAATTAGCTAAGAAGCAGCTAAAAAATAAATTGATGATTAAAGCATTTACTGTAAAACAATTATTTTAACAGAGAAGGTAATATAAACAGTCTGGTAGGGAAAAAAACCATCAATACTTTGGCAATATTAGCCTCAAAAATTTCATAACACAGGAAGAACAGTAACACTGTATATTAGTGACAGTTATTTAAAAAAATAAATCCCCTATAGGAAAAAGATATTCAAAACTATTTCCCTGAATAAATCAATAGGAAAATAAACAATTGACAAGGAAACTGTTCAAATAATTGTGGAAACTAAAGTAATTTCATCACTCACAGAGCTGTCAGATAATTTAGACGACTTCTAGTAGGTTCTTTACTGCTGAGGCCATACATTGTGTTTCTTATGACAAGGCAGCTTTTCTAAGTCTCTTCCACTCGAGAATGTCTCACAGCTTGGTGCTGTGAGTCACCCTGCCCTCCTTTTAAACTGACTTTTGGAGTGGCTGCGCACAAGTTGGGCTTGNAGAAGAGAAGAGAAGAGAAGAGAAGAGAAGAGAAGAGAAGAGAAGAGAAGAGAAGAGAAGAGAAGAGAAGAGAAGAGAAGAGAAGAGAAGAGAAGAGAAGAGAAGAGAAGAGAAGAGAAGAGAAGAGAAGAGAAGAGAAGAGAAGAGAAGAGAAGAGAAGAGAAGAGAAGAGAAGAGAAGAGAAGAGAAGAGAAGAGAAGAGAAGAGAAGAGAAGAGAAGAGAAGAGAAGAGAAGAGAAGAGAAGAGAAGAGAAGAGAAGAGAAGAGAAGAGAAGAGAAGAGAAGAGAAGAGAAGAGAAGAGAAGAGAAGAGAAGAGAAGAGAAGAGAAGAGAAGAGAAGAGAAGAGAAGAGAAGAGAAGAGAAGAGAAGAGAAGAGAAGAGAAGAGAAGAGAAGAGAAGAGAAGAGAAGAGAAGAGAAGAGAAGAGAAGAGAAGAGAAGAGAAGAGAAGAGAAGAGAAGAGAAGAGAAGAGAAGAGAAGAGAAGAGGAGAAGAGAAGAGAAGAGAAGAGAAGAGAAGAGAAGAGAAGAGAAGAGAAGAGAAAAGAGAAGAGAAGAGAAGAGAAGAGAAGAGAAGAGGCTGTGGGGGGACTTTACAGCATCTCCCAGGGCCTAAAAGGAGAGCTGGAGAGGGGCTTTCCACAAGGTGATGGAGTGATATGGTGAGGGCTAATGGCTCTAAACTGAAAGAGAGGAGGTTTAGATTGGATATCAGGAAGAATTCTTCCCTCTGAGGGTGGGGCCCTGGCACACACTGCCCAGAGAAGCTGTGGCTGCCCGTGGATACCTGAAGTCTTCAAGGACAGACTGGATGGTTTGAGCACTGTTGTCCTGTGGCATCTTGCCCATGGCAGGGAGTTGAAATTGGACAATCTTTGAGCTTCATTCCAACACAAAGCATTTTATTATTCTATGGCAGAAATTTATCAGGACTGGATAGGCCCTTATGGCAACAGCCCCCAAACTACAGCTTCTGAGCAAACATTGCTCACAAAATTGTGTTGCAATGATTAATGCAATGGGAAATAAATAATTTTTTTTTAAAGTTAAGTTGAAGACAGAAGGAAAAAATCTCACCAACTGCAGTTGAATAAGGTACGTTATTCTATTAATACTACTGCTAACGTGTAAAGGAAGGTTGTGGACCACTGCATTTCAGCTGAACTTTCAAGTTTTTTCCTGAAAAAAACTTGCAGGTTTTTTCCTTTCCTAGTTCTAACTGTGTCCCCGAGGTCAGCAAACTGACTTTGATTACAATACTGGATTTTGCTTCCCATGCACTTGAGCACTTGAGACTGCCACCAGCTCCCATTCATATCCTCTTCTGAAACACAAGAACTTGTGTCTTCCCATTTTTTTGTTACCAATCCAAAAAAAACCAAACCTCTGTTCTGTGTTTTCAAGGTTATGGAGTGACAGTTTGGTGAGTAAAGATCTCCTTTCATAGTGCATGCTTTTTCATAAATCAATCGGTCATTTTGAACTATAGACCAAAGAACAGAGGAAGTATCACATGTGTCCATTATTAAGGTAGAAATTTTAGACAGCCCATCACTAGAAGCTAAACTGGAACTCAATCAACAAAAGTTGATGCTATTGACCTCAGAGATATTAATGTTTTATGCTGCATTTTTGTAGCTCTAAGCACTAGATTTATTACCTGTTCAAAATACAAGGAAAAAAACCTGACATGCAAATAAAACACATTTGTAAGAAAAAAATCATTGCATTCTCATGCTTCAGGAAGGATGCGCAAATAACTGGGAAGAAATTTTAAAAACAAAATTGTTGCATCTCAAGGATCAATAATAGATGGTATATTCCAAAAACCATGGCAAGAAACATACCCCTGGAAAACCATGGTAATGCTCTTCTCCCAGTTCTCTGTAGATAACTTCTCCACAGTTTTCTTTGCAGCTCAGTTGTGACCAAAACTGCTGAAAGCTTGCAAGTGTTATGTCATGAATCTACTATAAATAATAAGTCTGGGAGGCAAAGGTTAAGGTTCTGCAAGTTCCAAAAGAACCTCCTGATTTTTTTTATCCCACTTCACCCTGGTCTGTTAGTTTAATATCTCTGAGGCATACACAAATCCCAAGCATTATTATTTCAGTTGCTCTCTAATTTAATAAAAACATTCCTTGTCACTGAGTATACCAGTAAATTAATGACTTCTGCTAATGTCACAGAAAAAAACCATCATCCCATCCTCCTAACATCAAAAATGTTCAGCACAGGAGTAATCATATGCCAATGACATTTTTCTTACACACATAAACAGTACACAAACACATTAAAAAAAAAAGTTTGATTAAATACATTAGATTTCAGTAGTATCTGAACAAAAAATTTCTTTCAAAAACCACCAACAATTCAAAATCTGTCACTCCTTCAGGAAACAAGAAAATCCTAATGTGCCCATCATGGGACAAAACAGATTCTTATCTCTGCAGTGATAATCTCAATCACACCAATGATTGTGCCATGTTCTGGATTATACTAGGATATAAGAGTAGCTCAGATTGGGTAGTGCTGTGGACATAAATCACCATCCCTGAAATGTTCAAAAAGTGCGTGAATGTGGCATTTGGGGATGTGGTGAACACGGTGCTGTTGGGTTAACAGTTGGACTCAGTGATCTGAAAGGCCTTTTCCAATATAAATCATTCTATGATTTTATGCTACAAACCACTTTTCTCCCCCATATTTACTCTAGCTCCTTTTTTTTTTTTTTCAAATCACTTTGTACATTTTTGGGAAGTATTTTAATAATTGAATCCCAGGTTCTTACTGAAATGTAAACTCTTTTATGTATTCTAGTAAATACTGCCAGTTCTTAATATACAGCAGAGGTCCTAAGACACCCAAAACCCTCCAGAGGCTGCAAAATATTGTTTAGGGTATGTATAATGAACCAAAAAATACATGTTATAATAGCTGTGTTTCAAATGAACTTGGAGTGCACAGGTTTATGTGTTTGTATACTGTGGCTATTATGGAGTACCTCAAGTTTTTAAGAATTTACACAATTATTGCAGTTATATCTTGTTGCTTTCCAAATGTACTGCACACTTCAATGGAACTCATCCCAGTGCTCAAGCAAAACATTCCTCACTGGATCTTCTCATCATGGATGAGAATCTTCTCATCACAGATGACAATCCTTACTTTTTGCTAGAGCAAAAATCCCTTGATTAATTTCTCATTGTGGTTTATGACAGTATTTACTTTGTCTGGGATTTTTAAAGGAAATAAAACTTTTGGAATTATAACTCAGATTGTGTGAGACTGCATACAAAATGTAAAAAACACAGAAGTATCTGTGAGGGATGGAAATTATACCAAGGAATACAAAGAAAAAGAGCAATCCACAAAGTTGAAAACAGGCTGAGATTAAGAAATGTCATATTGCTTGAAATCCCCAAAGGCAAAGCCAGAGAAGGCATTTTATAAAAATGGATTATTAAGGTGCTGAGGGTAGACAGTTTGTACTTCCTTCTGGAACAAAATGTGGCAAATAAAATGACTGAAAATGGAACAAGATGTTTCTCTCAGAAAAACATCTGAGCTCATTTCAGAGAAACAAGTAATTATATGCCTCATACACAAGAATCAAGAGATAATGCAAGCTAGTATAAAAATAAGTGACATACAGTATGTACAGTGACATCAGAACTACGAATTGATGCAAAACATGTTAAATGGTCCAGAATAGTGCATCATACTTTCAAAGTGAAACTCCAGGTGCCCCTGATACTGTGACATGCATTAGCTGGGTGGAAAGAAAAAAAAAAAAAACAAAACAGGTACTGAAAGTGCAGCCACTGGCAAAGCACTGATGGTTGACCTTCAGAGAGTAAAAGAGTTGTTCTAGCCCGTGCTCACTGTACCCCAGGATAACAGACATGGTCAATGTCATTCCCTTCCAGAGCGTCAGAATGCCAAAATCCAGACCAAAAAAATGAAAATGGTGAGAGACTTACCCCGTTTAAGGGAAATGTTTTCCATCCTAGTTCTCCGAGGGCAGTTGTAGTATCAAGTAACACAACTGAAAATGGAAAAAGAAATGGTGTTTGTGGTATTGCTTGGATTAGACATAGCAAAGTATTAAAACAGGAAGGACTCAACTTGCCATGTTAGCCAGGTTCATTTGGGCTTTCATAGTTTACATTTCTTATCTAAAAAATGTCTCAAACCTCATAAAAACCCCTAAATCTTTTGCAGGAATCACTGTCAAATCACAGAACACTACTGATATTTAACCATTAAAAGATGCCTGATTAAACATGCACATTCCTGAAGTCCCTTTTCTGGAAATCCAGAAAGTCTGCAGCATCAAAGCTAATAAAATACACGGCTTCAAAAGTAAGGCTGGATTTTTGGGTTTTTTTTGAAACTCATAAACTTCCCAGAAATAACGTTATGCAATTTACAAACTGAGAACACAGAAAGACAAACAACTTCAGTTTCTCTCTTGAATGGAGTATCACAGTGTTAATATCTGCTGCATATATTTTACGTTACTTCTGTCATATTCATGTTGGTTTTTTTGATCTGTGATAGGACGTGCACTATTGTATATTACAAAATGTTTCTGCATTATTTAATGTTTAATTACATTAACTTCCTTTTTCACTTCCATTCACTGATGCTAAACAAAATATATATACAGCACATGAGACATTTTACCCACTACTGCCCTCTAATGGAATTGTTCCATCCGACCCTCTAACTTCAGAAATCTCCATCAGGATTTAAACATAAAATTAAGTATTACACAGGGCAGTTTATTTTAATTATTGAGCTGGTGTGTTTTCACTGCTGAGTTTCTCCTTACAGTCCACTAATTTCCTGTTCTTCTTTGAATGGTTAAGCGATGGAGAAAAATAATGAAGAAATTCATTTGAAACATGACCCCACTATGCACACGTTTGTGGGGTTTATATTGCCCTGTGCTGTCTTCTGCCTCCTGTCTGTCTAAATAATCAGTGTAATGCTATCCATAACGTGTTTCTATAAAGCAGTGTAGCAGCAGCAGAAGCCAGGTCATGTTTTTCTGCCTTATGGAAAAGGCATGGACACTGAACTTGGCAGCTTGTTAGAGGGACCCTGACACAGCCTCTTCCCTTCCCTTTTGTACCGGTGACACATAGAGCTGCTTTGCGTCTGAATGGATGGTGACTTCTAACCTGAAACTAGTTTGCTGTCTCATCAACAGACAAGTAAGAAGCTCACCGTAAACCACATAAAAGCTTAATGGTTTATGTGAGGAAATAATGACATTTTTAAAATATATTCAACAAAGGGGAGTATTCTGCTCTCCACTTCTTCACCACTTCACTATATGAAGCTTTGCCAATGAGTATAAATTAACCGTTCTTTACAACCCCTATTTTACTTTAAAAAAAGGGATCACTATCCTTATTGAGACTATTGCTGCCTTTCACTTGCTTGAAAAGCTGTGATTTACAGTTGTCATAGTATTTTCTATTTGTGTAAGGCTACCGTGCTCTTGTGGAAGAGTCAAAATGCATCTGCTGACTTGACATTTGATGCAGCAGTTTCCTGTGTAAAACTTTTAAGTTATAATCTACTGGGGATCTGTAACCTCCAAAAAACCCCAAACTCGGTTTACATATTTCTTTTTCATAGAGAAGACCAGCTGCTCAGCAGGTTTCTGAGAATATTTCAGTTCATCTTAGGTGTTTTTCTTTTTTCCATCTCTCCCCCCTCCTCTCTCCACCCAGAGAACATGGACTATTTGTTATGTACTTGGTTTCCAGCTGAGTTTCAAGTTATATACTGCTCTATGTCAAGTGCTATTCCTATGGATCTGCAGGCAAAAATAAATTTTTCTGTGAGCAGCATTAGGGTTTGAAGTGTCATTTCAGTTTTACAATTTTTATGGTAGCAAGCCTGCAATTTAATAAACATCATCGAGGTATTCAAAATTAATACTTCTGTGGAACAAGACCCAAAATACAGAAAGGAAAACTAATTAATTTCTTCAGTGGAGCCTGAATTAATTAATTCCTTGCCTGCATTAATCAAGTACTACCTGAAGGCTCAAAGCTATACATTAAAAAAATTAAAAACTAGAGTAAATTCATCACTGAAAGTATAATAAGTTTAGATTTAGTTGAGCCATGATCTAATAATATTTCTTGTATACATTTACCAAATGATCCCCAATGAGTAACTGAGTTTTGTTAAAATACCACTTTTGATATATTTGACATACCAAGGCTCGAACACTCACATATTCTCGCCTGTAGCTACCAAATCTGTAAGAACTGGAAAATTCGAACCCATTGGAGAATTCAAACCACCAAACAACTACTAACCAGAACTAGAGTGGTATCACATTCAGGGTCAGAAATGAAAATCACAAAAATGAAGAGACTGTTTCCAACAGCACTTGTATTACAGGACATAGAGTAATTATCAATCCAAAGCGTGCAAATACTGAAAGATCAAGTAAGCTTTATGCCAAGGAAACACAGCTCCAGTGAAGCTGTGGATTCAGCAGGTCCTGCTGTACAAATGCGGAGACGGACGGAGCAGTAAAACCCTCACACAATTCAGGGGTTTGGAGATACCTAAATGCTAGACTCCAGTGGGGCACACACACCCCTCAGGTACCTTTACAGGAGCTGATTAAGAAGCAGCCTGTCCCCAGCAGCACACACTTGATGGCAGACAAATCTGCACTGCCAGGGCACTTCCAGCTCACAGCTCTGATGGCAGGAAATTCACTCTGCCAAAGAGCTCCAGGCTGAGAGCAATGCCAGCATGTGAACATCTGAATTACACACAGGAGGGGAGGCTGCCTCTCTGCCTGCAGGACAGGGCTGCTTTCAAAAGAACTGGAAATTCACATGCAAAGAGACTAAAAAAAGATGGTGGTCACTTCTCCTATGATGCTTATAATGAGAAAATTCCCTAAAAAGCTAATGGGATCATGAAGTCATATTTATTGACCCTTGTCCCTATATTTACATATTTATGCTCCTTTGTATGCCATAAAAAGCTCCATCCTTAAAAGAAATGAAAAGTTTCCATTATGGACATGCCATTAGCTGCCAGCATAAACAGAAGTGTGTCTGGAACTACTGCAGTGAATATTTTATGGGAAAAGCTCTGAGTACACTGGCTGAGACTCAGTCATGTTATTGACTTTTGTGACACCCAACCTCCACTTTTAGCAGGCACTTTTCTGAGGTGATGGCTCTAAAACTTGCACAGCGAACAAGAGTTTAGGTCTGCCAGTACAAAGTCATGTCATGATTCAAAATGAACTCAAAGACCCTTTGAAAAAACCTCTCTGGATAAAAAGAAGTCAAATTTAGCACTTGAATGTCCTTTCTTAAATAACTGAACTGGGGATACTAACACTTGCCCAACAATAATATACAGACTTAAGCATGCAACTGTTTATTGTTTAAACAGATTAAATTGCTTAACCTATTGTTAAATTACCTGCACATTTCACTCTTAGACGTGTTTAGCTTTGTTTTCCAGCACATACTTTAATATCTATTACATTATTATTACTCATTATGTCATATTGAGCTTCAGTTTCCTCTTTTCTGGACATTAGCTTGCACTGTTATTATTAGACTTTACAACTGAAATTAATCTTTTCAGAGGTTTTACTTGGTCCCAAGGAAAGTGTTTTATCTAAACTTACGAGCAGAGCTCTGAGGACTGACAGGGTGGAATTTTAATTTTCATTCCAAAATACTCTTCTGAAGATGAACTCTGCAATCGTGTCTGTACAACCAAGGAAAAAAGCCTTCCAAACATTCTTTTTTTACACATCCCCAGACAGGGTATGTGTAAATTAACACAATACATACAGGATTTTGGCCAGCTTCATGGCATCACAGTCTGATATCGGATCACCCAGTTTGATCTGCTCATTTTAGACATTTCACTGTTACTTCCAGAGTGGGTAAGCCTAAGATTTGCAAGGAAAGCAGAGCAATACACAGACTTTAACTTCTGAAGACAGCAGTAATAATTCAGGAACATCTCTGTCCCTCTGTACTGCTTACAGGATACCCAAAACACTCCTGAAAGTTTCAGTATCTTCCAGCAAGGTAGGGAGGCATTACAGATGTCTCCCAGAAATGGGCGAAATTTGCACCTTTTTTTGTCCCTGAGAACTTTATTATTGACTGCAAAGTTTATATTTAAAAAGCAAACACACAGAGCTTTAGAAGTCTCTCACTTCCAGCCCTCAAGAGAGTTGCTGCTCTCCTCTCAAGTGTCTGTACTTTCTTTCATGTTTTATGGGGGCTTTTTTTTCTTCATTTTTAAAAAGAGAATCACATGCAGTAATCTGAAATCATTCCTCTTAACAATATGTATTAAGAGTCCTGACTATTTTTATATCCTGTTTATGTATCCAGGGTCACATTAGCCTATTTTTTGCTGCAGCACTGCACTCATAGGCTTCCACTACTCTATCAAGATCACTGTCATATACAGATGCACTTTTTTTCATCGTTATTTTTTTGCAGCTTGGGTTATGTCCTTGCTCTTGAACGTACAAAGCTCCATTTGTTTACACTAAAACAAGCCCATTGGCAAGGGCTGGCCTTTACTAAGCGAGAAAGGCTCCTCCCTGTCTGCACACCTTCTTTCTTTCTTTACTTGCTACTCCTTTTGTCAGATATTGAGTTTATATTTATTTTCATGTTACTAATGAAAAATATTAGAATACTGAATAGTGCATAACGAATATCTTAAATTCTGTGATTTAACAATCACTAAAACTACTTAAAGGTATCTTAGATCCCAGGGGTTTTTTTTAAGCCATTTAGTAAATGAAAAATTTAAGCTTTTTACTGTCAGAAGACTCTGACATATTGTTATAATATAAAAAATCTCAACATATTACTGCTGTGGCTTGTCTGCCCAAGGAAGACAGAAAGAAGAAGGGGATATGCAGTATACACGTTACCTTGGCAATTAACGTGCAATCAGCCGCGAAAAATTATTTAAATGCTTGTTTTTATGACCAGGCCTGTTTTCCATAAACCAAATTAACTGGCATTTATTATATTCATTATACACGTATCAATTGAATCCTTTTCCATAATTTTCATTATTTTGCATGCAACAGCTATCTGTTTTAGGCAAGATTAATGAGATGCAGTAATAAAGTATGAGGAGCACCTGTCTGGATAGCAATTCTGCCAAGGAAGTGTACAGGAGTCACAGCAAATCAGTGAGTAAACAAAGTATTGACAATGCTGTTTGCCTGAGATAAGCAGGATTAGATCCAGCAAAATAGAGAGAGTAATCCTTCCACTCTCCTCAACATTTCCAGGAGTTTTCTGTCAGACTCTAAGAAAATCCTTGCTACCCTAGAGTTGTAAAGAAGAGGGAGAGCTGTGACTAATTGGGAAGCTGGGGAATCTCCACTCCAGGAGGCTTTTAAGACACCTTGAACATTGGCAGGCCTGATTTCTGCATAATCTCCTCTTGCCTTAGGGCAGAGCAGGGGAGATAAATGACTTCTCCAAATATGAGTTTTATAAAAATCTAGTTACCTGGTTAATGGTGCTTCCTTTTTCCTTTCAAACCACATAACACCTACGCTTTTCCAGTATTCCTGAATTCCCCGAGTCCCCAAACTCATTAAATTTACCATCAGTAGCCCAGAGATGTGCTCAGCCAATTCTTTCAGGACTCTTGGAAGAGAACTATTTACACCAGATGGGGAGTACCTCATATGCTCCATCTTATATGAATAAATCACTAATTTCTGACTTTCCCAATTTCAAACACATTATCTTCTGCTTATTTCTAAAAATAATTCAATACCATTCACACAAACATTTTTTTTCATAATGCTATAGAGAGATTCCCATTATCCTGAGTGTTGTGAGACTTAGGCTTTTACCTAACACACTTTTTATTTGCAGTTTTCTACACTACCTATTTTCTAACGTGCTAGTTTCCACATGTATCCTCTCTTCCATTAATTATGAGAAATGTTTATATTTCTAGTTTCTGCTTTCATGTTACCTCCAATGTAGGTTGAGCTGTTATCCAAATCTGGCCTTTTTTTATTGATCAATGATTCCCTCATCAAGAACTTTTAAAGAGAATTTCCCTTTTCACCTTTCTTATTCTCATATTTGCACACTCACACACTTTTAAAATTCTCATATGAATGAGAACTGGCCAGAGTAATTTTTCATGTACTAAACCAAACATCCCCTTCAGGACAGATTTATCTTGTCAGTGCTAAGAAGTTTGCAATATCATTAGATGGGGATAAATGCCTGTCTTTTTCTTGGTACTGTTTTTACTCCGTCACACGAGGTCTCCAGTGAGAATCTTCAAAACCCAATTTCCCCACAGCATCATTTTTCTTTCCATACATTACATAGAGATGCCTAAGAAATAACTTCCCCTCTTTCCTCATTTGATTCAGTTATGTATTCCAGTCTTACTGTTTCCTATGACTTCCTGGATAGATAAAATTTGAGATCCTGTGGCTCTGAGAAAACAAGATTACAACAAACAGTGGTTCTTCTGGAAATAAGAAAAAAACAAAAAACAAAGAAAAAGTCACCACTCACCTTTTACATTCAATCGTTTTTCCAATAACACATTCTTACCTATTTCTTAGCAAGATCATTTTTAAAAATGAAATTAAAATTGATCATATTCTACAGCCAATATAATGATCCTTTCCATATGCAAAGATGCATGTTCTCCTTAGAGGAGAAGAAGGCTGCTGTAGAGGGCCTACTGCTCCATATCTCTCTGGAATGGGAACCAACATTTTCATGCCCAGTGTTTCAGTTTTCCTACATCCTTTTTTCATACTTTCTTCCCTTCTCACCTTAAAAATCAACACGAACTTCTTTATTCTCACGTTATATCACTGTTAGCATTGCCAACCACTGCAGACCCCTCAGGTACATCAGTTACACCTGTCTTTCTGAAAGTAGGATTTAAAAGCAGATTTTTAAAAAAAAATTGGCAGGCTCTAAGTTAACTTCAGGGTTTAAAGTTCCCAACCACAAACATATTTTATCAAAAGCATATTTCCTTCCTTACCAATGCCATTTCACTGTAAAATAAGCAACTGCAATACTTTAAACACCTATCAAAATATCTGATAATCAATAACTGTAACCTACAATTCATAAATACCTAGGACAGAAAGAGCTGTTTTCAATAAACACAAATCCTTACACCCAGAAGAAGTAACAGTAAAATTTTGTGTTCTTTTTCCTTCCATTATTTTAATCCCTGTCTATAACTCCAGCAAAGATATCAAAGTGAGGAAATAAATTAAACAATTTATCAGTTGAAAGCACGTAATAACAGTTAATGAAAGATTTAGTCTTCTCCAGTAAGGTGGACTCCAAGCTTGATTTCACAAATACCAAATGGAATCTTGGAAATCCACTTCATACATTCAGTGGCACCAAATGCATAGAGAAAATCTGTCAGTGCAGAAACACATGACAACTCATGCACTGAAATCTTTCTAGGATAACAGTTACAATTCCAAATTGTACATGGCTAGATCTTAACTACTTAGTCTGCCACCCAGCAGGTTATTTTGCTCTAAGACAGCTGTAAACATTTTGTATTTTGAGGTCTCACACAGGCACTTGCTTCTCCCTTGTGAGTCTTACTCATCCGCACAAGAAAAAATAAAACTACTAAGGTAAAAAGAAAGCATACTCACATCCAAAATAAATGGGCTTACCTCAGAAAAAGATGAGGCCCCAAGTTTTCCTCAGGTAATTGTGGAATGGAAAATGAGTAGGTAATATGCTACCTCTCCTAGCCTGTAACAGAGCTTTTTCCCCCAAGAGCAGCAGCAAAGTGATTTCCAAGTGATTTTGTTGATCAGTGCACTTTCAGGCAGGGAAGCAAGGCAGGAGAAGGTTGTGAAATCCGCAGCTCAGCCAGGAGGGATGAACTCCTCCGTCTGTAGTAGCCCAGAGGGGGCCGAGCGCTGCAGTGCCAGCCCTGCAGGACAGGCAGTGAACACAGAGCCCAGGAGGTTCTGGCAGGTTGAGGCAGATTGCTCTGCTTTAACGTGCTCCTCACAGAGAACGAGATGGAGAAAAGGGGGTTTAGGTACCAGGGAAACAATGTGTTGTTACCCTTGATTCAGCTTTAAGATACTCCTTTACAGCAGAGATTGCTGTTAAAATGAAGTGAGATAAATTAATGCTGTTCATAGCTCCAGAAAACAACAGCAAAGCTGTATTATTTTTCTATGCTTTTGGTTTCACATGTGTGTTACAAAAAGATCAAGAGCTACCCCTGATAAAAACAGGAGTCACAAAATTATGATAGGAGCCCAGCCGCCCTATTTAATAATTTTCATTCTGCCTTGAAAATACTAATTGATATTCAAATCACCATCATGTTAGTGTCAACAGTAGATTACTGGGCAGCATTTCCTAAATGAACAAGAATACCTGACAGTTTTGTCAACCCTGTTTATTAACCTAAGTATATCTTCATTAGGGAAATTAGAAACAACTGAAATTCAGACAGATTTATCTTTCCTTGCACTGGTAAATGTGTGTATGTTGGGACTAGTGCTAAATTTAATATTCTTCACTTTGCTGTTAACCTTTTTTACTCTGCACTGTTACAAGCAGGTTTTTTTATGTCTTTAATACTTGTATTGAGTGGTAATAAAATGAACAAAAAGTTAACGTCACAAAATCCATAAGTAAAAAAAAAAAAAAGCAAACCAACATACAAAAGCCTTTGGAAAATTATAACAATACCCATACATAAGTGTCAGTCAAACTAATTATGGATAACTCCATGGCTATTGCTCCTATACTCCATGCTTTTTGGGAATTGCTCTTCAAGGGGGGTAGAAACTTCCCACTGGACGTCATGGGCACAATCAAACCCACCCTAGGCACTCATCCTTCCTTGCCCTGTTCTGATACAAAGACACAGCCTATCCAACAGTAAAAAATGAAATGGAATTGCGAAGGTTTGTTGCCTCTTCCCAAAGCATACCTAGGAAGGTTGATACAGAAATACCTTTCAACCTCACAATCTGTCTCTTTTTAAGTGGAGTGAGGAGTGTGGAATGTTGCACAGCAGTCCCTTTAAGGAAAGACATTTTGAAGAGAATAGCTGATAATGTCACAAACAGGGACTGGGAGGACAGATGGCCGCTGCTTACTCAAGTAGTCACTTAATAACCATAATGAAAAATTAGCAGTTTGGTGACTCCCAGAACTGAACAGACAAATCTTACGAGTGGAACACAGGCTGAAGCAACTGAAGTTTGGGCTTGACTGGCAGCACAGCCTCATGAAGAGCTGTTGGAGAATCTCTGGCTCAAGAATTACGACAAGGGACCAGCCCAGGATTTCTGGCAGAGCCCCTGAGGGTGGTGTGTTCAGAGCTGCAGAGCTGCTTCAGACAGGCTGAGAGCAAGAACTGGGATGTCTGAAATTCTGACATAGGCAAATCAGACATGGGAACAACCATCAGGGAAGTTCCAGACGACAAACACAAAGTAGGGTTCTTCTGCAGTGCACAGACCCACCCACTGAAGCCAAAGACTCTTTACCACTCTATCACCATCTTCTGCTATTTCTGTAGTTCAGCCTAACTTTTTAACTCCAGGCAGCTAAATCAGAGTCTACCTAAATCCAGTCTGTATTTTTACATTATAAAAAATGAAATGGGGTCATCCATATTTTGCAGGCAGAAAAGCTACAGTGCAGAAAGCAAAGCAAACATCCAGCCCAGAAATGGCAGATCCTGATTTGCCTGCTTTTCCCAGCCAACAAAAAAGCTAAACTTGTCCCTATGAAATGGTGCAGAGGGTGGGAAAGCACAGCTGCTCAAACTCCATCTGTTGCAGAGCTGGAGTCTGAACTACCACTCAGAATTCATCCACAAGACATACAAATGGGCCTCCAGAAGTGACAGGACTATTATTATCCACTCCAGACCTATGGCATTGCCACACAAACAGGATGAAGTCAGTATTTCATGCTAAAATAAAAAGACATGTTCCTTGATCTCTCTAGGGAGCCAGTCTCCCAGTTTGAGCCGGGACAAAGGTAATTTTATTCTTAGCAGCTGGTGCAGTGCCGTGTTCTGGATTTAAAATGGGAATAAGAAAAGTAACACAGCAACCTTTGCATCGCTGCTGGGTAGTGCTCATCCCAAGTCCAGGACTTTTCAGTGTGTCATGCTCTGCCAGTGCACAAAAAGCTGGGAGGGAGCATGGCCAGGACAAGTGATCCAAACTGGCCAAAGGCATATTCCATACCCCAGAACGTCATGCTCAGTGTGTTACCTGAGTCAGGGTCTGCTCAGTGCTGGAAACAGGCTGGGCACTGGACAGTGAGAGATGAGCAATTGCATTGCACATCACTTCCTTTTGTTAGGTTTTATCTCTCTTTCTACTTCCAACTGTTGTTGTTCCTCTTCTTTATCACCATTATTACTCTTATTATTATTCTATCATATTTTACTTTGTTCCAATTATTAAACTGTTCTTACCTCAACCAACAAGGTTTTTATTTTGTTTTGATGCTCCTCCCCATCCCACGTGGGAGGGTTGAGGGACTGAGCGAGTGGCTGCCTCGTACATGCAATGTACGAACACAGTGACACCTAAGAAAGCAAGTGACACACAAAGGATAGAGGAGGACTGTTAAGGCTACATTTAGGGCTTTTTTCTGCTCTTTAATGTGGTTAGTAATGACTTGAGCTGTCAGTAGATAAGAAAAGTCATCAGTAGAGCCACAAGCTGTGGGCATATCAAAACTAGAAGCAGCCATGACTTTCAAGTGTGTAAAACGCTCTCAACCACATTGATTTGTTTTTCTCCTTTGCTTCTTGAAGTGGTATCTTGTTTGTTTGATAAGTTATCCGCCTCAGAAGTGAAATATTTAATACACTTGGCCTTACTACTGTAGTCTGAAAGTGACCATGATGTACAGAGGAGGAGTTTAGCAGAAGTCATATGGAAAAAAAGAACACAAACCCTTCCAGGATGGAACATAAAGGCAGCTCAGAAAAGGAGGTTAAACATTTGGCTGTATTACATGTTTTATTTTAATGCAGAACCTCAAAAATATACCAAAATAAATGCAAGTTATAAAGCAGAGTTGTTGCACTTGTGACAAGTATTCCCAGAGATATCTCCTAGGTTCATATTCATGATGTTAAAATGTTTCTTATCACCATTGATAAAATATCCACAGAGCCAGCCAGTTTAATGTTTTTGAGCTTTGTAATTCTCTGTTTCACTTCGTCAGTCTGTCACTTCTTCCACTAGCTCTTCATTTATAATTTATGATGTCAAGCACCACGTTTTCACAGCATGAACATTTTACAGGTGCTAGGTCAGGCTGTCAAGCTGAAGTACATACTAATAATCAGTGGCTTTGAAAAATCTTGGTCTCTTTACATACAGTGGAACATCAACATGAGGGCTCAACTGTTTTTAGCAATTAATCAAGTCTGCAATACTTGTAATACTATAAACAAATAAATATACAGCATCATGTCACTTGACAGGAAATAAGTTTGACTATCTAACCAAAGATGAAATTACTTAAAAATATTGGACAGCATGGAGTAACCCACCTCTACTACGCAGAGACTTTGAGCTTTGAATTATATACTTTAGATGCACATTCATGGAGATTTAAATTTCAAAGATAACTGAAGAGCATTAAATGGATCCGAGAATGCCATCATTCACGTAGTAAACTGTTGAGTAACTGGACTCGTATTCCACAGCATATAGTTACCCTCCTTTTTCCTTTTGTACTATGAAATAACTTGATTGGCTAAAATAAACTAGTTTTTCTGATTTCACATCAAGAAGTGAAAGCAAAAAGACTGCTTTTCCGGTTTTGAGGGGTTTTTTTCAGATTTTCTGTAGTGCAAGAGCTGATATAAACAGGCATAGCATTGCATCAGCAGTCAAGTGCTGGAAAGGCAGCACCTCTCTGGACCTGGCTCAAAGCACCAATTCCAAGGGCTGCTTGAGACCTCAGTGCCTGTTACACAAGCCAGTGATGCAAGAGCAGAGTCACTGAGGGTGGCTGGAGCCCTGCCCAGGGACGCTGCAGCCAGTGCCAGATATAGATTATATAACCATACACGCACACTGCCAGGGGAGAAGGCAGGAACCTTTACATTTGAATGATTACCACAAAGGAAATGTTTGAATTAAAAAGCGCTTTTTGACATTTTCCTTTAAAACTTCTTTTTTTTTTCCTCTTTTGCCATTCTGCCTGAAACGTCTGAGCACATGAGAAGGGCACAAACAGCACCACCACTGTGGAGATGAGTTACTCTATCAAGGGAAAAAGAGGCAATAATGTTTAAAAAATATTCTTCTATCTGAAGACTACAACATAACGAAAATGCTCAGTTTGTCTGGGAAGACTATCCAGCACACCACAAAATTACAGAATAGTTCAGGTCAGAGGGGTCCTCCACAGATTTTCTAGTCCAGCTGCATTGACAGGGACATCTTCCACTCTCCCAGATTGCTACAAACTCCATCCAGCCTGGCCTTGGACACTTGCAAGGATGGGACAGCCACAACTCCTCTGGGCAATCTGTGCCAGTCTTTCACCACCCTCACAGTAAGCAATCTCTTCTTTATATCCAACCTGAATCTATCCTCTTTCAGTTTAAACCAGAGAGGAAGAGAGATGTTTTGCTGAAGAGCCAAAAAACTCACAACAGAAGGCAGAACTGGAGCTGAAGGAAAACGGATTGGAGAATGCTACACAGGCAGGAGAGGTACTGAAAAGTGGTAACATATTTAGAGGCTGTACAGGAAGACAATGAACAGGACTGTTAAAAAGAAACATTATTATTCTTTGCACATCAGGAATGAGGCAGGAGTTGGGAAATGGATGCAGCTAACACGTTTTGCCCAGATTTGCTTCCACTAAAACAACTTGTCACCAAAACTGTAGCTAGAATCCAAAATATATCATCAGTAACTGATTAGTATAAAATTCTAAATCGCTGCAAGTAACTGATCTGTGTAAAAATCTAAATCACTGTCTTTCAAAATACAGCAATTTTAGACACACTAAAACTAAGACAACTGAAGCTGCCTTCACTTCTCATTTCAGACTGCATGGCAGAAGGCTGTCTGCAAGAAGGAAGGTTTCATTTTCATTAATGATGGAGTTACTCTGAAGTAAACAACATCATTGAGAGAGTTAGCATACATTTCATTGAGATTCTTGAATCTATGAGTAGTTTCAGGCCAAGCATTTTTTTTACCTCATGTATGGGTTTGGGATTTTTGCCTACAAAAATAATTATTGAGGACTATAAGGAGTCAGATGGAGAAAATCCGAGTTAAAAGGAAAAGATTTATGGTTAAAATTAAGTATATGATTACATCCTTAGTTAAAAGAGCAACTAGAAAAGGGGATAGCATTTAAAACTGAATACAAATTTATCACATGAAGTTCATAAATCCAGACTGATTCAAAGCCTCTTTTTTCACTAGAGCTAGCGACCACCATACCTAAGCAATTGGAAATACTTACTGCTCTCACCTTCCCACCTGTTCAAAATCATTCTCAGCCCATGAATAGAACATTTTCTCATGGCAGGTTTCTCTAGGCTCTCCATAATGCAATCAATTATTGTTTAGTGCTGCTTCCCACCACCAATAATGAATGCCTGAATCAGAATCTCAGAGTGCTTTTTTGATTGCCCACAGTCCCTTCATTTCCAGTGCTTGCTCTCAATCAGATCAAATGATTTAAATCTCATACTTAATTTAAAACAGATGAAGGGGGAATTTAAGATGTTTCATTTGTGTAAATACCAGATTTATGACAATGAATATTATCTTTTATATTGCTACACAGCTTAATTTATTTCATCTAAGAGCAAGAAAACAGAGTAAGCACTGAGCGATCCTAATAGCCAAGCAGAATCAAATTATAGAAGAAAAAGCTGATACCTAAATTATAATGCATTAAGGTAAAATTACAGATGAATTTGGGGATAATTTCATTCAATTTGACTTCAAGAAAGCAGTACTTTCTTTAAGCATTAATTCAGAACGATACAAACCAAAAAGTGTTTCAAATCTGTAAAAATTATTTACATTTTCTTTCAAGATACAATTAAATTACTGATTGTGTGATAACACCATATTGCTAGTAAACATTTTAGCTTATCATGTACACTTCAGTGTATAAATGTCAGAAATAAGTCTGGGTTAGGAAACTAAACCAAGTTGTAAAAGAGTTTTTAGCTGCTTTAAATACACAGCTAAAGATGTGAGCAAGTTCACAAAAGGCATGGTTTTGAGACAGAGAGATTTAACTGTGCAATTCTTCAAAAATAAGTCATGAGACTGATCTTATTTAAGTAATGTCCTTACTTGGACAGGATAGGCCTGCTGTAATGTGATTTTTTTCATGGAAACGTTGGGAGGCATTGTCAACTCAAGTAAAGGCTGAAATGCTGTGGGGAAGGAAGGAAGGAAGGAAGGAAGGAAGGAAGGAAGGAAGGAAGGAAGGAAGGAAGGAAGGAAGGAAGGAAGGGAGACTAAATATAAAATATCTGACAACCCAAAGGCAGCCAAGCAGAATTTCTTTTATGAAATGAGAGTCTAGCAGCAGCCAGAGAAGGTAAGACATCTGCATATTAACTGCTGACAAGCCAACCAAGGACCAATCCAAGAACATGGGAATGAAGAAGACAAAAATGACAGAAACTGTCCAATATTCAGAATGATAAAAATACGACTATTGCACTAAGTACCAGTAAAATCTCACCAGCAAAGCTGCATGTGGTTCTGGCCACCTTTTTTTTTTTTTTTAAAGAAAGAGTAAATTAAACAGGATGAAGAATAACCAAAGGCAACTGTAACTCTCATAGAGAGATCAGAAATCTCTTGAGTGAGAGATGAAAACCTCACACCAAAACCCAAAAGAAGAGATGTGACTTGTACAGTAGTGAGCTGGATAAAAAATGAGAATGGAAAGGTGTTCCTAGGTTTTGAGACAAAGCCAGCACAAGCAGCAATGAATAAGCACCACTCACTAATAAATGCAGCTCATAAATGTACTTCAATTTCACAGCACTGAAGTTCAGAACAACCTTCGAACAGGAGCGATGAGGGAACATGGCTTAACTAGACTGAAAATGAAAATTATTAAATTTATACAGCATCAGTGGAGGCATTTGATTGTGGTAACAAATCTCTTTCCCAGTCCTGTGTTTTACAGAGCCCCTCAAGCAGTGTAAATAATCTTAGCAGGTATGACTGTAATGCAAATACAATTCTTCCTCTCAAGAACAATTAAAAACTGCTGTCAGTGCCAGTAATGTTACAGTGACACACCTTCCTCACCTTCCATGGAAATGAAGCCACTTTCTGAATGACAAACTGACCCTTCCACTGCTAATTTAATTTCCTGTCTTGGAAGGCAAGGGTCACCCCTCCCTCCAACTCATTTGCTTCTGGTTCACAGTAAAAAGAACTTAAATAATAACTGAACCCTCTTCACAGAATTTCAATACAGATCTCTCCAAACTACTGCATTTATCTTCAGCGTAAGTGTCCAAAGGGCATAATCCACATTATGGACTAATAGCCTGTAAAACTGCATTTTATGAACTGTAGCAGTTTTCAGCAATAAAAATAAAATCAATGGTTGATAACATTTCTTTTCTACCCTACACTGGAATTAATTTAATTTTTACATTTTTTAAAATTATGTACATTTTTAAAAGCACTAGAATCTTTTTGGAGACTACAAATCTCTGTGCTTTCTTCTATAGATGACATATTGTCATATTTTTTTTTTTTACCATTAGATAGACTAGACTCAAAATTTTGTAAATTACAATATTCACATAAGAAAGTCAGGAAAATTAGATTATTTTTTATCTTCTCTTCCTTCTTCCTATTTTCTTCCCCTCCTCTCCCTTATCAGAAATGTACTGTTCCATCTAACTATCTGAATAAAGGATGCCTCACTGCTATTTTAGCTGTAGTCATAAAAATTCATTCCTTTAGTGTAATGAAAATCATACTGATGTGCCTCACAATTGCATAAAGGTTCTGCTCAAAGAACACACGAAGCTGACCAAAAAGAATTTCCTTTATTCGTAAAGCATTTCACAGCAAGACTATTTCATTTCTTTCCATAGTTTTCTCTTAGTTTAAACCAGATCAAAGTACTTCTGACGTATGTCCCATGCAATAAAGACCTTGAAACTCAAATATTCAAATTATTTTTTTTTCCATGTTCAGTAACTGTGAAGTCAACCTGAGCTACTACCTGGCAGCTCAAATAATCGGGTAATTTGGATGATGCAGTCACTGAATTTGGTGCAATCACATCTCGTCCGGAGATAAGAACACCAGATATCAGAAAAAGAATCACTTGGGTCAGAGAGAGACTCAAGAACACAAAGTCACAGTTAAAGGTAAAATATATCAGTGCAAAAGACTAAGCAGTTCTTCAACTCCTCTTTCCACAGACTGAACATCAGTTCATTAACTTCCTCCTTTCCTATAGACACTGTAGAAAAAAGGACCCTTAACTAAGCAATGCTTAGCTGAAGGGTATTATTTTATATAAACCAAACAGTGCACCTTGAATTACAGTGTACCCTTGATTTTATTTACGCAGCTGAGTGCAGTTCCAGATGATTCACTGCAGCCATCCTTGTTTGCAAATGGATGGACAGTAAATTATCTGTGCAGGGAAAATATTTGGCTATTGGGGGATTTTTTCTTTCATTCATTCATTCATTCATTCATTCATTCATTCATTCATTCATTCATTCATTCATTCATTCATTCATTCATTCATTCATTCATTCATTCATTCATTCATTCATTCCTACTTCTGGAATTTCAGGTGAATTACTGGAACAAATTTAACAGGGTTACTCCCCCAGAAAAATGAAGTAATTTGATTCCAACAACACTGACATGTGTAGTTACTAACCACACCAAGGGGTGGTAAGGAAAGCTATATGAATCACTTATGTAAATTATCTGCTACCAGAGCACATTGAAAACTCCTGTTTTGAGGTAGCTGTGCAAGTGAAGAAGATACTTAGGCCAAATATCTTCACACGGTTTTTAAGAATGACATTTTTATCAAAAGGCCGTGTTTCACATTTACTCAAGTAACACGGAAATAATACTGACAGCTCAGGAGAGAAAACAAAGACCAGACCAGCATCTCTGCCAATGCCACCACACCATGATTTAGTGATTTTATCAAAAATCAGAAGCTGTAGGGGTATTGTGGACTCATCTAAATACTTAAGCAATTCTGAATTTCATAGAAAAATAATTCAACAATTTCTGTTCCACATAAAACAAACTAGATTATAAACCATCCAGCCCTCCAGGTTGAAGCCTGAACAATCAGATGAGCAATATGGTAATTTATCCAGTAACCTTTACAACGTGTGTCCCATGATCCACCTGAACCACAAATGGAGGGACAAATGCAAATCAAGAAGAACACTGTCTGTTGCCACTACATTTAACAACATCTCTGTGCAGTTCTAAATGTCAACATCCAATAAAGCCTAATCTATTACTGATCTTCTTTCTTGTTTTCAAAATATTCATCTACGACACAAATTTCCATTATTTTTTATTTCTTCAGGCACATCTCTCAAGTATAAAATGCACGTGTCAGACTAGAGCTATTGGAAATAATTTCCTAATTTGCTTTAAAGTAATAGAAACCTACTAATGCTAAGGCCTCAGGCATTACTTAAAACCCAAACTACTAATTATAAAATCTGTAAGGAAAATCATTAGTGGTAAAGTGAATAGGATGAGCATTACTGGAACTTTTAATGTACTTAGTGATGCTGATGGGAGGTGGTCTTGGTTTGGAAGACAGGTGTCTGCTAGGGAAAGCAGAAGCCTCCCTTGGAATGAAAAATGTAAACCCCTTGCCTCCAAATAGTATCATTTTGAAATTAAGGGTTCTGTATCTACCCCTGCCACCTGTGTCTGAGCACATCAAAAACTAATTCCTTTGCAATTTGCACAGAGTGCCACAGACTGGTCACCTAAACTGAAAGCTTTGGTCTTTGGCTCTTCTCCTCAGATCAGTGCTATACAGACACAAAGGCTTACTCAAAAGAATATTGTGAAAATAGTAGTTTTGAAGAGATCCAAAACTAAAAAATGAACTCTGCATGCAGCCTAAAGTTTGCACAGAGCCTTGGATTAAACAACAGTGACAAAAAAGACTGGATTCCTTTCAACCACCAGCATGCATCTTTCTACACTAGATGAGATACCCTTCAGATAGTCAGTAGGAAAAACTGGAGTATATAATATCTTTATATTCATCTGCATCAAGAGGAACCACTAAAATGACATGGAATACCATCTGATTTCCTGGTTGCCTTTTGCAATCCCGGATTTCTTCAGATACAGCTTTTTTATGATACCTGTCTCCAATGGACTATTCTTCCTCTGTGTAGCGCACCCAGCCACTCCTTTCTCTTTGAGAACACCATCTTACAAAGGCAAATTCTTACCCTTACCTTGATATATTGGTGTGTACCAATATTTCTCGGAAAAGAGAATTTGCCTAAGTCTTTCTGAAATTCTGTCTGGGAATCTGTAACTTGACTTTTTTACCACATCCCAAAATCACTGGGTGTGCATTCCTACAGTTGTCTCAACAGCAAGAGTTCAGGTTCCCATCGCATCTGATAAGAGACTGAGAGAGAGTTTGGCTGAGAAGCTCTTGTGTGCCACAGCCCTCATCACGTTTCTCCATTCCTAAACGCGAACAGTATTCATATTTACCTAAATTAAATGGTCCTCTAAGAAATAAAGTCCACTAAATTAAATTATTAAACCTAAAATAACCCTCTAAGTGGGTGTTTCTACTCAGTTATTGTGGTGTGGAAGTGTTTAGCAACTTCTACAATACAAACAAAAGCAGTCTACCAAAGACAAAGGTTTTACATTTCCCTTGCTTTCCTTTTCAAAGGTCTTCAGCAGCCACACACAATGGAGAGTAAAGGACTGTGCAATTTTATATGGTCTCACTTTGTTTAGCAGAAAGTGCTGAATTCAAACCACATTTTGAAATATGAATCCTTCATCCAAATGCNCACTGAGAAAATAGGTCTGGGGACATTTGGAAAGATAACCACTTTTGCCCAGATTAAAATGTTAGTGCATTATCTTATGGAATGCTTTCTAATTTGTTCTTTTATTCCATTATTTTAAGCAAGAAGCAACCAGCAGTCAGAGAATACAAATTACAGGAGCAAGTGCACTCTAACCAAGGGTCGCCAGCCAAAACAAATCACTCATTACATGCATCAATGAGACTGTTTGCTGTATGTGACTTTTCCTCTTTTGTTCTAGGCGCAGAAGCCATTAAGTGGATGGAGGCAGTGGAGCTCCCAGCTTTAAAACTCACCTTTTCACTGTGTTCTCACCGTGTGTGTGCACCTCCACAGGGGCTTGCTACACAAGGTGCCTGATGCCCACCTTTCTTTCTGCACTGAAGTGACACAGCGCTGTTTTCAGTCTTAAGCCTGGGTAGTGTCAAAAACACGTTGGCATGGAGGAAAGCCGTGGTATCAACACAGTTAACACACCCAGATATTCAAATGCTCCCTCTGGATTGCTGTGTTTATGTCACTGCTTCTCCCCTAAGCATTGCTTGTGCTGTCCCACTTCCCCTCAGAACGCGATAGTGCTCCTCTTGCAGAATCTGTCAGCAAACACCAGACACCTTCAGAGAGTGTCTGGGACTCAGTCGACTTATGGCAAACAAAACCACCTCTCAGGAGGAAAAAAAAATCTGTCAGCTTCTTAGAAATCTACCTAAACACAAGCCAGGAATTTCCATTTAGAGAAAAAACACATTTTAAATCCTCAGACTATTCTACAGAAAGGAAATTTTATTTTCAGTCTAACCTCCTCATAAAATGAGTGGTTTTGAATTTTAAAGACCTGACCCTACTTGACTGTCCAAAGAAATGACAGTCAATAATATTACAGCATATTTTTAATCTAGTCTTAATTTAAAGATCAAAATATGCCTAACTTTCTTTAAAAACACAGAATAACTATTGATGCTTTAAGCATTTAGAATGGGAACAGATCCATAAAAGAAAGTAATAGCAGCTGCTGGCTTGAAGGTGGAGGACTACTATGACCTACAGTAAAACAATCGTTTAAAAAGCAGAAAACTGTTTGTATGGTACCGTAAACCAAAGGGGGAGAAATGCCCAAACACTGATGCATTGTTTGGGCAGAGGATTTTTATTATTTATAAAATTATCTACAGTCTCATTAAAATACCTTCATTTATTAAAATTAACAAATCTCTAATTATTAATTATCAAGGTATTCAGCTTTTTTTTTTCCCCCACAAGATGATAGAATTTAGTCCAAACAGATACCAATAAGTGGGAGAAATGCTGACTTCAAGAAGTATTATGTTGTATGGGTGAGACAAATCAGCTGAACTACTAATTGGGAAAATCTTTAGGGGGCTTTGTTTTGGGTTTTGTTGAGACAATTTTGGGTTTTGTTTTGGTTTGGCTTATTGGGTTTTTTAATACAACGGATGAGTCAGCTTCAAACATAGAACATGCTGTTTATTTAAAGCCAAGACTGGTCTCTAAGCTTTGCTCTGTAGCACAATAAAATTATTACTGAGGTCCTAATTGGCTGCTGGATTAACTGAAGTGACTTTTCCTTAATGATTATTTTGAACAGATTGGTTCTTAGACTTGGGAGTGATCGATAGCTGACCTACACAAAAGTTGTTGCAATACTGATAACGAAAGCATTCTTGGAACTAAAATAAGGATAGCTGGAATAAGTGTTAGGAAGACTGAGGGAACGATGAGAAACAAACAAGCTAAAGATAATTTCACTGTTCAATTTTAATAATTTTTGTATGATCCAGAAAGCAATCCTGCCCAAAAAAATCGTGGTTTTATCACACGAGAGACATCTTTTCAGCAGTAATTCTCAGTTCTAAGACCTTATCATAAAGACTGACATATCACTTACGAGTTAAAAACCAGCTTCTGAAGGCATGTTGTTCATAACAGATAGTTTCCTGTTGACCTCTCCTGCATTATAACATGGCTTCTGGAGGTCAGGATAGATTATAGATAAATGTCTTTTTCCATCCATTTTATCATTCTCTCTGTCAGAGTTTGGCATGTTAAGGGGCATATCAAGCACAAGGCCAGCCTCATGTTTGTGTCAATGTCACGCTGGGGAAATCCAAGGATCCTAATTAAACATCCCAGCTAACACACACAGCTGGAATAGGAACATATCCTAACCCAGCTATGCTGTACTGGGACCTAAGAACAACAAAATGCTTCCCATATTGTACACATGCATCATTTTCTCAATATCCCTAATCAGTACATGAGGTTTTTAACATCAGGCTTTTCATAAAAAAAAAAAAGCCAACAAAATGGATATTGACTTACTGTGTATCTTACTGACAACTTGCTGAACTTCTCGACTTTTCTAAAATTCTGAAGTGAAAATTTTAACATCAGATACGCTAAACGAACCCTCAAGCAGAGTTAAGATCTAGAAGTATCTATCTGGAAAGACACAGGAAATTTTAATAAGAAAACCTCAATTTCCTACATGCTCTTTTCTTCTCTCTTTTTTCCTTTTGACCTCCCAGAGGGAATGATGTCTGACCAGAGAGTTAAATTGGTAAACTTCAGGAAACACTTCAGTTCCTCTGCGCTGTTCTCACTCCTGCAAATTACATGAAAATCCTAAACTGATTTGATTTTAAACTGCATCTGCTTAAGCTATGCATTTCTTAATATTTAGTATTTCCATACCAGTCATTCTCATTTGTCAAAAAAAGAAAAAAATTAACAAAATATCCAGACAGCCCTCAGTACTGCCAAATACAACAGCAGGAATGTATCCTGAACCATTAATCTCAAATCTGTTTGTTTCATGGCTTACAAATCGAGGCTCTTGGCTAACAAGTCATTTCATGCATATCTACAACTGCAGAAGTCCCCAAGTCTTCATTAGCCCACAAGTCCATGTGGATGTGGGATTTTACACATAGGTAAAAATATTGTTAGAAGTTTCTTAAGAACTTGAAACTAAAATATGATTTTGCTCATGGTTTTATCTACGTGATGAAAAGGGAATGACACACATTTACTGCAATGGCATGGTTAATTAACTTTCTCATGTTTCTGTAATGATGTAAAAGCTTATTAAAGTATAAACTGGACAACCGAACATGAGGATTCCCCAGGACTAGCATAACACAGGGAGCAGCACAGCCTTTCTACAGTACTTTAGGTCCTCAAAGTAAGAGATATCTCCTAGCAGTAAAAGATCAGTTTTATTTAGAGAGAATTTCAATCTCTCCACACTTAGTCCTTGGTCTCCTTATTGCTACAGAACAAAAAAAAAAATCTTGAGTTCTGTATTCAGAAAGAGTGGTAAATTGCACTTCTGTAAAAATAAATATGTGAATGAAAATGAGCCAACTTTGAGCTGGTGAATACCTCAAGGTCATTAGTAACCTACCTGATACTTGACTACCAGAATCAAAAAGCTTTATTACCTACTTTGAGCCACCCAATTTACATCAAGTGTAATCATCGTGAAAATAAAGGATATATGAATTTCAGAACTGACATCTGACATTACTTCTTACTTCAATTTCTTCTTTGTAAGAGGAGAAAAATGAATGCAGGTGCCTTTTAGAGGTATGAATAAAAAGACCATGCCTGCATAACCTGACAAGAAGTAATAATACCTGGAAACTGAAAAAGCAACAGCTTTTTTACACTTCACTGATAGACATCCTTATAAACTCTGCAAGTTCTACAGTTGGCTTCAGGAATTAATAGCCTGGTGATACATAATGGCAGATACAACCTGAAAGCAGCCAGGGTACAGAAACTCTTTCTGGTTGACATGTACGTAGAAACAAATATGGTTTCTGATTTTTATTTATGTAGAAACATTTATGTGTGCACAGGAAACTGTTGAGCCATTACCTGGTGTGACCTTTATCTTGAAAGCTCCCCCAAGTTTTGCACAAGGATCTGCACAGGTTGGATGCCATTACCTGTAATTTTAGGTCTGACAGCAATTGCCTGGCTCATGGTGCTCTGGCAGGCACAGAACAAAGGCACAGCACAGCACTCTGAACCCTTGCACAGCAGCCTGTTCATGGGGGTGTCAGGGACAACCTCTGCAGATCTGTATGAACCTGCAAGCACTCAACCTCCGCCACTCACTGCGCCCTCCGCTCCACGCAGTTCTGCCACACACTGCAGTGCCCACTCCTCCTGTGCAATTCCAAAACCTACAGGGTTCCTCTGAGCAGTAAAAATTAGCCCTTGGCATGGTCATAATGTGTTTTTGAACTGACCACTCCATGAAGATGAATAAGTTCACCTTCCTGCCAATAGTACTGTTTGTGCCTGCCTTGCTACAGATTCTCTAAGACACCACACATTGATTCGCTGGGTGAAGAATGACAATCTAAGAGCCTTAGAGCTAGATGCAATAAAAAAAGAAGTATTTCTTTCTGTTTGACAAGACCAAGAAAGATTAATCCCAACATGGTTATAATAACAATTTATAAGACCAGAGTATATTATTTTTCTGAAAATCCTTCTTTAATAGCAGGAAACAAACCATTAAGAATAAAGTAGAAGAGTTGTCTTTTTACCAAGTCAGATTAATAAACCTACTGCCCTTCCATCCTTTCCACTCAAACAAATCCTTTCCATCCAGACAAAACAAGACATTCCTTTGCAATTTACTATTGATGCTGCTATGTTTTGAAACACAAACCAGAAGATGAAATATACCATACTGCAAAGTTAATATATCATTATAATAATTGTTAATGAAAATCCAACAGCAATT
>VXBQ01006841.1:0-13605 GCA_013400175.1 Phainopepla nitens | reverse complement strand
AAATCACTCTGTTCGTGCTGAAAATTTCTTGATTGTGTTGGAATAATCATCTATACTTTGGAATGATCATCCATATTTCACACCAGGTAGAGAAATGTGAAAGGACCATGAAAGGTCTTTACAAAGTAGTTAGTGGTTTTAAGTTTAACAGATTTTTATTTTTCTCTTTCTGCAACCTATGCTGCTTTATATTTATATGTATATAATAAATNAACATTTTTAAATTAATTTAAACAGTAAATGATGGGGTTTTTTTCACAAACACAAAAATAATTTCATGCCATTATAACTTTCACCCATTTTAAATACAAGGGAAGTTTTGTCACTAAATGTACCCTAAGAGTGTGCCATTTCCTCTTGAAGATCATGCTTAACAAGTCTCATTTTGCTTAGTGGAATAGATACCTTGAAAAACGAAGTCTTAAAATATTCAGTATGTCTCAGACCTGTCTAGGAATAAATTTAATGTCTGCCAGATAGCACAATTTCTGCATTGACCATAAATTTTTCATCACTTTACAGCGGAACACCCGAACTACCTCAAGAGCTATCAAAGGCAGGTGGGGAAGAGCAGCTTGTGGTCTGCATTCATACTGTGCAAATACAACTGAGCCAAAGTGCAGAGCACTTTGATGGGTTTTTGTCTGCTGTGGCATCTCCTTTGGGATTACAAAGCTGATGATACTTTGTAAATTCAAAGATTATCTGAGGTATGCCTTAGGAGCATGACACTGTAGATAATTTTGTGTATTACTTACTTGCTTTGAGGAAGTTGCCAGAAAGCATCTCAAACTGCTATCTGTGTAACAGTGTGATAAATATATACGGGCTAAATACCTCCACTATAACGGATATAATTAATAGAAAATAAAAATGCTCAAAAAAGGTCTTTATTGTTTCTTTAGGTTAGAAATTGTGTGCTCCATTTGTACTTCTGCAGGAACACATTAATTTAAAGAGTGTCTGTGTGAGGCCTTTCCTTTTCAGAACTGAAAGAGTATACCTGAAGCGCTCACAGACAGAGGAGTTTTGTACTAGTTTGTTAACTGCCTGTTTCCCTGGCTTGCAGTTGTGTACAATGATATTTGTATTAAATGCACATTTGTATGTTTCTATATAAACAGAGAAATCAAACCCCGCATGATGAAGAAAAACGTATAAGATTACAGCATTCTCTTACTCCCAAATGGAAGAAACCAAAAAGCTGGGGTGCCTTTATCTTATTCTTTCAAAGAAAACTACAAAACTATATAAGCTGTTCTCTAATGGTTTTTATTTCTATTAATTGCCATTCACAGTCCAACACATAACCTTTATTTAAAACTTTATTTCATCTTCTGTCATGATATTGAGCGATGACTTTACTTTGGACTCAAACATAAGTTTATTTAGATTTTGCCTTTAGTTTTATTTACCATTAGCATCTGTTAGTATCAATACTCTTTTACTACTAGAACTCAGTATTTTGCATCTTCCTGCCTCCATCCTGCAATAAAATATTGTTAGGATATAGGTAAGTCTCTTAAAAACACGCTAATACTGTCAGACGGGATCTATATAGAACATGGTAATGTTTATCTTGCTTACTATTTGCAGAATAAAATATATATTCAAAGGAGTAAAGTTTTTATCAGTGGATATGTCTGAGGAAAGACTGCCTTAGAGAACTGTTATATCTGGTCCTGGAGCTATATTATTTTTATTATAAAAATGGAATATTGCCAAAGCAGACTAATCTACTAAGTAGTTGGAAAAAAAAGTTAATCCTGACTTATCTGTAATAAAATAGTTTAGTGTTAGTATCAACATTGTGTAAACCTTCTGTTGTTGCGAGCCAGTTACAGAATCAGATGGTACTAACAGACACATCTGCATCTCATAGGAATTGCTGTCACATCACAGCTATATTTATATATAAGGTGGAAAATATTAATGCCAATGGGAACATATAAATAAAACAATAAACCAAATTGTGTTTTTAATAGATCAGACAAGTCACCATCCTTCAAAAATATGTTCACATAATTCTAAAAGAAAGAGGCTGTAGGGGTAAAAACATTTAAATCTCTTTTTAAAAAAACAAAATCTAAGAACTTTAAAGAGATATAACTGTGTGTTTATCTAACTGATCAGAGAAAACATTAAAAATAGGTAATGGAACTTGTTCACAGTGTGATAAAACAACTACAAAAAATCTCCAGTATGAAGTAACAACAACAACAACAACAACATCCTCCTAAGGCCTTCAGGAATTTTCAAGTCTCCTAAATCTAGAAAATGTTTCACGTTGTGAGAAGGGGGAAATTCAACAAAATTGTTATCTTTGATAGATTTTTGGAGAGAAGAGAGGGAGGTGAGTACAAACATCAAGGCAAAAAGAAAAGGTTATTTTAAATAAAATTTCCCTGTTGACTCTTAAGTTCTCTTTTCAAAACTTAGAGTCATATGAAACACAGACATTTTGCATTTGTTACAGAACAAAATGTGTCAATGTATACAACTCATTCAAAGACTTACTCTGCAATGGTAAAAAAAATCTTCCTCAAGAGGGCAATTTCATTTCAATACTGAGAAAAATACTGATGTAGTATTCAAAATTTAAGCTGATAGCAAGAGCAAGTTGTCTCTCACTTATTCTATTGATATAATCTCAGCTCCAAGCAATGAGTCTATGGTTGCTTCCAAATACTTGATGATGAGACAGAAACCTCTGTGATTTGGTTTAGTCTTAAGATCCAAATTTTAAACTTAGCTTTCGTGACAGTCCCCAGCTGAGTTTCAGACTGAAAAGTAGACATTTCAGGATGGTTCAAACTGCTAGAACCCCCTCTAAGGTTTGGCTTTGAGCTGCTGTCAGATAAGCTTTAATTGAAGTCCACAACATGGATTAGCATTTGTAACATAGAGAAGAAAATGAAGGAATCCCAAAGTGCAGAGCCTGATTCCACCTTTTAAAGTTGTATTTCATGCTGGCTCCAGCCCTACTTTATTTGGATTACCACCCAGTAATTGGGTGTGCTCTAAAAGCATACTTGTGGATAAAGCTCTACTTCACTTGTGAGCATTCATAGGTAGGGTTCATATATGCCAGACCTAAAATGAAGGATTCTAGTCCTTAGGTACTGATCCTTAGTATAGATACTCAGTATTTACTTGTCTCTTAGGACTGTAAATGGCAAAGTCAAAAGCTCCATTCTTAAGTGCTCTACTGCCACATTCTGAACACTCTATCTTCAATTTTTGGTGTTTGCCTGTCATCGCAAACTCAATGGAATCAAGTACTCTGAGTATATTTTTACCAAAAAAAAAAAAAGTCAACCAACTAACCAACAAAACAAAAACCCCTTGGAACGAAACACAAAAAAGAATCAGATGAAAATTAGGATCATGAAAATGAGAGTTCAGAAAGAAAACAAATCCAAGAGGCAGATATTCCTACTTTTGCAGATGTTTAGTATACGCAAAGGCTGAAGGCTGAAGATGGGATTTCAAAAATTCTACACAGTTGAAAGAATGAGAATAACTGGAGGAACAAAAACTCTTAGGAGCTGTAAACTAAAACAGTATGTTTGTTTTTGTGTCCTATTTTCAGGAGATTTTGATTTGATCTTTACAGAGATTCAGAGGTTAGATCTCTGGAATAATATATTTTTACCATATCAGTTAATACCTAGACATTATATCTACAGTAGGATATTACAAAGGAGAGCTTCTGAATTTTGAGCTTTCGAATCTAATTTAGTTACTAAATATTGAAAGTTGAAGATGTCACACTGAACGTTTGCCTAAATGGAGGTGTATGGGGGAGGAGCAGGAAATTCCAAACATAAAAGCTGTGAATGAAGTCACAAACTGGTAATAGAAAATATTTAAAGGAATGATACTTAAACAACCACTACTGGCAGTGTTACATAAAAGTATTGAGTGTAATGGCTCAGATTGCTATGAAGATCAACTGCCATTTATGACATGCACACTCTTAAAATCTGTTAAAGAGAGCAGAATGTGCTTTTGGAATTAGTGTTCAGAGCTGACAGGACATGGTGAAACCCTTAATCATTTCCTTACATAACCCAGCAGGATTATCACATGTGTAGACCATTACATTCCCTTGAATCTGGGGTCATGGCAAAGTTTAAACTGAAATGTGATTACCTAAATGTACAAGATGTACTGCAAATCCCAGTTTAAGCAGTCCCCTTGCTAGTGAATATTGCTAGTGAAAGCTTTTGAATAGCTAGCTTGAATTACTTCATCTGATAATCAGAACTGAAACTATGAATTACTGTGTGCTTCCTCGGTGGCTGCATGATTTTGCTCTCACAAGAGCTATTTGCTACTTGTCAGAGAACACGAGTATTTTTTAATCAGTTCAAACTATATTTTTTAATTCTTAGCAGTCAAAAGAGATACTGCATTCTGAAGGTGACAGGAAAAGTGTGTGGGAGAAGTAGCCTTTCACACAGAGTACTGTTTTCCCGCTTTTTCCTTAAAAAAGCAGGAAAGAGAGTGATTCAAAATTGTGAAGACTGTGGGGATATCTAATGAAGAACTTCTGGCAAACCCTACTTCAGCTAAGGCCTGAGGTGTCCAGAGTTGAAGGGAGATAAAAAACATGTGTGGAAGAGATGGCAGTGGGACCATCAGAGCAGACCTTGGACATTTTGTTTTGCTGCCATTGTTTACATGTGATTCTAAAAGGCATCTCGTGCTAAAACCACTTGAAATGTGCGAAATTCAGGTTCATGCATCAGAGAGACTAATGGATGCAGTGATCATGTAAAATAAAGCACAGCATCTTTTCCACTGTGCATTCTTACCCTTTCTGTCTTCTATATTGCTTTCCTGTCTCGTAAGCAACCAGATAAATCAGGTATTTGTGAAGATTTGGTAGGCAGCCCTTCAGAGTGCAGTTTCTGCCTCTGATGTTGTGAAAGAGTTTAGCTAGTATTCATGTTACAAATTAATGCACTGCATGAGTTCCCTCCAGCCTTTTGGAGAATAGTGTGAAAAACCTGTCGTATGCTCTCTTTAGCAGGTAGAGTTTTTCACGGAGATTTGGACTTTGAGTGGAGTACCCATGTGAGCTGAGTATTCAGTTAGTGACATAGATAGGAAAAAGGAGTCCGATAATGTAAACTGTTAAAGCCAAAAAAGAGGCATGGTGTCTCTAGACCACTGCATAGTTTTAAGTCACTAGACTTCAAAGAAGAAGAAATGTTAAAGCCAGAACATTGCTGTATTTNAGGAAGGAAGGAAGGAAGGAAGGAAGGAAGGAAGGAAGGAAGGCCTCCTACTCCTAAGTGCTGCTCTGTCTGGCCATGCTCCAGTTTCTCATCAACAGAAACTCAAACCCACAGCACCAACGTGATAGATCATCTATCATAAATAATGTCAGAAAATGGTAAAACTGAAGAGTCAATGAGTCAGATATTAACAGAACTGTAGTGTAATATGAGGCTGAGCATCAGGTACCCTGCTCTGAGTTTCTTCTTGGGCTGGCATATCTCTCTCTTGATTATGATATCTGAATGCCCCAGTATATATTTATCCAACTCAGATTTGTGGTTACACCAGCAAAAGCTATTTTGTACATGAGTCAAGCTGACTAGTGAGAATTTGTTTCTGGGCTTTATCTTTACAGATGCTCTTTTGCTCAGATATAGCCCATTACTCATAATTATGCACTTCTGAATGCCTAAAATAATCTCCTCTCTCCTTGATTCTATCCCTTCAATTACTTAATCAAGTTTTGCACAGCTGTGATTTAATTAAGTTATATATTTTTTATTTTAACTGTCCTGATATTTCTTCTCATTCTTTGCTTTCATCCCACAGATGGGATAGTGAATTTCATTAGAAAAGAGATAAAACCAGAAACTTAAATAGTGACTTAAATACTTTAATATTTTGTTTTAAGTGAAGTTTCTAGCTCAGACTCGTTTGGTTTCTGAACTCCTTCAACTGAGCCTATGCCTAGGAAGGTTTGCGTTTTCTTTACTTCTTCAGCTGGGATAAAGTACAAGTTCTCTGACTTGGAGTAGAACAGTGTTTGCTTCTGTGTGTCCCTTGCCCAGCAATCAAATCAGACATGCCCATGGATTAAAGCAGACTTTTTGCCAGAGTGACTTGTGGTCTCAGCCTAAGATTTCAATTTCCCTAAGAAATTTGGCTCCTGGTAAGTGCTTATAGTGTCAGTGTGTAACCCAAGACACTGATTTTATGTCCACAGCAGAAGTATGATATCCTGTAAATTGACTGGAATTTAGTTCAGATTCCTTTGTGCACCCCATTGCAATGGTTGAGTAATTTCTGACTTGGCATTACTCACATTAACATGAACTTGAGTGAGTAAACCAAACTGGATCTACAATAGCAGGGAAAACCATCATAAGCTTTATAGATCTTGCTTCTCCCAGGAAGAATGAGTGTATAATTTTGGCTACGAGCTTTGTTGAAATTATGAGAGAGAGATGCATATTAAGTTACTGGTAGGCCAGAGAAACAGAGCCAAAGTCATGTTTTTTCTTCTTGTTCTGCTGTCTGCCTTGATGTAGGAGGTGAACTGCAATTTGGATGCAAGAGCAGAAATGTTTACATTAACTAAGAACTAAGAAGCTTCTGCTGGCTTTATTACTACCAATTAAAAAGCTAAATATCCTTTCAAACAAAAATGAGAGTTCATTCACAGAATAACAATGTAAATATATGTGAATTTCAGTGGTAGTTTTGTATAAATGATTTAGTAACTTCACTCACTTCTTGCATTCCTGCTAAATTTCAATGTATTTTTTGTTCTATCAATATTTAATTAACAACCAAGACACCTTTTAAAATGCAAATTAAATACTTATTTGAGATCTACTTTGGAATTGGAAAGCGGATGGTAGGATTTTAAAAGTATGTGCATCTCTCCCTTAATTTTTGAGGCACTGGATGTATAGTACATAAAAGCACCATTTCAGCTGTCAGTGTTAGCTGCTGAAGTATAGACCTGTTAATATTATTTTAGCCTTTGCATTTATAAGGTTATTGTCCTGCCTTTCAGAGTGACTTTTCCTAAGAATTCAAACTTCCAAAATGATCTTTAGCATCTATACAGTTATTTTTTCAAACTTTCAGAAGTATAGATATGTTTCCTAAATAAAACCAAAAATATTTCAAGCAAAACCTCATACATGAATTTAAGCATAAAAACTTTATTTATGGAGAAAATCTGCAAAGGATTTCTGCTTCTACAATGAATTTTACTTTTAAGGTGTTTCACCGTAAAAAACTGCTGTACTTGACATGATTCAATGCTCATCCAGATAGGCTGACAATTTGTTCATTCGAACTGAGAGTTGTACTGTGTCTCCAAAACTTTGTATCATCCACACTTACCTACCTTCATTTGGATTAGGATCACAGAATTTTTAAGAGCCAGTCCTAATGAATATTTCATTCATAATTAGAGTTACAGTGAGACAAAAGTTACCTCGACTAAATACTATAAATGGAAGCGTATGTTCATTCAGCAGTTTCTAAGTCATTGAATCTCATGGTTTGCCAAAGATTCAAAACTGAATCATCATCAGTAGAATTTTCTTTTAGTTTACAATTGTGAGTCATAAGCTCAGATACAGTTTTGTGGTTTAAAATGACGGGTTGTTGTTTGAATGATGTGTATAGGATGTTTGAAATAAGTTGAAAATGCCATTTTATTAACTAATTTTAAGTATGCTTATATTTGTTACCTGATATAAAAATATGTTTAATTTTTAGCTAGGAATTAAACTCCAGAGGTAAAGTATCTCTTTTGTTACTTCTCTGATTGAGCAGAGTTACCAAAACACTGAAAAGAGTGCTATTAGTGTATTTGTACTCTCAGAAAAGCATAAAAGAGACAACAATTAATTACTTAGAAGATCAAAGGAAGAGGTTGAAGAAGAGCACTCAGAAGTGAATCCCACTGAGATTGAAGCTAATAGAGAAAGACCAAAGGATCCTAGAGTAGCAGCTGTTGCTAAACGTCACTAATATAACAGAAGGAAAATCTGTATCTCTAAAGTGAAACAGTTGGGTTTTGTTTGCTTGTCTTTTTTCTTTGACCACTAAACCACAGGCACTTCTAATATAAAAGGTAAGTTTTCATACTCCATAGACTAGAATAGTTCTCAAAATGCCACCAGTTTTGTCTTTGTACACTTAAAATTACTATGTTTAACCATTTATTCAACTTTTTTAAAAATTAAAATTGTTAGATAAGTAAGTTACTTGGGACACTTATTTTTTTCAGGATATATTTTTATTGAGCATATGAATTTATAGCTCAATAAGTTATTTGGAGAGATACCAAAAATGTTACTTCTCTTCAAATAAAAAAAATTTACAAAGTTTCCCATATCTCAGAATTATTAATGAATGAATATAATAGGAATTAGTAGATTTGGCAACATCTAGTATAGGGTGTTTTGCTCAGGAAAAATAATCTAATATAGCTTTCATATGAAGGATTTATATTATTTGATAAGTAGAATGATCCAAACAAATATTTTCATTTTCTAGATGCCACTTAATTGGGAAATTTTTACAAACTGACAAGAAATAGCTCATCACCTATGACTCTCTTAGGATCAAACCATGAAAATTATTTGCAACATGAGAATAGCAGAATTTGCCTGTATCTTACCCATGTATGTTTGCAGGTGACATGTCTTTTCTGGTGTATTTTTGTTGTTGTTTATTTGTTTGTTTGGTTTTGTTTATTTCTCCTTTTCTCCCTCTAATTGTTGTAATATTGGGAGACTTAGTCATTCTGGTCATCCCTCTTTCGTCAAGTCACCTGGTTCAATTGTGGCTTGCCAGCATTTGAACTCCATGACTACAGCTCTCCAGTTATACAGAGTTAAAATACACTTTTATTTACATGGCAGCTCTGTTACAAAGAGAACCAAAACTGAACAGACAAAAGACCTCCCACCAATCTCCCATGCTCTGCTGTCTCTGCTGCACTATTTAGGAGCTGTACCATTAAGTTCCTCACAGAGACATGTTCAGGACAGAAGGATTATATTTGGATGTCACATGAAAGCACCTTTTATCTTTTCAGCTTCTCTGGGATTTTCACAGAATTTCCTTAAATCCCCTATGACTTCACATTTCTCCACTGACTCTCATTCCAGCCTAAGTTTCTGATAGTGATAAACTGCAACATGGTGACCAATTTCTTTCCTCTCTCTGTTACCCACTGAAAATTATCCAGCTGCTGCCCTAGGTAAGCCTTTAAATAATTTCGAGGTGTAAACTATAATTTTCATGATGACACACAATAAAATTACTCTCTCACTGATCAGTTTTGCCTTTTGAGTCGTGTTTAGGCTTAAAACCCTTTTCGGGTCCTCTGACCTGACACAGATAAATCATTCTGATTCTGTTGGCCATATCTGAAATGGTGCCTTTTCTTTCCCTTTGCCCAGAAATAAAACTTGGCAATGTTCACAGCTTCTTTTGTCTTGACCCTTTACTCTGGAGAAGGCAATTGCAAGCATTCTGTGCTCTGCTGTGCTTCACAAAAGCTAAGATGATTTTAATTCCCTTCAGACATTTTAGAGACAAGCTTCATCCTATACATAATCTTCTTCTTCATATCAATCTACTTTTCCCCAGGTGTTAGTTTTTCAGAGTCATCTCCATTATTCTTTGCAAACAATTAATCATTCCTGGGAGGTACTCCCTGCAAACATCTGTAATGATTCCTCATTATCTTTTGTTAGGCCCAGATCTGCTGCAGTGCTTGTGAAAGGCATCCTGAGCTGGGATGTGTTGAGTCTACTATTTGTCATACTGAAATATATGATTTCCTTGCTGCTAGTGCTTTCTGATTAGACTATACCTACCTGTTGTCCCTCATGTCACACTTGAATTATCAACTCAGTGGAAGAAAACCCATGATTATGTCTTTTTTCCACCGGAGTGTGACTCTGTTCCCTACATATTATGGTTAACATAATTATTATGAATAAGAATTATCACCCTATCAACTTAAAAATGCCTTAAGATGAATGAGATTACTTCCATTGGTTAAAGAGACATTTTTTTTATTGCACAGCTCTGTGTAAGAAGCTTGTAAGTCATAATCATTTAGGGAATGAGAGGCGTATATGGTGTTCCATAGTAGCCTGTAGGCTCTTACATTCAAATAGAGCAGGCACTGACAGGAAATGTGTGCCAGGCCACCCAGTTGATATGTTGGCTTCTGCAGACTGAACAGCCCATTTCTGAGCACAGAGCCACAGACAGTCAGGTAACTTCAGCTCCAACATCAAATACAGTCTTTTTGAAAGCATCTGTCTGATAGCAGCGTAGCACACTGAGATGTGATACAACATAACTGGTGCCACAGTGAGAACCTTCTGGTCTCCTGGCACTGCGAGATCCTATTAACTAATTCTATCACCTCAGCTGCCTGTTGAGGCACTCATTGGCAGTCTTTGTAACCATGCACATTCTTTTATCTTACAGCTGAGACTGACAGAAGTAGGTGTCCTATTTTTCCTGGGGTTTTTCAAAAGAATTTTTTCTTTTTAATTCTTAGGCACTATCTGGTCCCCACATTCTTCATATACTTATCCCCTGGGAGACAAATTTTATATTAAAAGAATTTTACATTTTTTTGAAATTAGGGAAAGTCTAGTGTTTTCACTGTCAAAGATTTTTTTTTCTGTTTCTGTTATTTCCTCTAGCTCTGAGCTCTGGGTTAAAGAACAGAGATTTTTTTTTCTTCTGTTTTCAATCTTTTTCAGAAGTAGTGTTTTTAATTGAGGATATTTCTCATCTCTACTCTTTTGTCAAACCTGCCTTATATTTTATTTAGAGTGTTTCTGAGTACAAAGCCTCTGAGTTGAATAAGAGGTTTTTTTCATCTTCCTTGTGCTGCTTTTTAAGCTCAATGCTTTGTAACAGTGGGTTTCATGTTTTGGTTTTTCTTCATAAATTTATCTCTTTTTTTAATCTATTTTTAATCTGTTTTTTAAAAAATAAAATTTATATACTTTTTTTCCCTTTTTTGTATTCATTATTATGGTATCCAGTAATATAAAATACAACATAACATTTCTTAAGAAAACAGTTTTTTCTTAAGTAGTCCAGAAAGAAGCTGGGAAAGAGTTTGGACTGTAGGAATTGATATTTTTAAAGTAAGGTGCAAAGCTAAATATTAAACACAGAAAAAAAGTGAGGCAGAAAATACCAAGTGCTCAAACTGGAATCCAGAACACATTAAGTGAAGTAAAGAAGTAAGGCAAAGCAGTCGTCCATTCAGGACACAGTACCATGGCAAAGTATGTTTGACTCCCTGGTTGTTTTTCTCTTGAGAGATTCACAGACCTTTTTGTAAAAATAAACATATTTGTGAATCACCCATGGATTTTGTTGCAGAAGCAGTCTGTGTGTACATTGGTACCAAAGACATCTGTCATATGTTAAGGGTGCCTGTGGTCTGCACAGTGCCTGTGCCACCAGGACATGAGGCCTTGTGGGTCTCAGGACATGATGGAGAGCAGCCTCCTGCTCTCTCTGCTCCAGGATGAAGAACAGGACACGACACAAGCAGTTTGTGCAGTGTCTGTACTTAACAGGGGCTGTGAGTGGCACTTGCGCGAGGTGACAGGGTTGGATGTTCCTTGGTTGGGCCAACACTTATTTCCAACTCCCAGTCACCACTGGTAGCATTTTAAAACACTTTCTGCTTTTCTGCAACATTTTACCCATGATTTCCTGTAAGACTGGGACTTAATTATAAATATCCTGTTAATTTCTTCCTTCGAACTGTCTTTGATGGAATACTTATGAAGATTTGATGACAGAAATCATAGAAAATACACATCAGAGTGTATTTTACCTATTCTTTCCATCTTTCAGTTGCACTGATGCTGTTGATGCCTTGATGTTGGGGCTGCCTTTCTGTTTCAGATATTGGAAAAATGTATAGAAGGAATGGTCTTGTTTTCAGAAATATGCATTCCGAAAATACAGCTATTTAAAAATGTCAAGAGTCTAATACTAACAGGGAGAATACATTTTCTGCTTCCAGGAAATAGTAACACATTGATAAGTCTTGTTCCTTTTGATATGAGCACAAGCTTTTACATATTCTCTTCTATCATTAATCAAAAAAATTTCCCTCCTCTCATTTTCATATAAGAATATGCGTCAATAAATGCACAGTAAAAAATGGAAAGATTATGTATTTTGGTAAGAATTGTACTAGTTAATAAAGACTGTCAGTAGTGTCTCTGTCATACTGGACCACAAGGCTTTTTACAGTAAAAAGATGTAGAAAATTCATAAAAGCAGACATTACAGCAAAGAAAACATAGGTCAGTGGCATTTGGATGACCTTGAATTATCAGTCAGGGAAGAAGCAGGATTTAAATTACACTGTTTCTTCTGTAGCTTGGCTAATACATGTTAGTGATAGTCAACAAGTTAGTCTGGTTTACATTAGCAATCATAGCTAAATAAAAATGTGATGAAAAATATGAAATATGAAAGGAGAAAATGTGAAAACATCACAAAAATCTATAGGAATCCTGACCTCTATTGTGAGTCAGCTAAATAAACTAGAAAGCCAAATGGACTTAGGATTCGGAGGAGCCTTATTCCATGTTCAGTAGCATGCTCTAATTTAGTTTTAGTTTTAATGCAGATTGGTTTCATGTGGAGATCTTCAGCTTATATTTATTATTTATATATGCTTATGCATGAATGATGAAAAATTACAAAACTATTGCGTTACCCTAGATTTTCCACAGAAAGCTCTATTTACCTCTCAATCAATAGCTGGCTTATTGCACAAATTAATCCCTTGAAGAGCTGATATTCTTCAAAATATAAATTCGGACATGCGTCTCCTCATCCTGTTCCCCCCTCCCTTCCCCCCAAAAAACCAAACCAAACCAAATCAAACAAAAAAAACCAACCAGAAAAAGAGTCTTTATGAAGAATTTCTGCTGTTGAAAGTTTTGGGCTTGGTCAAACACTAATATATTTGTTAGAAGTTTTGGGGATTTTTCAGTGTTTAGGTGTCTAATTTTGACATATAATACAGTTTGCCTGTCCTGCCTTGTTTTGTTTTTTTTTTTTTACTTTCTTACAAATAAGTAAGAGGCATACATATGGAACTGTACACATGAGGTCCGGCAATATTTTAAATCGTATTCTGAAAATTTAGTAGGAATGGATAAATTGAAGCAGATAAATACTGACAGATCTGTATCTGAACACCTTTTCCAATGTTCAAACACTCATTTTTCTAGATTCCATTTTATTTCTTAGAAGCATCACTTCTTTTTATGCCAAAACTCAAAGTGGGATTATTTTATTGTGCTCTCTGCTGGTTTTGACTGGTGTTAGCTTTCTTTGCAGTGGCTACTCAGGGCCTGTGTCTTGGATTTGTGCAGAACACAGGGTTGATAACACAGAGATGTTTTTGATATTGCTGAGCAGGGCTTACACAGAGCCAAGGCCTTTTCTGCTGTTCATGCTGCAACACTGGCAACAGGGGATACACAGCAGGCTGGGAGGAGGCACAACTGGGACCGGTGTCCCAAACTGACCAAAGGG
>VXBQ01006840.1:56902-106806 GCA_013400175.1 Phainopepla nitens | reverse complement strand
TGTTTTGTTTTGTTTTTTGTTCTGTACCTAGTTCATGGCTCAGAAATTTAGTCTGACATTTAAGGTAACCAGGAAATGGGAGCTTCAGGTATTCAATCAAATCACAGCATAGAAATTCCATGTATATGACTTTCTGTATTTTTTTTTTGTCATGCCTTTAGTTAGGTAACTAGCTAGAGGCTTTTTATATAGGGAATACAGGTTCTTTGAACCAGCAGATACGATTAAAATGTGCTAAGCACAGATGGCTCAGTGATCTTTAGTTGCCTACAACTCTGTAAAATATTGGTAAACCCAGCTACATGAGTCATAAAAACATCTGTTGCTCAAAGAGGTGGACCCAGATGGAAGTCTATGTTTTAAAAAATGCATCTTGTCTTCTACAAAGCAGCACAATCAAAATAAGTCACTTACTGAGGGGCAAGTGAAACTCTGCACCCATTTAGCAGTACAGACCTCTCTGGGTGGACTGACACCCTGAGCAGCCTCACTCTTATACTTTTATGACTTACCAAGCTAGGCATAGATTTCCAGCAGCTTACATAGTTACAGGTAACTCATTCTCACTGAACCAGTATGTTCCATCTGCACTTAAAAGAGTTCAAATTATGAAGAGCAATCCTTGTCAGACTCATTTAACCAGCAGGGAATCATGGTGCCATTTACAGAGGTGCTAGGCAGGACTTCTTGCACTTCTGAGGGACAATTCTATAGCAGTGCAGCAACCAAGCACCATTTTTTGTTATAATGTCCAATGGAAACAATAATCTTCTGTTATTAAAGGTCAGCTCATGATTTAAAGAAAAATAGTTTTATCCTGCCATGCCTGGAAAATGCAAGTGAAGTGTACAATGTAAAAATTAGTACGTAAAGAAAATATCCACAACATAGTAAAAGACAAGAAAAAGTTATTTCCTGTGGGAATTTGTATCAAAAGAATCCCTAGCAAGGATTTTCCTATAAAAAAGTTGAATCAGGATAAATTCTCTGCTGCATCCCTTCAGTTGTACGCCATAGTACATGTCAGGAGCATATAGGAGAAAATAACCCTGTCCCTTCAGGGTCAGCAAATCACCATCTATATTCAGGGAGGCAAGAAATAACAAGGAATTCAAAGGAAAAAATATTTTCTGGTATCTACATTTTCTCTCAAGCTAGGCCCTATCTGACCTTCAGCTGAAATATTATCCCCAAACATATAGAAGCAAAAAGAAATCTTAGAAATGTATGCTTACAGGAGTTGATATTTCTTGAATCAACTCACACTGAACTTTTATTTTTGTACTCATAATTTAATTTTATTTATTTTAAACATTTCTGTTTGTTTTACAAATAAATGTGTTTGTTATCTATCAATCTTTGTAATTACTTATAAATCTTTCTGAACTTTCCCCTGCTGCAAATGCCCATTCCAGTGGCTTACTGTTGCATAGTACACCACTATCTATTTCACATAAATAGAATGACAGAATGATGTACTGAATCAGCATGCAAGTATGTTATGAAGCTGCAGATGTGTTCAAATTAACTTTCTTCCCTGACTTCAGAAAATCTGCATCAGAGACTTAAGGTAGCATTTCTCACGTTATTAAAAATAAATTACTAGTGAAACAGGGCAGAGATTGATCCCACTCTAACAGTTTAGAGCAGTGAAAGGGAAACTTTGCACAATTAACAATTTATTATACCCTGATTTTGGCCCTGGTATGCATTGCATAATCAGATGTGTTTTAAAGTAATACATGCCAGTCCCTGAAATGCGCACTATTTCAAGAATGAGATTTTTTTTCTCCTCCTAGGTATCTGTAATGACTACTTTTAAAAGCTTGGGCCATGTACAATAAGGCACCATGTGCTGAAGTGGTCATCTTAACCAGAAAGTTAACTAACAAGCATCACAAAAAAACTGATGTCATGACTTTTTTTTTTTTTTTTTAAACTAGCACTAAAACCTGTGCTAAAGAAGAAACTTGACTCTTAAAGAGCTTGACTCTTAGAAAACATCAATATACTCTCCGAAAACCCTTTAACAGGACCAGTAGTTTTGTTAAATCTGCTTATTTACTTTTCTGTAACATGAATCAGGGTAACTTTAGCTCTTCAGTATATTTTCAGTCAAAAAGAAAATGTATTACGAAGACTTTTTGCATAGTTTGTTCAAGCAGACTCAAATCAATATATGTTAGGTCATAAGCAGAGTAACCTCAAGCCAAATAACTTAGTCTTCAAACATGTATAGAAATAATAACTCCCATTTCAGTTTGGAATTTATTCCCTTTAACATGTACTGATCACAAAGCACCTAATCTTACTTCTAATGAAATCAATAATAAATCTTCTTCTGCACTCACTGCAATCAGAAGTGCTACATTCTCTTTGCATAATTATTTTTTTAAAGTTTGAATTGGCTGTTAGGTCACTTGATTTTAGTGCCTAAAGCAAAAGCATTTATAAGTGACTGGAGATTAATTTTGCAAGCAGGATCCTTAAGGAAGGATAACTCCAATATATTAAATTCACTTCTTACCTGAAAGTAAGTGCCCTACATTAGCTTCCTGAAGGATATATACATGCATGCCATCAAACACAAGCTGTCAAAACAAGATCAAGTGGTGCTTAGGTTCACTTAAAGTCAGCTTTCATTCCAAGGTGATGTACTTCTTGAAGGCGAAGTGTGTGGAATCACATGCATCCCTGTTGCAGTTCTGATTTTGCTTGTTAGTAAATGCCATGAATATTCTAAAAATTTGCTAAGGTTAGCTAGACTTCACAAGTTCAAAGTATATCTTAAAAGAATTCCTGGGGATTGTATATTCTTCAAGGGTCAATTAGATATAGTCAAATACAAAGCATACAAACAAACAAGTGTGTAGAACAAATAATTAAATCTCTTGTGAGAATATTATCAGAGCTCTAGGTCAAAATACATCATTATCCACATATTGTTCTCATTTTTTAAAACATTACATTAAATGTATTTTCTATATTCAAAGAAAATCTTGAATGTCCAGACAATTAAAAATGTTACTAGGAAAAAACTCAAGAAAAGATTCATATAGATAGTTAAACACACTTAAAAGAAAATTTTCTTTGTCAATCTCACTTTTTTGAAACAGTATATTCTATGGATAATCCCAGTGAAATAAGCAGAACTTCTACATTCAATGAACATAAATCCTTGTTTGCCAGAATGTTTCATAATGGAAACATTTTTAAGTGAGAAAGGTGTATTCCTTTATGTACTGAGAGACCTTGTTCCAGGGAGCATTTATTATGAATATAAGCAATTGTCTGGATAATGCACAAGCTTTGTCCTTTTGTTTTTTTCTTTTCTAATAGATATTTCTTCCCTGTGATTAGGCCATTAGGCCATTAGACTTGTAGCTAGTGTCAGCAAATTATGTCTCTCCTTCAGTATACAAATGTTGCTTACCTTTCATAATGTGACTTTCATATAATCACTGGGTAGTATTGGTTCAAATACAGCCAAAATGAGTTTTATTCTTGATATCCAAGGTGCAGGATTTTACCTTTTCTGCTTTTTTTTTTTTTTTTCCAACATTATGTTAGCGATACAGAACTGCACCTGTTTCTGGTAGGATACATGAGATTTCTTCTTTAACGATTATAAATCTTTAATCAGATACTTATTCTCAAAATTCTGCACCTAATTTTCAGGTATTCAACTCAGATTTTTGTGGACAAATGCATGTTTTCACAGATATCTGTTACTTGCAAGGACATTTATGAAGAATGAGCTATTTAATTCTTCATGAATGAAAGCAAATTAAATTATGCATTTGTCAGAATTTTGGACAGTGGGTGGTTTTCAAACTATGTAATCTGGACTCATGTCCTCCTTCAGGTGTTTAAGCCTGATATCCATTTTGCCTGCACAGATATAATCAAATTCTTAACCCTTAGTTAAATAGGGATCTGTTTCGATAGTCTTTTTTCTGTGCTCCCCCTACAGATTGAAACATTTTACAATATTACTAGATTTCACTTCTTTCTTGTTGAGGGCATTTTAAAGATTGTCTAGGCTTGGTGGCCAAAGTGTCATTTTACAGCAGGATTTTTTTCTTTTTTTCTTTTTTTCTTTTAAGATATTGAGACCTAATCTATGTTTACCAGCGGTGCAAGAACTATATTCTTAATTCTTTTAAAAACTGTGCCCCAATATGAGTATCAACCTGTTAAAGCTTTACTTTCCCTTTAAAAAAGGGATACATCAGGCATTTGCTTAATGTGTGACTTGAAATTCACTGCCATCCATATCAGAGAAAACTAATTATGCAATGGCATGATCACCTTCCCTTTTCAGCACCTCATGTATAATCATGCTCATAAGTGTGACACTAGTGAGTACATTTTCAAAATGATAATTGAGGATTTAACCATGTTACTGGATGGTGTTACTGGAGGTAGTGGAGCCAAATTCTGGGACTTTTTTGGTTTCGAAAACCCTCATCCTGCAGTAGAAGAATGAATTTCACTTGTTTACTTAACTAGTCATGATGAATGGGAAGAGAGACAAACTTCATTTTTAGAAAACAGTAGTGTGACAATAACATCATCTGTGAAAATGCCCCTAATGCAATTCATGCTTGTCAGACCCTCTTACTATAATAGCAGTATCTCAGTCTCATTAACAACTGCAGCTTCATTTATTTTAAACTGTAAATAAAAGGAGTGTCTGCGCTCAATCCATTTGCTTCTGAAAAAAATATCTGCTTACTTTGTATCCTTCATTTAACTTGAAGTTAAGACTGTGAAAAATTGGTCTGCAGTTCCCGTTTTCCAACTGCAGAGGACAAAGCATACTGGAAACCTGCATTTTAGACTTTTACGGGTTTTTTTGTTTCTTTTTATTTTCATTGTTGGTTCTCTTGCTGGATTATACAGCTAGCACTAACCTGTGACTCGCCCCTTCACCATCCTAAGAACCTTTTCTCTGAAGAAGCAGCAAATTGATTCCCAAAAAAGAACTAAATTTCACAATAGTAAAAAATCCCCTTGGGGGAGAAGAAACTGCATTATTTTTTAGCAGAAGAAAGACAATGCAGGGAGGAAATGCTTTGTTATTAAAAAAAAAAAAAAGCTGGTCAGAGGTGAAAAAGAGCCAGTCACAATATCTCAGTTCTCAAGATGATGAGGCAAAGGCAGAGTAATATAAATGTTGCAGTTAAAGTCAAAGGCAGTCAAGAATACGGTGTATTGTACTCACCATCCATTGCATCCCTCACCATCTGCTATGGCTTGACATAGTAATATATCACAGAATGAAGTGTGAAGTGCAAGGTCAAGAGCCAAGATATTTCTTTCATCGAGGAACTCCAGATAGAAAGTCTTTATTGATCAGTCAGAGCTATCTTACAGCACCTGTACAACTCTAATTGGTGCTGAATGATCTTATGTTTTTATAACATTAAGATTGTGATGCTATCTAGCCCAGCAAGGACATGCAAAAGGTATAATATCTTGCCGGCTGAATTAATATCAGAAGGCAAGGTATTGCTCAAGGAAAGGAGGTAGGTTATACCTTAGCATGATTTAATCTTCAACCTTGGAGATGAGATGGCTGAGCAGGTAGCAAATTATATGAGTTATGAGATTGATTGATTGATTATAAGGAAGTGAATGTGTTAATAATTTACTTTATAAAACTGGCTTTTCAAATGACAACAATTAAAACAAATGTAGATCATGTCCTTGGGTGTCATACTTGCAAACAGAATTAAGGAGTGACTCAATAACTATTGTTAACATAACAGGCTAGTTCGGCTAATTTACTGGAAAAGTAGAAGTATCATTATATATTTTAACATAGCATCATTATTGGTGAGGGTATTTTACGAAGTGAAAGAGTATTAAGTTAAATCCCAGGTAAAAGTTATTACTCATCTAATCCATTTGTCTAGTGCCAGTCTCAATCCAAGGGAATATGAATTATTAATAAATAGAGAGGGATCTGCCATCACACAATCATGTGATGTGATCATCACCAGCCCAGAATTTAATTTTCTTGTCTCTCACTGAGTATTTAAAATAATTTCACCATGCTTTTTGGAACACAATTGACCAAAGCTAGGCAAACAAGTAAGCATAAAAGTAGAATACTCCATAAGCTACAAGTAAATTAATATTCATTTATTCATATTTATTTTTTTCAGTCCTTTGAAAATAAAGTCTATTTGAAAAGAAAACTATTTTACCAAACTGCACAAAGTAGTACACACATAAGATATCAATACATCAGGGAAGATTTCCATGTCAAAATATACTCATTTTCCATCTCCCTGTAGTCACTGGTTCTAAACAGAGTGTGTTATTGGTCGCTTATATCACAGATGGTACCTTTAGGCCTCAGTGAGACTAAAATCCTACCTCCACAGATAGTTATTGCTGCCAAAGGTTTAAAATAGAAATAAACAAGATTACCACAAACACTGCAAAGATGAGTCAAGAGTGATACTTCTGGGCACATTATATCCCATTTGGGAATGGGACCTGAATGTCTTGATATAGGGATTTTGCATATGAGATTGTCTATTCATACCTACAATGGAAGGACAGAGCAGGACTGTGTATACTGTGATGCTCTTCTCAAATATCTCCAATTCTTAAAGTTGCTTAATAGCTTCAAGTTGATATTTTTATATTTATGTTCTGTGCCAAATTGCACAATACAATTTCTATACAATTTCTTTTTCCCTGTATTTCCATTTTTTTTAATTGCATGAAAATATTACAAGTCCAGCCACATAACATCATATTTTTTTCTAATTATTTAGGCACAAGTCATTGGATTACTCAGTTATGATGGGCTTAGTGAAGTCTAAATTTACTGCAAGGGGTGCAAAAAGAATTTCCCCCTCATGATGGCAATATAGATAGAACCTGATCTTAAACAGAAGTCTAAAATCATAAGGGATCTGGGTCAATCTTGAGTTATATCCCAAAGAATAATGCTGTGACCTATGGAAACTCCATTTGTCAACCAAGTTGGAGCATATGCTACAGGACTTCATGTTTGAAATATGCTAAAAATTCTTCCCCAAAGACAGAACAAATGTGGTTACAATAACCAGAACCTTTACTACTGATGCTTTTCATAATGAATGAGATTTGTGACATTCCAGCAAATTAAGGTAATCTTGTCTCATCCCACAAAAACAAAAAACCCACCAAACAAAAACAAGCAAACAAACAAACAAACAAACCAAACCAACAAACAAAAAAACCAAGCAGATGTGATTTCTTTTGCCAAAAATCTAATTACAATTTGCAGGTGTCCTATTCCTGCATTCTGCGTTTCTCATAAGAACAAAAAGTGATGTATATTAAACTGTGAAACAAACAAAACACAGGTCAGGTTCCAATAAAATTGCAAGTGTTCACATGCATCAAGTAACACTGTAAGAAATCGTGCCTAAAAATAGCAAGTAACCTCAAAAATCACTCAGCTGCATAAGCTTGGAAAGGGGACCATTGCAGTATGCTATTTTTTCCCTCTCTATTCCTATCTGAGGCAGCTGCTGACCCATGTTACTTTTTGTAGTTTTCCAAATGGCTTTTGCATAGGTCCAAGCTGCTTAGAGAATAAAAATCAGTGGCACTGAACATTATGCTATTTTGTGTGCTTATCACTAGAAAAGGTATGAACCCATGGTCAATGTAATTTTTCTCTAGTATAGGTATTAGCTGAAATGACACAAGTCCAATATGAATGTTCAGTCTGACCAGCTATGAAAACAGTAATTGTGTCACCAGAGAATATATAGACTAAGAAACAGTTGGAACAATATTAGAGAAGTCTGAACTAAGCAGAATTCATTTTAGAATGAATGTAAGTAGGGGAAAATAAGGATCACAACCATGATGAAAAAGAACTGTTTTCTGTATCCTTATTACATGCCTCCTGTACTTTCAGTGGTTTCTGTTTCATCCCTGGAAAAAAGGATTTTTGCAGCCATTCAAGTTGAATTTAACTTTGGGTAGGGAGTGGCAGAAGATGTTTCATTTCTTAAATAATTCTTAGTACCAATTCTTTCAAGCCTCTCCATTATGCTGGCTTATATGACTGTAAAGAAGGTGCCTTAAATGCATTGTCTAGTCATAAAGAGTACCAGCCTGCCAGAGAAGAGTCTGAATTCACTTATAGTACAACATACTTCATAACGGAGCCTCCTCAGAATAAATGTTCTATTACACATGTATACTGGATACATTAAAAAAAGTTTTTATGTCTCCATGACAGGCCTTTTGAGATATATATGCTCTTAGGTGTTCCAAACCTAAGGTAGCAGGGAATCAATTTTTACTCAAACACTAGGGTTTTTTTGCTTGGAGATTTAGGCAGATTTCTTTCTCCATATGAACCCATCTCTCTGCCTGTTACTGCAAAGAGTGGTACCATCACACGCTAAGAATTGTTGATGTATAAGCCTAGGATGAATTTCTACTCAGACCCAGATTTTTACATGCAGATTTTTGGAATAAAATATCTTTTGTCTGTACAATCAAATCTCATTCAGCTTGTTTTTAATATTGCAAAATTCCTGCAAAACTACAACAAAATTGTGTGACAACAAAGTTTAAGAACAAGATGCTCAAATGGAAATCCAGGCCTGTAGAGGTCAACATTAGCCCTTAGTAGAAGAGCTACATAAGAAAATAACTGAAAAAGAAACACGGAGCAGTAGAAATTGGAGGGCCTCTTGAGATCATCTAGTCCAGCTCCTCTGCTCAACAGAGCCACTGCCCTGCCCAGGGCAGTGCACAGATGGCTTTTGAATATCTTCAAGGGTGGAGACAGCACATCTTTGGGCAGCCATCAGGTGCATCAACCATCTCTCCCAGTTTGTATCATCAGCAAACTCCTCCAGTGAGGGTAAGTCTCCCTTGCTCCAGACTTCACCTCCAGTTTCAGGGGTCTGAAGACCAGACAAACTGATAAAGACTGAGGACAAGGTGACATTAAAAACTTTGTCCTTTTCCATCTCCTTTGTCATCAGATCCCCTGTCCCACTGAACAGTAGACTTACATTTTTCATATATTTTCTTGCTGCTGATATACCTGTAGAAGTTTTACTTGTTGCCTTTCACATCAGCATCAACTGCAGATGGGCTTTTACTTTCCTCATCCCATCCCACCATGCTTTGGCAGTATCTTTGGGGTTTTTACTGTGTCATTTATTCCTGCTGCCAGCCCTTTTATGCTTCCTTTTCATGTCTATCTTTTGACAGAAACTCTCTGTTTAACTGAGCTTGCAGGAAGTGATCCCTGAAAATCATCCAACTCTTCTGGATCTCCCTTTTTTCAAAGAATATATTCTGTAGAGTTATTGGAAATCCTATATGACAAAAACTGTACCCCAAATAACCAGTCTTGAACTGTAATCTCCCAGATGATTCATCATCCACCCATAGACAGAGCCTCAGGCAATCCCACTGGTCTCTCACATCAAGAGTAGATCCTTCTCCTCACCATCCTGCTCAATCCTTCCTAATGAGCTTATATCCATCTCTCACACATCCCAGTCATTTGAGCAATCCCACCACATCCCCATAACCCCAATAAGATCATGGCCCTGTTTGTTCCCCATGCCCCATTGCATTTGTGTATGGGACTAGATTGGTGTACAGTAATTTTCTGCCATATCTGAGGCTGGCTACAATACTTAGAAAGAAAACTGTCTGCCTTGAATCTCTCAGGATGCCATTGAGAAGAACATTGCTCAAGTTTTTACAAAAATACACATATTTTGGAGGGATGATATAGTCAGACATATAGAGGAATACTTAGTGCTGGTCAATAAACACTACTTAAATGCTAATGAAATTAAAATGAAAATTCATTTCCAGGAAAACCATCTTCTCTTATTTAAACCTCTGAACAACAATTTGTATCAGTTCCCATGACAACAAGATGAGGTACCATGTCATGGAACATGTTAATCAAACTCCATTTCTAATCAAATGAATTAAAAACAGAATGTATTTTAATAACAAAATTGAAATTTTCTTGACTACATTTTGCATAGAGATGCTGAGCACAATAAGATTAGCTTCATTTACAATTCTATTTTCAGCTTGACTTTTATGGTCAAGATATTTCCCTCCTCCCTCACCCCACATGTTAATTTTTTGCTTTAAACTACAGCCAATGGTGACCGTGTGCCATTATCTTCTAACATGACTTACGAGATTGCATGACTGGAAAGTAGTCCAGTTAATTTTACTGCAGCCTAAATAAATATAAAATAATTCCAGTCTCCTAATTTGCACCCAAACCAGGACTTTAATTAATAGATAGTTTACCTATGAAACAATTTATATATCATTTATTTAAGATCCTAACATGTGGCTCAGGTTGATGGACTTAGAATTACATTGCCAAAGTTTTTCTTGGCCAGTCCTACTAGTATTCTGTAGTAAGATATCCATTCACAATCAGTATTTATACAAAAGAAAATATCCAGATTATTTTCCTGTAGAACATTAATAAAGCTAATGGAGATATACGTAGGGCAGCTTGGCTTAACAGCACAAATGTAACTACAATTCCAATGTTGCTCTAGCTTATGCACCAGGATGAGCTGACATGCAAAGACTCTTTTCTTTGTAACTTGTTAATTGAAATTAACTTTAAAACTATAGACACAACAATCTTTTCTATGCAGAATCAGAGATATCTGAGAACACTTATGCTACTAGCAGTCTAAATAGAATTGAAGAGTTTTAAAATCTGTACTGTGATTTCCTTAAATATACCCAAACAACAAACAATCCACAGCTAGTAGTTCATAACAAAGGTTCCTATACCACTTTGATTGATTCCATATTTCCTGAGAGACACTAGGAGAGGACTATAACAATCCCTGGGCTGTGTGATGAAAACCATCTATATAAGTGAAAAACAAGGGTCCTTATACAGAATCCTAGAATGATTTGGGTTGGGAGGGATCTTTAGGGGAGAGTTCTCTGCTGTGGGCAGGGACGTCTTTCACTAGATGAGGTTGCTCAAAGCCCCATCCAACCTGGCCTTGAACACAGTTCATGGCTTAGTTAAATAAACAATTTATCACATACCAGTTTAAAAATGGTAAATTTTAAGGTATGCAGTAGCAGTCCAGCACAAAAAATGACCCCAAAGTGGTTGGAAGTACTTCAGTCTACTGTGAAAGATTAAAAGAATTACTTGCACTTTCCATCACACATTAGCAAATCCATATGTTCATGGCCCAGCTGCTGTGCAACATCCTTTTATCCACAATTACCTGTTTTTACAATATTTCAAAATCTTAGAAAAATTGGAAAATATGTCAGTTTCTCCAGATGACAAATCATGAAAAAACTTTTTCACACTTTTAGTATAAAAAATAATTTTGTATTGCTTATAAGATACTGAGTGCATTCTCTCCTATAAGTTTATAGGGTTTCAGAAACAACAAAACTATGCCGTTATCTAATGGTCAGCAAGAAAAGATGAGTTAGACTGGCATATATAAAAGCTTTAATTAAACATATGTTAGCAATACCATACTTCAATGATTTCAGTAATTTCTTTTAAAATATGAATACACACTGTTCACAGTGTTGGCACAGTTTTACTCCATTAATTCCTACTAAGAAATATCTTAAAAATAGATACTTAGGAAAGTTTGTGAGTTTTTGCAAGATGAATTTCATTTGTAGAATGAAGTATTCATCATCTGCGTTTTTCTGTTAGTAGTTTCTATTTGTCAGTGCATAGAGTATCAACTCCCCACAAGAATAAGCTATAAAGTTATAAATCATTCTCAAAGTGACACAATTAATCCTCAGCTATGATTTCTATAAAGTTGGTTTATCACCACATAGTCTCTGTATTGCAGATTTATACTATTTTTTGAAGGTGCCCTTGGACATTCTGATCCACTAATACCTAAAGACAAACCAGCTGTAGAAGTATGGAGGAACTCCAATGGAATTTATTAAAGACAATAAACAAATGAAAAAATAGTGATGGTCCCACTCATGGAATAAATAGCAACATATATTGGGTTATTTTTAACCTACTTTAATAATGAAGTGCATATTTTAAAAGATTTGTTTTTCTAGAATCTATTGTGAGAGATGGCATAATTATTATAAATTTGGAACCATTTTGGCTGACTAAGAACAGCTAAAAACCTTATTTTGCTCATTTAGGAATAAATGGCAAGAGTCCTATTAGCAAGATGAGCCTCCAAGCTGGATAACAAAATACAAATGAAATCCTTTCCTTCATTTCCAAAATATGTCACCATATAGATAACAAAGGTATACGTCATATTCAGACAATTGTGTTACAAATTCAGAAATTAATAATACCATAATAATACTTTTGTTCTTTACTTTGAATTCTGTCATCCTTCAACCTATAGAGCATCACTTCCCTCTCTCTTTCTCTCTCCCTTCCCCTTCTTAAGACCTCTATTGAGTATAAATAAAATATATACATATAATACTACAATATATACATTGCACATATATAGTAAAATAATATGGTTCAGTGGAAAAAAATGTATAATCATTAACCTACGTTTTATAAGAACTTGAAGAAAGCTGTTGATTAAAATGTCCACCATCAACCATTAACAGTATTTTGCCCAACACATTAACAACAACAACAACAACAACAACAACAACAACAACAATAATAATAATAATAATAATAATAATAGTAATAATAGTAGTAGTAGTAGTACTAGTAAATAATACGTCATGGATCAGTAAGTACCAATGAACAAGAACTTTGAGTAAAGCAGATTTCATCTTCCTTTTCTTACTCCTTAGATCACTTTATTCCCTCAGGGAGTAATGCCTTTCATCACATCCACAACAGACTTCCTGCATAGCACAGGTTAATTTTCTTGGTGATTTGTTCCTACTTGTGGGGATAATTAAACACTGAATCAAATGACTTTGGGATATGATGGCTGCCCTTCAGTTTAAGTTTTCAAGACCAAAGTTGTTGTCTTTTTAAAGGATATGCCTTAACACAATGTGTCAACTAATGAATGTCAGTGAAATATCATAGCCCAGGATATGCAAAAGAAATCAGACTAGATCAGTAAAACTTTCTGAAAAATGACAGGTATCAATTACAGCTTTAAAATTTCTTGAAGAGTAGCATGCACAGAATAAATACAGAGCACTTACTATGACCTTGCAGACTACTCACTAGCACACAGACCACATTTTCAGAATCAACAATAAAGGTAACTTTAGCCCTCTGCATCACAAAATCTGTCCATGCCAATGGCAACTTACAGATCAATGCAGATGCCCTTCCTAATTACCAAATTAAATTACATACATCTATGAAAATAAATTTCAGCGATATTTGCAGTATGTATCAGCACAGTTCCTTTGGACTTAGCTATTTAGTGCTCAACACCTGGTCTTTCCTGTTAATATATATCGCTTAAGAATTTCCCCCTAATTTGCATAAAACCATAAAGATTAAACTCTATATAATTATTGATTTTTCCTCTGGGCATGACTTTTTTCTTAGAAAAATACACATCTGATTGTCTTTTTATCTTTCCTCTTATTTAATCCTCCTGATTTTTCTGTTTATTACTGAAATAGTTTTTTAATATTAATGAAGATATAATCATCTCTGGATCCTCTACACTGATTTTGTTTCACTCACACATAAAAATGAAACAAGATAGGAAAGGAAATAAGATATACTATAAGAGCAAAGAAAAAGAAAGACAGTCCATAATAAAGGTGAAACAATAGCTCCCCTCAAGCTAAAATTTGACAGCTTTAACATGCGTTTAGAACGAGTCACCATTATTTAGATCATATTAAAAATTAATAGACTTAAATGTTACAGAATGCACTCCCACTGTTTTTCCCTCAACACCATGCTTTTGATTCTGACCTAAAGTATAGCAGACTAAGACCAGTATTATTTTAGAACTTGCCTGCTGGTTTTTTACATTAATGTTTGAAATCACAATATCACTTTTTGCAGATGTAAGACTTTGCAGATTAGAAAAAATATAAAGGAGAAATTTTCTGTGCAGCTTATACCATGGTCTACTGTAGCTGAGAACCACATTTCATCCTGACAGTAATGGAAGTTGCAAGTTTTATTAGACACTGAACACTCAGGTACATTTATCTTGGTTGCTAGGTAATTGGGAATATATACATGTTAAAAACAAATAAAATAAAAGCCCACAGCATTTGATGCCCCACTGGGGTAAATCAGTTCAACTCCACAGTTTGAAATTCTAATCTGACACTTCTCCTATCCCAGAACATATAATATATGTTCAAAAGAATGCATCTTTGAAACAATTTTTCATGGACAGCAGTACTGCTCATGAGCAGCTTGCAGTGCTCCATATGGCAGACAATATTGCCGGGCTCTTAGATCACACATGCAGTTGTGGGGTATAGCAACAACACTTACTGTAGACTATATTTAAGAGCATGAATCTGTGAAAGCAGTAGTCAAAGGAGTATAATAGCTGTAAAAGCATGAGGATACTTTGTGGAACTGTCATATTCAAAAGAGGTGGAGAGTTAATGAAGGAATACCAGTATTTTGCAAACTGCGGCTATGTCTGGAGAAATAATTTATACAAGTAATACAGACATGAAAAGCTGAGCCACCTGTACCAGGTTAGCACATTTCTGGTACAAGTGGCTGCTTTGTTGAAAAGGAAATGTACACAGAAACAGGTGATTGTTGTCAAATTAATAATTAATTTTAAAGCAGTTAAAGAAACTAGAGAGAAACTTAAAGAAAAGATATTACTTAACAAAGAGCATTTTTTCTTTCTCTTTTTCTTTTTTTTCAGACAAGGCAGAATTAACCCCCCTATTTTTTATTAAAATCACAACATAGGTTTTCCCATCTCCTTTAAAAACAGATGTGGAATACTAGCTTCACATATTTCCAGAATTCATCATTATAATATGAAGAGACACGCGAACACTTTCCACTGAAATTGCTAGTGGAGACATACTCTTTACACAAGTCGTCTAATCTAAAAGCAGTAGAATCAAGGAAAACCTTTGCATATCGCATTACAAAGTATAGTTCAGTTCTAAGCTGTTGATGGTACAAGAGAGATAGAACTGAAGGCTCTTGTTCCAAAGCCAGGATCTAGTTAATTCCAGGAATTATCACTACCCTATAGTTTTCATTCATCCATGACTGGCAACTATGATATCTCTCCTGAGATGTGAAGATGACTAGTCACCTTTGTCTGGCAGAAAAATAGTGAAATTGTCATCTGGTGGAATCAAGGTAAAGATGAAGTTTTACAGAGTAAATTTACTGTCTTTGACCAGAGTACTTGGTCAAAGCTGAGGGCACTGTGTATTGATTCCGTGAGGAGGAAGGTGATGATGGAGTCTGATGTCTTTAATGTCATCTGTTTACTTTCAAAGAACAAGAAAGCTTCTGAACCACTGCAGAAAGCAAACAGCAGTTTCCTTGATCATTTCACCAAAAATCTTTCAAGCTGGCACCCAGAGCAAATTTTCTTTCTCAGAGGAAAACATTTATCAGGTGGAAAAGGATAAATAGCTCCACATCCTTTCTGGTTCTAATTTCTGTGATTTTACAACTCTCAGTGCCATTCTCCTTAACCTTAGTGTATATTATGTTTCCTCTCTTAGGCATTTGGTTTTCCCAGGCATACAGGTCTACATTAAAAGCTTCATATAAATGAAGGAATATGTATTCATTAGCCCATGAATGTTCGGTTGAACATAGAAGGTGAACTTGTATTTTTTCATCTAAGTAGTCTGTCAAATAAGCTTAAAAGTTTCTCATAACTACTGTAAGTCAAGGATGGTAGTTACATCTCCTTTCTGAAAGACTACATTGAATTCCTAACATTTATTACTAGTGCTAGCACACAGGAAATGACTGTGTTTAAATGCTATGGGAATATATGCAGTAATCAATCAGTTTTCAGTTCTGATGTTAAATCAAAAAAGTCAGAGCACTGTAATAAGCCTGGGATCAGAGACAGCACTCACCTCCATTTGTTACTACCTAGCATCCACTAGGCATTTGTGTTCTCTGCTCTGAGTGTGGGTGAATACCAGCAGGTACTCTAAGACTGACTTTTTGATTTATGCATGGCAAGACAGTATGGCTGTGGAACCAGTGTCATAGATCTCTGCTTTCTTGGCACCACCTCAGTGGGGTACAGAGTTTCAAGTGGATAATTAGCCATAGTTAGGCAGTGAAGCTGCAAAATTAAATCAGACAATCCCCACAAGCAGATGTACTGACACTGCATTTGGGTAGCTGAAGGCAAGTAAAGGGAAGGCACGTTGGATGAAGTGTTGATTTTTATTTTAATCTGAATTGTTACATATCAGTAATCTCGTACATTCTGAGCCTAATTTATTTTACTGATCTGAATAAAGAAATTTGTACAGAGAGCTGCTTGAGAACCATGTTTTTTTAATGTCCGTTCCTTGCAACACAGTGTGTTTGAACAAACCATGAAAATTTGAATCATATTAAATTCAGACTGGAATATGCCACATGGTATGTCTGCTGCTTGTGTTGCATCTTACATCAGTGAGGCAAACTTGGAAGAAAATGGAGACACCTAGAATGAAGAAAAAATGGGAAAAAAAATTGCAACAAAATCTGTATCCTTATAATTTTCTATTATTTTGTGATCACCAGGAAATTTGTGACACTATTTGTGAACTGAATAAATACGCTGTTGTTTGAAGAAACAAATATCAGCATTTGAATATCAGCAACGGCAATTTATTTTCAGGGGCGTAATTGCAAGGGGGTTGCAAGTGCAGTGCCTCTTAGGCAGGCAGTGTACTTGCAAAAAGGTTGGTTTTTTTTTTAAAAAAAAAAAAAAAGAATTGTAGAATAGCAGCTTCTTTGTCAATCATACTAATTCAGCTTCTGCACAGGATTTGCTTTTTATACTAACAATGTCTTAAGATAGAAAGCAACCCAAATGATACCCTCACTCAAATGGCGCTATAAAAAAAATATATTACTTTGTACTCTCATCAGAAAAGAAGGCAGTCCATCGCCAAAATAAAATATATTATTTTTTTAAAAATCAATATATAAATAAATGAAGAGACAAAGTCAATTTTTGTCTTTGTCCTTTGGTTCCAGAAAAGCTTGCACCATTTAATGGCGGTAGCTACCGTAAAAGCCTTCAATTTAATTCTACCTCTTAAATTGCATCAGGCATGAGCGCTGGGAGGACAAGAAAGCTGCAATAAGCTCGAGGGCTGATTCTGTGAAGAGAAAGATTTTTGAGAGTGTTTTTTCTTCTCCCTTCACCCTCCATTGCTGCCGGTGTGAGAAGTCAAAAGGCTCTGTGTGTGTCTGTGTCCGTCCGTCCGCCTGTGTGGCGCTGTCCCGAGCCGCGGGCGGGGCGCGGCCGCGCCTCATGCGCGGGGCTGCAGCGCCTCCTGGCGTCCGTGCTGCAACGCGCCGGGGCTGAGGCCTTTCCGAGGGGACGGCGTCAAACTGCTCCCGTGGCTTTAATTGCCGGTTTGTTGTTTTAAAAAGGAACCGAGTTCCTTGAACGTGTGCTTTGGAGGAATGAACTTGTCTCTCTGACCTCCCTCTGCGTGGATTCTGTGATTGCTGATCAGCTCCTGGGAATGGGCCAATTATGAGCTTTAGAAAGTCACCCAGAGCATTACGTTAATGCTTTTTGGGGACACTGAAGAAAATAAAAACTTTCAATCTTTTAGAAGCTGTGAATGAACAAACTGCTGCCAATTTTTTTAATATCCAAACTTTGTTTTAGAAACCACCACATCTGTAAGTATATTAAATATAGTGAGAGTAATATTGTTTGATTGCTATCCCTGGCATAACTCTCAGGAAACATTTTCTGAGAAATTTCATGTGTTAGACTGTCACACTTTGTTTATTACATATGTGCAAACCATCCTGTTCCTGCAAAAAAAAAATTCTCTAGCTTTTTAAATCTAAAATAACACTGCAGATGCTTCACTTTAAGATACAACTTTTAAAAATTCAAAGGCATATTTTATCTGTCTTGAAAAGTACTCTCCTTAGACTTCAAATTTTCAATTTTTAAATTTTTTTTTCTAATTTCAGCAGAAGAACACAGTTAGAATTTTTTCATCCACCTGTGATGTTGAGTGTGTACTTCCCTGGTTTTTTGTTTGATCTCCTTCCTGCCCGTTCTCTGTTCCTGTGTTAGACTAATAGGCTCAAAGCAACCTTGGTGAGTTCTGTTTGAAATGAAACATTTCTCTGATGCTTATATCCACTTTATTGATTTATATGAGCCATACAATTTTGAATTTTTTTGTTATCAGTATATTATCAACCATATTGTTTCCAACTCTACCATTATTGCTGCATTAAATGAGAAGTGATCAAAGCAGTGTCCAGGCTGGATGGGACCCCAGGAAGTCTCCAAGCCAATCTCCTGCTCATGGCATGTCCAATTCTGAGATCAGACCAGATTGCTCAGGGCAATCTCAAAAACTGTCAACCTCTCTGTTCAGTCTGTTACTCAGCTTGGCTGTCCTCAGGAAGGACCTTATTTTCCTTGCATCTGACCTGAATATCTCTCTTTACAATGTTTGCCTTTGACTTTCAGTCTTCCCCTTTTCCCTGCTGTATTTGTCACTAGAAGACTTCTGCAGCTTTCAGCATCTACGGAAAGGAAACTTCTGCAAGCAGTACTGTGCTGGATTTGTCTGGAGTAGAGTTAACTTTCTTCATAGTATCTCTCTCTGTTTTCTTGATCACCACACGTAGATGCAGAAGAGCTGCTTTTAGGTCCCCCTGAAGCTCTCTTCCAGGCTAGACAAACCCAGCTGCTTCAGCCACTGCTGGTAGGACAACTTCTCCAGCTCTTGGCCAGCTGGGGGTCCTCTGCTGAATTCACTTCAGTGAGCACTTACCCTGCACTGGAAGCACCAGGATGGGATGCAGTATTTCCAGAATCACTAGGAGTTCAAATGGCCCTTGCTCTTGAGCAGTATCTCCACTTCTATTTTTATTTCATATGCTCTTTCTTAAAAGGAGTCTCTCAGGTCTCATGTCTTTCCTACACCAGAGTTTTACATCAAGAATTCCTGACATATAATAAAATATCACAACATAAACTCAGACAATATTCTGTGACTCCTGAAGATACTCCCAATAAGATTTTACTTGCCTTGCTAAAGAATTATTGCATGTCTTTTGCACAAATCAGCATATTTTCTTTAACCTTCATTATTTGGAAACTTTCTTGGACTTCTGCATTTTGTATAAATTTATATTTGATGCATGTTATGAATAAGATTCTGAGTTATGTGGTCCCCCCCCCCAGTTAACTGTGAAATTAGTGTGGTTTTTTTGTTGATGTTATTCCAATTTTTTTTCATTGTTGGAATTGTACAGCTCATCCTTCCCCTTCCCTCCCCCCTCCACCACTGCTGTCTGAGACAAACACCAAGTGGAGGGGGGAGGAAATCCTGCAGCCTCCAGGCAGCCACTGTANTTGCTAAAGAATTATTGCATGTCTTTTGCACAAATCAGCATATTTTCTTTAACCTTCATTATTTGGAAACTTTCTTGGACTTCTGCATTTTGTATAAATTTATATTTGATGCATGTTATGAATAAGATTCTGAGTTATGTGGTCCCCCCCCCCAGTTAACTGTGAAATTAGTGTGGTTTTTTTGTTGATGTTATTCCAATTTTTTTTCATTGTTGGAATTGTACAGCTCATCCTTCCCCTTCCCTCCCCCCTCCACCACTGCTGTCTGAGACAAACACCAAGTGGAGGGGGGAGGAAATCCTGCAGCCTCCAGGCAGCCACTGTAATTCCCCCCCTCCCCCCGAACCGAGCTGTGCGGCACTGGGCTGGGAAACCGGCCCTGCATGCAGCTGGTGCACGGGACCAGGACGGCCCGAGTTCCTCATGGTGTGGAGGAGCGGGGCCGGCACAGAGCTGCAGACTCGGGGCCGCTGGGGCCTGGACTGGAGCTGGTGGCGGCGGCGGCGGGGTGGCCGTGTGGCACACGGTGCACGGCCACGTGGCGGGCCGAGCTGGGCTGCCCGGCAGGCTGGCCAGCGCGGCAAAGAGCGGCAGCAGCAGGGAGCTCCGGGATCACAGCTTTTTCCGGCTCTCCCCCGCTCCCGCCGGCGGGGAGCCGCAGAATCAGCTCCACCTCCTCTCCCCCGGCAGCTGTGCCGGGCCCGAGCTGGCAGAAGCAGCAGCGGCCAGACCGGACGACCAGGGAGCCGCAGGGCCAGTGCCACACAGCAGCTGCAGAGCCAACTGGCCACGTGGTCCCGGCGTGGCTGGCACGGCAGGCAGCAGCGGCGGCGGTCACGTGGTTCCGGCACGGCCGGGGCGGAGGAAGCGGCGGTGGCGGCGTGGCGGCACGGCAGCGTGAGCAGGAGCAGTGGCGCGGACAGACTGACGGCAGGAAGCGAGTGGCCCGGCGCACAGCATTGCGGGAACCCAGAGACCGGAGGTATTGCGAAATGTACAGCAACCCCCAAACAAGAACTATTTCACAATCTGGCTGCTGGGCGTAGCCATGTAAAGGAAAAGCGCAAGGAACACTGGATATCACCTGGAAAGGGAATAACATCCCAAAACCCAAACGTATGTGATATTTAGAGAAACTAACAATGCATCCCGTAGAAGAAAGAGCAGAACTCTCCTTTCATGTCTGTAATAATAATGTTGCCATGACTTCAGGAGGACTGGATCGAGACCAGGTCGTGAGTTTCGAGTAGTTATCATCAATCTACCCAGAGAGACTGTCACGACGAAGGGGAGAGTGAGTTCAGCTGCCTCGCTGAGTTGGAGCTTCTCCTTCTCTGGATCATATAGTGGGGAGCAGTGTCTAGATTGCACAACTCCTACGTGCCCCCCACCCAGAGCTGATTTTTCTTAATAAAGGCCTTAAAAGGAGCTGATGGCCTGCCTGTTTATTTCAATGCACCTCATGAAAAACTAACTCCATCTCTAAAAAGGATGCTGTCTCACAAAATCCAAGGAATTCCCTAAGCTACTATTGTGTTTAATTCCATGTACTTAAGTATTTTTCTAAGTGAAAGATGGAAGTATAATAGATATTTTATTTAGTATTTTCTGGTACTTAAAATAACCCCTAGTTAATTTGCACTGAAATGAGAGCAATTCAACAGCACAACACAGCACAGCCTTTTTTTGTCATGCCTAAAATCTTGCCAAGGTGCAGTAGGCATGGGGCTGTTCCATGAGGGAATACAAGCCTGGAGGTGAAGTCACGGCAGCAGAGGCAGCTCCTGCGGGTCAGCACACAGCTCCTCAGTGTGCGGCTGAGCAGAGCGGGCAGAGCACAGTGCCACAGTGCACGGTGCACAGTGCCCTCAGCAAGGTCTGCTGACAGGCCCAGACTCTCCCAGGCAAGATAAAGTTGAGCTCTGGATCCTTCTAGGGACTCCAGTCTGGTACCAGCAGGAGGCAGGACTACACCAGAGGTCTGAGGACAGGACAGGGGCAGAAAAAGACTGGAGACTAAGTAAAAGACAAGAATGCCTGTGGCAGAACTCAGGAAGGGACTGTGGGTGTCCAGGGGTGCGGATGGAGACCCCAGGTGGGGCTGGTCAGCTGAAAACACTTTAGTGGAATTGAGGCCCCAACATCATTTTTCATAACTATGCAAGTTAATTGTTGTTTTATTACTAAGCTGCAAAAAATTAGATAGAAAAGAGATCCATGGGAATATGATACTGTTGAAGGAAGACAGGTATAATATATGTTGAGTTGCATATTTTTCTCAAGTAGAGTAATTAAAATATTTTTGGTTTTTCATTTATGTATAGGAATATGAGTGAAATAAAACATTTTAAATATATTGAAAGTTAAAATTTTTTTATTAGTGTAACTTTGATGTGCTGTATCAGGAACCTGAAAAACTTCTCTTTCTCTAGGCTGCTGGAATAATTCCAACTGCTCGCCAAAGACTGATATTTCAAATAAGTTGTTCAACTACCTCCAGAATCATACATGGGGATGTATCAAAGACCATATACCTGTCACGTCACTGAGATACTGAGAATGATGCAAGCTCTGGGACTCCTTTACACAGACCTGTGGCCATTGTCATCATCACTAACCAACCTGACAGCTATCAGTTTCAACCACAAAAAACTATGATTCACCAGTATAATTCCTCTTCACCACCCATTTTTCATTAATGCATCTTTCTGTTGAGTTAACCATTGTCATATAGAGCACTCTACCCTCCCGAAGGATACATACTTCTTCCTGATAGTACAAAAGAAAGTCAGGATTTTGACAGAACTGTAAATATCTTAATCATAAAGTCAAATTCTATTCTTCCAGCTAATGCATTCTGAGATACAGGGATGACTGCAGTAAGTGCACTGAATCCCAGCAAGCAGTGTCTGGGCAGTGGGGGCATTGGTGCTGCTTGGCCCTTCTTTGTACACCCAGCTGCCAAGGGTTACAGCCAGTTCATACAGTGCTGGTGCCTTCCCTTTGTTTATCTGCTGGATACTGCCAAAACACAGGTTTCTCCTGACAGCGCCCAGGCAGGCTCTGATCTATCTCACACTGCTGTATTTCAGAGACCTCACAGCCTTGTGAATGGTATTATAATTGAAACCACTTTGAAAAAAGGACATGTTTATTTTTTTCTCTCCACTTTTTATTCCTTAGCTAGCCATTTGGTTATTTTAAAGTATTTAACTGTTTACCAGTTATCTGGTCATATATTTGGAAATGTGCAAATATGTTTCCCTTATTGCAGTAATGTATGCCCCCTTTATGGTCACATTTCTGTCCTCATTCAGGAAGAGACACATTTTCCTGACAATAATCTCTCTGCTGTGTCCAGAGGTATTTTTTTTTCTGTCTAATCTCTTCTTATCTCATACTCTGTTTAGCACAGGTTTTCTGTAAAGTAAGAATGAGGACATAGGAATATGTATTTTTCCCAGCTCTGCTCTTTATCTCTCTTTGCAACTCTCTTGTCTAAGCAATTCCCTCATTTTACACCTATACATGGTTCAAGTGTGGGAATCAAAGTCACCAGTAAAGATCTGGGAGGTAAGCAGTTCTGCCTATGAACTCTTCACAGACAGTGTGCTCTTGTACACATCCTAGAAGGTGTACATCTTCATGACCACACATTTACATTTTAAACAACTGACTCCAAATGCCATGGTAGCAGTAAAGGGAGTCTAGTCAAATTTCTCTATCAACTTGTAACCTTCTACATCTGTGGCCAACTGTATGAAAAGAAGGTAAGTTCTTCTGAGAGAACAATCTAGCAATTAAACTGTGCCTTTTTGGGAATGTTTCCAGTGAATTTATTGTGGTGCCCTGTTTCCTCACCTTTTCCACCAACTGATCTGCTGCTGTGGCATTACTCCACCCACAGAAGGTCTGTAGTCAAACCTGGAAGAGGCTACTACCAAACTTAAAAAATGCTGTATAGGGTAATGAGATTTTTCCATAGTCATTCTCTCTAAAATATCAGAATTTATGCACAGTTAAGTCATTCTGATTTGACATTTCATCCATGCAGAATAAAGAATAAACGAAACATTTCAGATTCAATTATGTGGTGACTGTCAAAAATATACTGAATTTTAAGAGTTGACCAGTGTGCCCAGTTACTCAGCTTTCCAAAACTGAGTTAATGTTAGTGTTACCAGAAGAATGATTGCATTTGTTGAATTTTATGGCCTAAGGCTCAAAATCTCTACCAACTATTATAGTTTATACTAAATGTAGCCAATACATATTATAACTTTGCACAGAATTTTTTACATAATGACCTAGTCTGCTTGTAGTAATAGACTTGCAATGTGGTGGAACATCACAGTTATGAATTTTCTCCGTAAACTATATAGAATAAGTATGCAAAAATTTCTGTCTTCTCCAGTGGAAAATTATATTTAAAAATAAAAAAGATGTTGTGCTGAAGATTCTGTTTTCTAAAAAAAATGAAACCAATAAAACCCCAGCTGAAACAAAAGGTGCTTTTATTATGTACATATGCACATACAAAAAAATAAAGATGAGTTGTAAAATTTTCATGTTAATTAAGTACATTTCCATATTACCGATGTGATATATTTTCCTTCTGAAATTCACATATTCAGGTTTAAGGGGTAAAACCACCTAGCGGAATCTTTGCAAAAGTTTTGCATATTTAAACTGACACCGAAAAGGCAAATTCTGGTGCATCCTCTGGGTTCAGAGGAACTGTGAAAAAACAATCTTTCAAATCAATGATTGTCAAGTGCCAATTTTGAGGAATCTTGGTAGGCAATGGGAGGCCTGGCTGCAGGGCTCCCATGTCTTCTATGACTGCATTTATTTTTCTGAGATCATGAAGCAAACGCGACTTACCACTTCTTTTCTGAATGACAAATACAGGAGAGTTCCATGGGCTTGTGGAGGGGACAATACGTCTCACTTTCAGTTGTTCATAACCAGGTTTTGTAAGGCGTGCAATTTTTCATCTTGCAGGGGCCACTAGTTCACTGGTTTTCCAGGTCAGTTTCAGTGACCCCTACCAAAAATCAGACCCAATTCCGACTCCCATCTGTGAGAGCATGTCATGGCCCCATAATACCATGGGAATTTGCAAAACCAAAGGCTTAATAGTAGCAGTATGTCTTTCAGGACCCACAATTTGGATAAATATACTTGCTTTCAAAGCTAGTACTGCTCCCCCCAATACCAGTGAGTGCTTGGGGAACTGCAGTAAATGGCCATCTGGGAGGCCACTTAGCTTGTGAGATGACTGTGACATCCCTTACCTTCCTTTATGGAAAAACTACCATCTCACTCATTGTATGAAATAGTTTTTGGGACTATTGATCAGTATTCCTGCTAACAACTTTAGAATTATTTTTCTATAACCTGAAGGTAGAATCCAGCATTTCAGATCATTCTAAGTTCTGCTAACTAGTAAACCATTGCATAACTTGTGGTGAATATATATGCCAAGACCATGGCCAGCTAGTTTTATGCCAAAAGAATTCAAAAACTTTCAGTGACATATCGTTGCGCATTATGGAAAGATTGTATGACTATATGCAAATCAGATAATGAAAATACATATATAAATAACTGTTCTGTCAAAATTACAACCATCTTTAACTTAAGTATATATAATTTGTAGCATTGTGCTAGTATAACCAACTATAATAAGTGTGTGCGAGAGACATGTCCCATTGTCCAGTTAACACAAAGAGAACTGATTCAGTTGCAGGAGAATCTAATCTGACTTCATCAGTTTTAAGGCAGAAATAGCTTTTTGAATGTATGGAATGGTGACAGACATGCTGATGTTATTGTATAACTGATAGTAGTGCATGATGTGAGTACAAGGTGGATAAAGTATGAAATAATTTTTATTGCCTGCTGCTGATGTTCTCCGGTATTCTCCTGTCTGAGTTTAAAGCCTATGGTGTATGACAATATCAATAACAGACCATATAATGGCTGAAAGAAATATATAAATCTTGTCCTTTATTTTGCTTTCTATAGGTTTTGGTTGCTCCATATCTTCAGCTGCTGTTGCCAGTTTCTGTTCCACTTCATACTTCTTTCTTGCTGCATGTCAGCTTCAGAGGTCCTTTCTTCTATTCTGTCACCACAGGCATCTGACAAATGTTTTTTGACAATAAAAATAATTAGCATATCAATTAAGTCTTCCTTATTATATGCCTTGGTTTGGAAAATAACCAGCATGTCCTTCCCATTCAATTCCCTCTGTTCTCTCCAGGCAAATAAAGGCATTATCCATTGGGACAACAAAGAAATCTGTGACATCAGTGAAATAAATTGTCTTTTAGGAGGTAAATTGGGCACATAGATAACAGAGGCATTTTTATCTTTATAATCTGGCAATAACAAAATAAAGTTCTTTGTACAGAGGCAAAAATCTTTCCAAGGATGGCTGACATGAGATGTTGTTGCTATGACATGTTGGAAAGAAGTATTTTTTGCAGCTTGTCCTGATTTTGCCAGTTTGTATATAGGGGCAGGTTTCCCATTGAAGCAACTCATCAACTAATGAAGTGCCTTATGCTATAAACTGTACATATGAAATCTCTATGCTGCCTGTCATAACCTAAGAGGAGATTTGTGGTTTTAATTCCTATCCATTTTCAAATTCAAGGGGAGAGTTTTATTTCTTTTTTGAGCTGTTACCTTTTCCTAATTAATTGTATTGCTCTGAGCATGAGTATGAGCTAGAAAAAGTGCATTCAAAGCAAAATTAATAAAGCTAATCAATTTATGGTTTTTTCTGCAGGGGGGAGGAGTTGTGTTTGGTTTTTGGGGTTTGTTTGTTTGTTTATTACTATTAGTAAGTTCATTTCTGGCCTTTTCTCAAAGCTACAGTTTTTAACAAAAATGTAATTACATCTGCTTTTTACTATTACTCAGCTTTTTATCTTGTAGTTTGTACCATATTTTGGGGAAACAATCAAAATAAAACAAGCAAACAACAACAACAATGAAAGAGTTAAACCCAAACAAAAGCAGCAAATCAAAAAACAAACTGACAATATTTTAAATAAAAAGACCATGAAGACCATAAAAATGTGAAAAATGCGTAATTCAGAAAAATGTAAGTCACAAGGGCATATGCAGGGAAACTTTGTAACTGGGAAAACATTTTAATTGCACTCTTGTGACACTGATAGGTGGCATGAGCCACACCCCTTTCCTCTGGATAAGGGCAGAGTTAAGGACATCTAATCTCTTTCAGTACTGCTGGACCTCCTCTCCTGCACAAAACCTTTTCCTTTTCTTCCCCCAGTGTATAACATGAAGTTTGTATTTGGTGTTGTACCATTGCCCTTCTAAGGGTCTGCCTTTCAAGTACTGAAGTAGTTAAAGAAATTTATTCTAAGATAACATATAAATAATTAATCTTGACTGTAACCCCCTTCTGATCCATCAGACTGGGTACCTAAATTTTCTCTTTTTGTAATATTTAAGTATTAACACTTCATGAGACTGAAATAACAGCATGAAGTAAAGATATTTTCAGCTGCTGGTTATGATTTTTTTCATATCCTATAAAGGACTCCCTGGCATGGTTCTCAGAGGAGATACTGCTTTTAAAACAACCTGCAAGACACAAGATAATGGCAAAGTGAAAAAAAAAAAAAAAGAGTGGTGGAATGAGATGAAGCTGAGAATGGAAACAAAAAACAAACACTATTTTGCTAATTTGGCTTTTGAGGATTTTTACTTGCAATTTATCGAATGCTTGAGTTGAAGGATAAAAACTTCTATTGCACTGAATCTATTTGCTTTGGAAAAAAAAAGGAAATATTTTATGTGCTGGCAGAGGATCCTAAACATAGGAGAAATAGATAAATTGGTGACAGCAGGTTTCAAATTGATGACAGCAGATATGCTATCCTAACAGTGCAGATTTAACAAATCACATTTTACGTTCACTTTTCTGAAGTGCTACCACTCTAAAAGAAATAAGTGAACCTTGCTCTTGTCCCGTGGATTTTAAATTGTGTTGTGTACCTTGGAAATAATCAATTCCCAGTATGTATTTTTTTCTGGTCAGTAGGACTCAAAACATGTTTCATCTTGTCTTTTACAATTCTAGCACGAGTACTGGAGTGAAAGTTTACAAACTATCTGCCTTATAAAAATTATGAGTATGAACACATGACGCCATTTACTAAGAAGCAGGTTTTAAACTGTGTTGGCTTTGAAAAATCTTTTAAATTAAGTACAGAAATATTACTTGATGTGTATTTAAATTCATAATTATTGTAAGAGTTGTTTTAGTGCTTGTGAAGATAAATAGGCTAAAAGCAAGTGAAAATTAAATCTTATCTACAGACTATATACAGCTTGAATTCCATTAAAATTATTCTTCAGACTGTAGACCTGGAAATAAAATTAATAAGGTGACATGTGATTTTGTCTTGTTTATGTAAAAAGATGATCTTTTTAATATGCATTATCATCTGCAAAAATTGAGGAATAATACTGTACTTTTTACTTAGTGCTTAATCTTTATACCCCTAATGAGCTATGCTCCTGATTGTAGGATGACTAGTATAATCTTATTGATGAACCATTCCCTGTTTTCAGGGAAATAAAATTTTCAATAATTTCTTAGCAGCGGTACTGTAAAATAATAGATGCTGCATTGTCTCTCTTCTCTGGAAAAAGAAAAATGTATTCATGACAAATATAAACATATCAATGCAGGATTCGTCTTTGGATGAAAAAAATCCATTTGATGATCCACTTAAAAAAAAAAAGAAAAGCTTCTATAACAAATTGTTGGGTCCTAGAATAATAGACTAGATTGAGTTGAAAGGGCCTTTTAAAGGTTATCTAGTCCAAACCCTCTGTGATGAGCAGGGACATGTTCAATTAGATCAGGTTTGTTAGACCTTCATTCAACCTGACCTTGAATGCTTCCAGTAGATGTGGATAGGGCATCCACAACCTCTCTGGACAATCTGTTCCAGTCTCTTACCACACTAATTGTAAAAAAAACACACACAGAAAAAAATTCCAAAACTCAAAATCCCCCACTACCTAACCTGACCTTCTTTTAGATTAAAACCATTATCCCTTGTCTTATCACAACAGGCCCTGAAAATAGCCTGTTCTCATCTTTCTCATAGACCCTCTTAAAGTGCTGAAAGGTCACAGTACGGTGGTCAGAGTCTTCCCTCCTCCAGGCTACCGCCCCAAGTCTCTCACGTTTTCCTCATAGAAGAGGTGCTCCATCGTAGGATCAACATGGGTTGTTACTGCTGTTCCAGAATACAGGGCAGTTTTTGTCTGGGAAGTGTTTTCTCTCATATTTTTCTTAGGGTAAAATGCAGAGGAGTCCACAGATCGGATCTCAGTGAGGGTTATTCCAACAGGCACAACAATGAAGCCAGTACACCAATGGAATCTCTGGTTCAGTAGAACATCTTGCTGTTAGAATGACACTGAAACTGGTGTTTGTTTGCAAACCTATCTGTAAAATGTCAATTATCTGGGGACAGGGCCATTTCTTACATCACCTCTTGTGTATTTACACTGAGAGCAGCAAGGTCTTGATGTCATTTGGAGCCACAGTGAAGTAGAACTGACAAATATTTGCAGTTGAGCTGATGCATTTACCTAAGTATTTCTGTTTCAGATTTTCTGTTTTCAGATTCACACTGCTCACAAAGAAGATAAAGAAAAAGGGAAACTGTATGTACCCTTCCCCTCGATTACATTATCACTGCTAGACCCATCAAACTTCTGGAGATTTCAGGATTTAAAAAAGGATCTTCTAGTGAAGGTAGAAGTTATGAAATCAACTGTGCTTTTATAGGAGTTGCTGAGATTCTTTATGCACTTTATAAGATAATCACCAGCTGGTTTAACTGTAGCTTCTTGTTGCAGTGCATTTAATCAGTTAATCACTATTAGCCTTGGAAACATAGTATGGTTTAACTAATGTTCTTAGAAGCAAATAAAATAGAGAACTGCAAGATTATTCTCTAACAGGTTTGATCTTGGCTTCCATAAAAATTTAAAACTTTCAAGCTGCCTTCAAATAGTACACATGTTAGTACTTAAATTATTATCTAAGGGGAGTTTTTTGTTTACTAGTTTCCAAGATGTTTGGAAAATGGACTCCAAAGGGAAAAGTACTCATTTTTGTACATATTATATACCTACTATTCGCTATATTTGGCACTTATCTACTTGTCAGACCAAATAAATCTGATTCCCTAATGCACATGTAAAAAAATATGTAAGTGCTTTGTAATATTTTAAAAGCATCATTAAAGTTAATCTGTATCTGTGCTCCTACTGGGACATAAATCATGCTAAAAATGGTCTTCCTGTTATGCAATTTCACACTAATGTATGTCAATATCTACGGAAGACTAGTCTGTAAGAGTTGTCAAAACCTATGGTAGAACCACTTCCATGTAACATTGAATTTAGCCTCCCCTTTGGCATTCCTTGGACTTGTTCTCAGAAGCAACATACCATATTCTGTACTCTTACTATGTATTAGCATCTTGAATGTTAAAGTATACACCTTCAAAACATTTCTAAGAATTTTGTGCTGAAAAAACTGTCTCAATATCTTTCTTTTAGTGAGGGGCCAAAACTGAACACCAGATTTGAGTTGTGGCCTTACCAGTGCCAGGTGCAGGGGAATCACTGCCCTGGTCCTGCTGGCCGCACTGTTGCTGATACAGGCCAGGATGCCATTTGCCTTCATGGCCACTTGGGCACATGCTGACTCATGTTCAGCAACTGTTCACCAGCACTCCCAGATCCTTTTCCTCTGGGCATCTTTCCAACCACTTTGCCCCAGACTGTAGCACTGCCTGGGCTTGTTGTGACCCAAGTGCAGAACTGGGCCTTGTTGAATCTCACAGCACTGGCCTTGGCCCACCAGTCTGTCCTGTCCAGGTCCTCCTGCAGAGCCTCCATGTCCTCCAGATCAACACTCCCAACCAACTCAGTGTCATCTGTGAATGTACTGAGGGTGCACCCAATCCCCTTGTTCAGATCATTGATAAAGATATTAAACAAGACCCAATATTCAGCCTTCAGACATTACTGAGTTTATGCATATAACTGCAATTTATGCAATAACTGCATTACTGAATGCTTCCTGTGTATAAACTGTACAATTAGATGGAAGAAAATTTTTAAAAGCAATTTCAACATTTTTTGTAATACTTGTCATAAAAAAAAAAAAATATTAGATTCCTTAAAATTATCTTAAATTCAAAATGGAGCCACTTACTCTTGTTTACCAATTGGGTTAACAGTGCATGTTACACAGAGGAAAGAGGAAGGGAAGAGATAGTTTCTACCTTTAAAAAAGATCTAACATTAGGGAAACACTAAAGATAGGGAAAAGTGACATGGCAAAATTGTTGAGTAATACATAATAATTTTTAGTCTTCACAATGAGAAATTCTAATCGGTGATTATAAGAATAGGTAACTGAAGAGTGAGGTGACAGATTTAATTTAATGTAGGCAACAGCACTGCAAAACACACTTGGAAGATTTTGCCTTTCAAAATGTCTTTCTGAAGTTATGCCATTCAGGACAAAAAATCCCTACAAAGACTGTTGACAAAAATTTAGAAAAAAATACACTGAAAATATATTGGCTGTCTAAATAAAGATAAATAATTGAAAATTAAATACTGAAAATATTATGCTAAACATGAAAAATGTTGTGTTCTCAAGTGTTATGTCTATCTTTGTTAAATTCACATATATCTGTGTACTGATAACCATCAAATGAAAAAAAAAAAAAAAACAACCCCATAGAAATATGTAATTTGGGGGGACAAGCAAGAAAATTCTTACAAGCGTGGAATACCAGAAGCTCTAGAACACAGAGCAGAAACCAAAAATGGCACTTGTTAAGTTTGGAACTTAACATTATTAGGAACTAATATGTTCCTGATAATAAATAACTAATAAACATTTTGAGGAATTTGAACATATAATCCTGATTACTTTTTTTCCTCTAACAAATATAGGCAGCAAATTTTACAAGATACCAATTACAAGTGATGAAAATCAGTAATCTTTTAGACACAAAGCCATGTTGTGAACACTGTTGCCACAAGGGATCAGGAGGATGAGCTGCTCAGTATGAGTGTCAGAAAGAAAGCTCTTCCACGCAGCTAATAGAGAGGACTGTCATTTTTTTACAAGTGCATGTAATGCACAGGACAAGGGGGAATGCTTTTCATCTGAAAGAGTAGGTTTAGATTAGATGCTAGGAAAAAATTGTTTACTTTTAGGGTGAAGAGGCAATGGCACAGGTTGCCCAGAGCTGTTGCATATGCCCCATCCCTCAAAGTGTACAGGTCAGGCTGGATGGAGCTGTGAGCAACCTGGTTAAAGGTGTCCCTGCCCAGGGGAGGGACATCAGAACTTGATGATCTTTAATGTTCCTTCCAACATGGACCATTCTGTGATTTTGTGATTCTTTGACTGTGGAACGGCTGCATGAGTTCATAGTGAAAGTTGATAAAGTGAAAAGTGAAAGTAGTGAAAGCATTAGGACACAATTATAATGATGCAGTGAATCAATGGTTCCATCTGTGTAATCACCAACTGTATGAAGCTCAACAAGAGAAAGTGCTGGATTCTGCACCTGGGACAGAGCAACCCTGGGTATAGTACAGACTGGGGAATGAGGTGCTAGAAAGCAGCACCATGGAAAGGGACCAGGGGGTCCCGGGGGTCATCAGGCACAGCATCACCAGCTGGGCAAGGATGGGATTGTCACACTTTGCTCTGCACTAGTTCAGCCTCACCTCAAGTGGTGGGGGCAGCTTTGGGCGCCACAATATAAGAAGGAAGTTAAGCTATTAGAGAGTGTCCAAAGGAGGGCAACAAAGATGGTGAAGGGCCTTGAGAGGAAACCATGTGAGGAGTAACTGAGGGGACTTGGTTTTTTCAGCCTGAAGGAGACTGAGGGGAGACCATATTGCAGTGTGCAGCTCCCTTATGAGGGGAAGAGGAGGGGCAGAAACTGATCTCTTCTCTGTGGTGACCGGTGACAGGGCCTGAGGGAATGGCCTGAAATTGTGTCAAGGGAAGTTTGGGTTGAATATTAGAAAAAGTTTCATCTATCTGAGGGTGGGAGGGCACTGGAACAGGCTCCCCTGAGAAGTGGTCACAGCACCAACACTGACGGAGTTCAAGAAGTATTTGGGCAATGCTCTCAGGTACATGGTGATCCTTGGGGATGGTGCTGTGCAGAGGGAAAGAGGGGTCGGGAGAAACAAAATTGATGGTGCCTTTGCTACTCTTGTCCTTAGCAATAACAGCATATTCATACATTAATAAACCAGTATTAAACTAATGGATTTTCTCTCTGAGATAGAGCTGTTTTAAACCCCTAACTCAGGAGTTCAAATTAGAAAACTGATGAAATAATACAATATGGAGCACAAATTCTGAGAAAAATGAGCTGCACTTGCCAGGCATTTTTTCTTGCCTATCTGCTGAAGGGGAGAGAAGACAAAAAAACCAAACCAAAGAAAAACACCACTTACTTTTCCAGCAGCCTGTGAAATCAGATGACCATCAGGTCATCTTTCATTTCTTTTTGACTGTTTCAGACTATCTCTTTCCTCACCACTCCTCTCTGTCACCTGTTTTCCCTAAAGAAAGATTTGGGATTCTTCACTCTGTAGTAAAAAACTGATACATCGACTAGGTTAGGGGTACCTCCCGAGGTGCACCCAGAGACAAAAACAGGAGCTATTTCACCTCTACAAAGATCCACCTAAGCCTGGGCTAATGGCTTGTTGGAAAATAATGCTTCTTTCAAAATATTCCAGTGCACAAATAATATTCTGATGAAGAAGATCTTAATTAATTTTGGGGAAAAAAACATACAAAGGTTTTTTTAATACTACCTGAAAAATAAACACAGATTTTAAAGTGAAGCTAAGATTTCCAGTAGCTCCCTTCTGGATTCTGTAAGATTTATCGCAATATTCTAACTGTACAGAGATTTTGTGTGCTTTATTCAACATTATTCCATTAAACGAGAGGTGATTTCATCTGGTTATTGTTTGCAGAGCTCTGAAAGTTTTGAGACATTATCCCAAGCCTTATGAACTCAGTTTAAGGTAGTAAGGTACACTTAAACACCTGTGATAGCATCCGTAGTTTTAAACAGCCTCTGCTGTAACAGTAGAAAGTATGTATTAAAAAATATATCTGGCAAAAATATTTAAGTGCTGTAGAACTACTGTAATCCAGCTAAATCTTTTTTCCTACCCTTCTATTCCAGTAATAACATTGTGATATCTCATAATCCATTGGTCATACTTGCAAAATTAGAAAGCAGTTTTAATATTTTTAATGAATTATTTTGCTATTCCAATTAGACAGTTAATTTCTCCATGCTGAAACATCATCTCTATATAGATCTAGCTTAGTCAAGTCTTTTCTTTCCTCTCTTATCAAGCTCTACTTTCATTTAAATCATTATTTATTATCCAACAGTCAAAACCACTTTCATAATTGATTCGCATGACAAAACCCAGGTTTTTTTGATGTCATACCTCCCCTTGCATAGTCTGCATTCCTAATAACTGGGAACAAGTATGTCATCCTACTTTTACACACTGTAAAAAACCAATAAATTGTGACAAAAATAAAGTGAAACATTTGGAAATTGACTTTAACTGCATTTAAAAATGACCATAGAAAGTCTATTAAATTGTGGGAAGTACAGAACTTACAACAGAATTTGACCATGTTTTGTGCATATGTTTCAGGACTAGTAAAAAAAACCCCAGACCAACAACTTTGCAGAGCTTCAAACTTGTTCAATATTTACATCAGGGGAAAAAAATTCCAAATCTTGAGTCTAATTTTTCATTTCCTCTAAACTCCATAAAATAAGAAAAGAGTATGTTTTGTTACTTTAAGATTATGTTTTGTTACTTTATGTAATTTAATAACTATTTGTTGATGCTTCCATTTATTTAATTTTAACTCTAATTTTGCAACGAAGAACAAAAATTTCAGCTAGTTAAAAGAACTTTAAAATGTCCTAATGGTACACTACAGAGACATTGAAGACAGACTTATTAAATGGTGGGTCTTTATTTTTCCCCTTTAGCTGGTGAACTCGTAGCTAAATGTCTCTGTCAGCTTCTGTTGTGAGGATAAACAAAACATACAGTAAATCTGCAGAGGGAATATTATGATAGCCAGCTTATGCTATTTTGCCCTTGCTGCTTTTTTCATCGTCATCACTGCTGCATCTAGGTGTCTAAACACTCTGCATGTCTTCTGCATCCTGCTTTTGTCAAAGGCAAGGATCAAGTGTTATTCAGTACCATTTTCTGCTTTGACAGCAACCCCCAGTAACTAAATGATGACTGTTGGCATTCAATCAGCTTTACCTTCTCTTAACAGTTACCATGTTTTGCTAGATTGCTAATGAGGATAGCACTGTGATTGTGATAAAGCCTTAGTTAAGTCATGATATATACTATCTCATTCTTCCCCTCTATTGTAAAAGATTTAACGAGCCATTATACACATGCAAAGTCAGCGTCTGACATATGCTTTGCATGGTTCTACTGACACAAAGGTAGGACCCAGTGAGGGTTTGGATGTGTTAAATTCATTCTTTGGAAATATGCATGTACTTAGATAGCTGTTGTGCCAATTTTGCACAGCAAACATAAGTACTCTACATATCTGCATCCCACTGCTCTCTGTCTGAATGCTTTACATTTTCCTGATAGGTACCATTTTAGAGCTCTTTTGATCACTCAAGAGAACTTTTCTCTAATTCATACTACTGGCAAAATACCTTTTCTTTCACCACTCATAAATGCTTTATACTGAGTATCAACATTTTCCCTTTCATAGCAGCATCCTGGTTAGCATCCCCAGAAGGTCTGTTAGAGACAGATACTGTTTACCATTGTCTTCCTTACACCTCTTCACCCCTATGGAGTAAGGCTCCTAGAGACCAACCCCTACAAAGCTGGTCAGATAATCTCACCAACAGCAGATTAAATCTAGGTTCCCCTTCTTGCTTAATCCATTTGTGTGACTGGTGACACGTGTCAGATGTGGTCATTGTCCTCAGTTGAATTAAAGAGAGGGTGCAGGCAAGACTGAGGGCAAATTGTTTAGAAGGAAGACCTGTAGGTATATTATTAACTATGAGAAGGAAGGGCTGCTTCAGAAAGAGGAATTCTAACAAAAGGAGACTTTTTGGATGCATACAAACAACTCAGAAACTAGACAAAAAAAAAAGATTATTAAGGAAAAAAAAATCAGAGAGGAGGAAGGCATAAGAGAAAGATAAAGATATGAAAGTGAAGAAGTATGGTTTACTACAAAATTGGCATGGAGTAACTTCAGTGGTAGAAGCTTTTATAGTATTTTTGTCCATTTGTCTTTACAGTCATAGAAATTAGTTTAGTAGCTTACTGTTCATTTCTTTAGCTTACAGCTTTTGTTTAATAGTATTTGCAATTTACTGGTTCACAGACATATTAAAATTTAGTTCTTCAATAATCCTACCAAATAAAATGCTTCAGTCTCCTATTTCAGTATCTCCATACCTGTTAAACAGGGGTTTCCCTTTTTTTATTTTTTCCTAAAAAAAACCAAAACAACAAAAACAAAACGACAAACCCTTTATAAAGTAGGCAATTGGTTATTATAAAAAAAAAATATCCTGTCTTCCTAACCAGTTTTTTACTGGTCTCTCCACAAATCTCTGGTGAAGAGTGTTAATTTCACATAGCTTGATTTATCAATTGTTACATATTTTGCTTAGAGTATAAGTAAAATTATATAATTCATAAAAGCTTAAACTCTGTAGTAAATGATGAGTCATTGACCATTCCCACGTTTTAATTTCCCATTCCTCTCCAATTCTCTGATTAAAACAAAAGTGTCAAAGTTGTCCTACTAAAAAAATCTGGTGTTCACCTGTTTATCAAGTGATAGAATGAAAACTTTGCACTATATTTTAAAGAATAAGCTTTTGTGAATGCTTTATCAGTGTAGCAAAAAAGTATCATCTTATCTATATTAGTGGAGTTAGCAACTGTTTGCAATTACTGTAAATTTGCCTTTGAAAAATTTAGTCATGGTCGATCAGTAAAATGCAAGAAAAAGATGCAGGAGAAGATTTAATTTAGAAGTGAAAAATAAGAAATTCAATAGAAGAAAACCTGTCACCATGATCTCTCCTTTGAAATAATTACTATAAATTGTTCTTATTAGAAATATGTATTTCTATTGATACTATTTCTTCCTTGAGTAATCTCTTTCAATGTAAGATACTATCTGAACAAATAAAACTATGAAGAAATGCTTCTTTTATTTTTCTTTGGCTCAATTTTGTTGCTTTTTGTCCTCAGCCGAAGCTGAGAGCATCTCTATGTATCACTTTTTAGAATCCTATGCATTAATTAAAAAAAACCAAAACATTGAAATGTAGAAACAGAAGCAGCCTTTTCATTTATGAGTGTTTTTCAGACATCGTAACAATTCTTGTTTCTTCATCCCTCCTCTCTCCATGCAATGACAGCTACCTGTGATCAGGTAGATTGTAAAGAGGTTATGAATAGCCTTTCCCTAACAAAGAACAGTAGTGGAGAAGAAAAATAGGCTGAAAAAATCCTGGATTATGCATTCTAACTGACACGAGGTGTCTGCCAAAATGACCTCAGATCTCAACAGTAATGTGAGGAAAAAAATGTGTGGATCAGAAAGCTAATGAGTCATTTTTCCTTTAATAATAATGAACACAGAAATGTTTTGTTCTGGGTTTTCCCTTCTGTTTACTTCTGTGTTGGCCCTAAGTATCTATCAGGACACCAAGTTATTTCACCATTCCTAAGGGAAAAATGATTCAGGAGGTGATTGATGGAGTTAATGGAATCTCACTTTTCCTCAGATGCCTGAAAACAAGTTATCCTCAAAATTGATTTGCTGTTTCTTGTAGCCATAGATCACACATTGAAAGTACCACTGAAACAGAGTATTACATAAATTCTTAAACTAGTCAAAATCTGAAATGGTAAATCCACACAGATGCATGCAGAGGTTGCCATCACAGTTTAAATTCAGTCTAATCTTGTAAGTGAAAAAAAAGGTATTTAAGTCTGTCTAAATCAACCTAGAAAGGTAAATTATGTCCTATGGTGAGCTGAAAAATTGCTGTGTACCAGTTACTTAGATCTTGACTAGCTCAGTTATCTCTGCACCCTACACTTTAACAGACTAGAGGTACGTCCAGTGTAAGCAGCAGCTGCAGGAGAAATCAAATCTTGCTTATTAGGGACAAAATTCTCAGGATGTCTGTAGCGTAAGGAAGGAAGGAGAAGAGACTGGGGTGGGAAACTGCTTGCAGAAGAAGAAGAGGTCTAAACATTTTTTGAGTATCTGATTATCTAGGGTTTTACTGAGCTCATAAAACAGCTCTAGATCTTTCATTACTTTAAGTCAGTCAAAAACATTCTATTAATATTTCCTGTTAAACTACTTTTCTGTGTTCCTGTTTGTTCTATAGCTATTGCCAGATGCCTTTCAGCTGCTTTAGGATTTCTGACTCTAAACTGTCCTGCATTCTGTTGTTCCTCAAAGAGAAGATGACTAAAAAGAGAAAGAAATAGCTCATAGTCATACTGAAGTGATGTCTAATGTGTTTGCCTTGCTGACCTTGAAAATTTGAGTTAGAATTTTTCATATTATAGTATCTATTTTACAATAAATAAATTTATTAGAGCTATTACCTGCATTCTATCTGACAGTAATCCTGTAATTAAATATTACACTTCAAAGATTTTCTGAAGCAACGTTATGAATTTACATAATGTCCTTCTTCCCTTAGTGTGTATCCTTTCTCTTTGTGAAGATGAGAGATATTCATGAAGCCTTTTACCTTGTATCTAGTCCACCCAGTTCACAAAATAGGGGTGGAAATTTGAGTAATCTGCAAATTTGAATGTAGAGATAATCTGAGACTGACTCAGAATCGTGGAGTTCTAATTCAGTAGGTTTCTATCACTCCCTGCTGAATAGATAATGATGTCACACATGACAGTGACTTATCACATACTCTTATATTAGGTTCATGGAGATATTAGAACAAATCAGAGTTTTTCTGACACATAAGCAAAAAAAAAAAAAAGAAATGGCATTACATAAGCAGAATAAACTGTCTCATTAACTAACTAATGAGGAATGAATTCTGCACACCCATGACAACTTTTCCTTTTTGCTTTCCTTTTCCTGCACTCTTTACTAGCCATTTTCATAAAGACCTCTTTCTGACTTTGAGTCTTCTTCCCAATGAAGGAGCTACTCCCCAAGATTTCTGCCTCTAGAACAAACAAAGCATCTTCTGTGGTTGTGCACACACTTTGCTTAGCAACTCTTTTAAATGCATCCTATGCCTACTCTTTCTCTAATAAATGTAAAGTCATTTTGCTTTGCACCAGTATCAAAGTTTTGCCTAGTAGCAACACTGTTCTGCATCTAGCTGTTTCTCAGAAAATATTCAAACAAATGGAAGAACAGCAAACTAAGTTGTATAGGAAAAACTGCTAAACAAGACACAGAAACTAAGATTTATTGGCTGATGAATCCAAGGGGAGAAAAAAGAAAAAAAATCATAGTAGTTTGGGCATGGCCAAGTTTCTTTGACGTGTTTATATCTGGGAGGGAGATGAGGAAAAATGAGTCAGAAATCTGATACTGAGTTTTTTGTTTGTTGGTTTTTGGGTTTTTTTTAATGTGATATGTGTCTGTATGAATTCAGTTATTTACCACGTGTCACACCAAGAATGTTGTTCAAACAAAATACCTCAACTAACTTTGATAAACATGTGAATTCTCAGGGACTGTCTTCTTCAAAGTATTCACTAAGCAGAATTGCCAAAGCAGGGATAGTTAGTCACTCACTGGGGAAAAAAAAAAAAGCTTGAATAAGAGCCAATTCAGACATAAATATCAGTGGAGAACTGTATGTGTGAAATTGTTATGAATGCTATATCATGGCAGCAGGCATTTATAAACGATACTGGTTTTCATTTGGGATTATGAAAGTAGATGCTACTCTTACCTCTAAATCAAGACAGGGAAAATTTATCCTTAATTAGCACAACTCACCAACTGAAAGAAATCCTGCATAAAATTCTGAGAATGCTTTTCATACTCTCCCCTACAGCTTTATTGTGGATTTTTTATTTTCTATTTTTTTCCCCAGCAGCTCCCCTTTCAGCTACCAGCAGCCACAGTAGCAGCACAGCTTGAAATGAAATCCACAGCCAGAGGACCTCAGGATCAGAACAACAGATATCACTGACGTGTTTCTTATATAAAAACAAACAGCACCTATGCTCATTTACATTTACAGGCTATAAGTGTTCACTTTTTGTTTCATTTTCAAGGAAGGGGTTACTCAAGCAAGTAGAGCAATACAGGGACAGAACCTTTCCCCAGCTTTCTTATTCTTCTTGTGTAAAAAGTGGTGTCATTCTTAGTAAAAAGATTCTTGAAGTTTAATTCTTTCCATGCATTAGACCGAAGTACTGTCTCCTGTACTCTACAGGGAAACCAATTCATTAGTAGAAACACAAGTTTGTCCTCTTTAACTGCACCTCCAGGCACCTTGCAAATAATTTATGAGATAGTGAGAAGTTTGACAATCAAAAAAGAATGGAAATTCACAAGGCAGACTCCTAGGAAAAGAAATTTTAGTAAATGTATTTCCATTCTGTTAGGGTTTTAAAATAATGTCCAAATTCCTCACTCAGCAATGAAGCGGCATGTTTTCAGTGAAAATTTTTGGCTTCACTAAGCCAAATTAATCTTTTTCTTACCACTTGATATCACAGCTAGACAAGTATGACAGTCCACAGATAACTTGGAAATATAAATTTTTCTTTTTTGTATTAAGCATTAGAAATCCAGAAGCATTTCTTTAGACTTTGGTGAACAGAAACTTTGTTTTTACTTGAGAGACCCACAATACTCAATTTCCAAAATTCTGAAATACCAAAAAGCCTGAACGGAATTCACAAAATGCCTTAAAAATTAAAATAAGATGTCCAGCATATAAACCAGAAGTCTTTCTCTTTCTGCTCTGACTATTCAGAAAATCACTTTCTGTAGTGCCTGGGAAAAAGGATCTTGTATACATGTATGAGTCAGTTATTCAGGAAATACCTTTCCATCAATTCAGATAGAAGAGACAGTTCTTCAGAAAAAGCTCAATTCCAGTTCAATAGCTGAAGATATTTTTCCCCCTGTGGATCTTTCTCTACATAGCATCTCCAGAAAGACCATCTCTTTCTCAGGCACAATTATAATAGTATTCCCCTGTGGGAAAAGACTTCTATGTTGCCCTCCCCAGAGGGCAACAGCAAAATTGTCAAAGTGTAGTTCCAGTGAGACAGTGACAATGAGGTGACAATCGAAGGAAGGAAAATTATTCTTGTTGGTCAGACTTTTCTTCATGTTCTCACAAATTAGTAGGAAATTAAACTTTGGGACAAACCTAAATATAGGTTATCAAGAAGACAATATTATCTCTCATGAATTTAACAAAGCACCTAAAGAAGATAGGAGAACCTTTACCTTCCTGTAATTCTTATCAAGTCTTCAAAGAATATTAAATTCTTTTATGAGGTGCTATATATATGTCATTGCACAAACCAAAACTTATTGTTTATAATCAGGAAGCTTTTCTGATTGGGCAACAACCACCTTACATTGTCAGTTAAAAATCTCTAGCCTGTTACTTGAAAAGTACAGCTGCATGTATCAATCAAATCAAAGAACTCCAGATGTTATACAGGGATATAAGAATGACAGACTTTTCATTCTGGTGAGTCTTAGCTATGTTGGGAGAGAAAAATCTCACAAAAATTTCTTCAGAGAACAAGAACCATAGCCTGCAATATCCCTGTCACACTTCAGCCTTAAACCAGAAAGAAGTTCTGACATGATGACTTCGTGGTTCCCTGAGTCCAGTTGACCGTCAGGATGTGCAGAGACAATTGTCATAGAAAATATTTTCAAAGTTTGTTTAAGGAAATATAGCTGAATCAACTTTCAGCTACACTGGAAGTTAACTTTCATTCTTCGTTCCTTCCTGTATCTTCTTTTCCAATGTTTTCTTTGATTTGATAAAAAAGTTAAATCAAAATATCAATTATAATAATTTTCCTATTTCATGTAAGGAGGACAGGAATATATTTCACTGGCCATTGAGTACATTCATAAAGGAAATATCCTATTGTAGTCATCTCTGCAGGTCCACATGCCAAATTGAATGGATCAGGATGTTTCTTACCGTACTTAATTTGGATGTTTCTGATTAGGAACAGGAACACCTACACTGTAGTATTCAATGAGACAAATTAATATCTTTTTATTTAGTGATTACTCATAAATATAAGTATGCTTTAATTAATGGTAAAATATGTAAGTGTATATCTAGAGAAAGAGAACCTTTCTTAAATCTCTCTGCTTTGTTCTCTCTCCTTTTTTTTTTCTTTTTTTCTGATTAGTTTTTCATATTCTGTTATACTAAATATGCACCAGCTTTTGGAAGTAATTGAGTATTTAGAAGCTGTGAGGCTTAGATCAGCCCTGGGGTTCCTGCAGATATCAGGAGAATGGAAGCAGCACATATTTTTTCTACCTTATATTACCCACTTAAAAAAAAAATCATATTTCTTGAGCATAATGGATAGACTGCAATGATTTACAAGGAAATAATTTCACTGAGGGACTTAGGTTTGGTACTATCATATACACAAAACCAAAAGTCTGATTGGTTTATGATTTCACTGGGAAACTAAAAGGAAATTAATTCCATTTAACATACTACTTGTCAACTCCTTTGTTGTTGTTGTTGTTTGTAATATATGTACCTAACACTGTGTTTTATGTCTAGAGATATTTCAAGCTGCTAAAACATTTATTAGTTAATATAATGTTAGAAATTATTGAAATGCTATAAATGTTTAAAATTGAATAAAGAAACTTCTGGGTTTGGTGTTCAATCAAAACCATTTTGACTACAGTTTCTAAAAGAGCCAGATAACCTGAAGCATATTAACCAAGATAACCTGCTATGCTAAGGTTTTGTTGATAGGTCTGGACTTCCTGAAATCAGAAAGATAGGTTAAAATATGGTATTAAACAAGGATTATAATAAGATTTATGTACCATCCCTGTCCAGCTATTACCCTTCTTCGTCACATTTGCACAAAACAGAAATCTGATAACAAGGAGGAAATGGCTTTGGGGAAATTAGGACAAGAAAACAGTGAAAGCTCTGTGGCTCACCCAAGTAATTGCCTACTGTATCTATACATCACATAATTATGGTGGGTCAAGTATTTCTGATTACTTTCTTAACCTAATGCCCTCTAGGCTTGAGAGGGAATAGGATTTAATTACTTACACAAGCATGCCTTGTTCCCTGATCAGCATCACCATTCCCAGGTGAGTAGCAACTCTTTCTCTAGCCTGCCCTTACACTAAAAGCTGACCTCCTCTCCAGGTGGCTCAGTTTACCTAGTACTTGCACTTCCCAGGAAGACACTTACAGCTTCCTTAAATCAAAACATTAGTTTATGACCAGATTTTAAGGCCTTTGTTGTCACAAGAAAGAAGTAGGCTGCTGTAACCCTAGTTGAAATGTATCCTTTAGATAAGGATGTGCATCACAAGAGCTTAACAGGAGCCTTTGAGAAGACATTTACCATAGTAAACACAAATATCTAGTGGCTGATAAGCCTGCAGATTATAGTAAATCTATGAATGACCACAACACTCATGTCACAGCATCACTTTTTGTTTTCTCAAAAACTCTCTATCCAACAAATGCCACCATTTTCCACTGCTTTCTCACAAGGCTTTTTTTTTGGTTGATGGTCTTGTATTTCTGACTTGTCTCTGACACACTAGCGATTTCCCTCCTGACTGTAAGCATATTAATACAGTGGGCACTGTGGCAGAAACTATTTTAACCTTTGTGAGAAGACATTCACTGTTTTGTGATAAATATGAGTGGGACTTATTGCTGCCACTGATTAAAAACAGCAGTAACATTTTGGTCACTCTTTTGGCTCTCAAGCAGGTCTGCTTAACCACTTATACTTCTTGACTAAATCTAGAAAAAATCAGTTCTCCAATAACTGATTCCTCTCTGGTGCCTGCAGAGGGAAGGGGACATTGATGTCTGGACAGGAGGCAAGCTGGCAATAACCATGCCCAGCCAGTAACCTCTCTAACTGCATTGTCTCTGCCTCCAGCTCAGACATTCAACAAAGTTATGGTGACAAACACGGGAGAAGCAACAGATGGGGAAAGGAAAGAACCTTCCACTGGTTGGATTAGTAATTGCATTTTTGGTCTCACTGCCTGATTCTGGTATATGACAGAAGGGAAAAGACTTAGGTACAAGCTGAAATACAGCTGAAGTACACATCCTCTCTTCCTGGTATTTGAACTCAGTGAAAAAAAAGAGGCAAAACCAAAAAGATGATCTTAAATACTCTTAATTTAATCCTCTTCAGTTCACCCTTCTCACATTTCTTATTGTTTTTTTCATATTAAAACAAATATGCCACAAAATGGGAGGAAAAAGGTAAATAAAACATACTTCTGCCTCTATCGGATGAAAGTATTTTAAAAATTCTGGAGATTATGAAGATGTTATTTCATTCAATGTTTCTCACCACGTGACGCATTTCTTAAACTTCTACTGAGCTGAAAGTAAAGGATATTTTAATATAATATGGGAATTTTGTGGTGATATTTCAATAACAGTAGCAAAAAAGCAAACAAGCAGAATTATCTTCACATGCAGCAAAGTTACACAATTATTTTATGGCTCACTCTTCCTCTACTCACTGCAGAAATGAGCATCCATCGTTCTGAGACTGGTTTTTAAACGATTTACATGAAAAAATTTCCTGCATTTTTTTTCTTTCCACTTTGTGAGAATAATGACCTTCTCACACCAGTAAAAGCCTGTTTTATCCAACACATATTTAAATCTTATCCATCTAAATATTTAAAATACCATTACTGCAAAGCCACCTGGTGGGAGCTCTGTAAGCTTTATCATCTTAAAACTGTTATGCCAAAATAGTAGTTAGATGAAATAATATTATAGTCCAGATTGTGTATTCCTTGAAAGATTTAAATGTTTCTTCAATTATTCAACAGAAAATTAGATTAAAAAATATTTTCAATACTGAGTTTATATTTTGAAGTATTCATTTGTACTATTTTGGTCCAAGCCAGATTGAGATTCTGCCAGCTCTTCACCCAGTGATATTTATCAATAAACAAGGCAGAGATGGAAGGGAGCACTGCTCTGAACTGGGAAAAACTGCAATCCAGAGTGATTTATCATTTGCATAAAAGTCATAAAAAGACTGAATGATCTTTCTAAATGGCATAATACATTATGCCAGTATTGAATAACAAAGAAACTGAGATAAGAACCTTGTGATACAGCAAAAAAATAATACAAGAGCCTTAGATACAAAGTATCTCACTGCAAAAACTCACAAATTTCTATAATGAAATAAAAAAAAAGTAAAATTATAAATTACCTTAAAAGACAGAAGGAATGACCTCAGAAGGAGAAAAAAAATCTTATTTATGAAGTGAAAAGCCATTCTTTGGTCAAACCTGTCTGATTGGCAGTTCTGAATGATGCAGTATGCCCATGTGTTTCAGGGGAGAGAATGATAGACAGTAAAAATTTTCTATTGTCACTAAATTCTGGCACTGGTATATGGCTGGTTTTGTATCTGGGATATATTTTTCTTCTTAGAAACATTTCTGTCTTTTATTTTTAAATTAATTTTAAATTATTATTGATAGAAAATTAGTAAAAAAACCCTTCTGGAATAATATCTTTTTACCTTAAAACACAACATAGAGAGAAACATTTTCATAGACTCTATAGCTGAAATGTTTCATTCACTAGGACAGGCAATGTTGGAAGGAATGTTTATTTCTGTACTGACTATATCCCTGTTCCCTCTTCTTACATTGCCAGTATTTTTCTGGCCATTATGACTGTCCCTAAGCAGGTGATCATGAATGGAATTGCAGATTGGATTAGTAGCGACTTTAAGAGGAGCATTCATCAGGCTCCATATACCAGATGTTGTGTTGAACGTTTCCAGTCAAAGTACTCTTAGTTTCCAGATGAAGGTGGATAGGAGGAGGAGAATGCTGTGAAAGTGATTCAATGATTAGCTGAATGATTAAGTTATTGCTGTATAGTCCAGTCTATGAAAAAAAAAGCATGATGTGTAGCTATATTTTACAACTCCAAAGAAACTGGCTTGCAAATGACAATAATTACATATAATTCAAAGGATAACATTCTGATTTGCAGTTGAAATAATTCCCCAAAATATTGTTTGAAAGACACAGAAAAGCACAGTTTAAAATAAATTCTAGGCAGGATTTCTTCCTCAGACCTTGGGACATACCTTTCCAGAGACATTGCTAAGCACCCCCTTTTTACCCTCCACAAGTATTCAAATTCTATCAATCCATTGTCTTAGCTGGGAAAAACTAATTTCAGTAGCAGCATCATGTTAGAGTAGCCCTGCCACTCAAAGGTAATTGAATCCTTTTGAGATGTTGCAAAAAAACTGTAATTGGACCTTTGAGATGGCAGCAGAAACTTTAATCTGGGTTTAAATATGCAGATATATTATGTCTGAGACAACTTTTTACCTTTTTTGTCTCTCTCATGTCCTCTCTCTGAAGATTCCTATTTTCTAAGTGATTTACATTCTACAATATTGGAAATTTTTTCCTTAGAATCTTTTGCTAAAATCAAACACAGATCCCCTTTGCAAATATATCCAATTTGAATCCAACTCTAGCCAAGAATATCTAGATAGGCATAGGCCAATAGATATTTGTATTCATCTATATTTCTTTTTCATTGAAATTTTGTGAAATAATAATATAAAAATATTTATTTATAGCATCTGTTTTGTTCTGACAGTGCAAGTATGTTCAACTTAAATGAAAATGAAGGGGGCTGAAGGACAGTCACTCTCATGAAAGCCACAGAGTGTTCCCACAAATTCTTCTGGAATGAACTGTTCAGATTTTTCAGTGCTTTATGCTGTAACAGCAAAATAAAATGCCCAGAAATGAGCAGTGCAGGATAAGAACTGACTAAAGTTGATGTGGAAAAATGCTTGCCTAAAGATAAATAGCAGAAGGAAAGCTATTTTTTTCACTGGCTAGGCAAAACCTTAGGGAAGCCAACTGGTTGCATGGAATGAAAAAAAGCAGAGAGGGCAAAGCAGAGCTGATAAACTGCTGCTTTCAACAGAAGATAAATGACCATGATGGCCTGGCTTCCACATTTACAAGAGGAGAGTCTTTTTTATCTTAACAAAGAATGCAGACTTTACATTTCTGTTTTCAACTTTATTTTCATGGAATCTGATTTTCTGTTTGAACAACTTGGATTTAGATAAAAGGAGTCATCCAGAAGTCTCTCTCTTTTTTTTTTTTTTACAGTGATCCACAGCACATCATATTGAGTAATATTTAATTGGACCATTTAAATTCAGTATAATGTTCCAAATTCCAGAGAGTAAAAGATTTGAATTTATTTTTTACTTGTAGCCTTTACTTGTATTTTTTACTTTTACTATTAACTTGATTTGCAAGATCACTTTTAGAAAAGATTGTCAAAAAAAGTACCAAAAGTATACAACAGACCCAAAGTATACAATGGACCCAAAGTATACAATGTTTCTCAGCAAGGAATAAATAACAAGAAAGAATTTTAGAATGAATGAGAAGAGGTAAATACTAGTTCACATGTCCAGGCTGATGTTGCATAACAGCCACTTCCATTTCTATAGTAGCTTCCACTTAACACATTATCAAGAGAGCTTCTGTTACCCCAGGCTCCATTTCACACTCATTAACACCTCCCTCCAGCTATCATTAGGATTTATTACAGAAGAGTTTAAACCAATTCAGAATTTTTCTGTGTTGAAATGATCCATGCTGACTTTGTGGCTTCATTCCAGAAGAGACACAATCTCTCTGGACGGCCCCAACACAAACCCAGAACATATTATTAGTGAAAGGAATCATCTGAATTTGCTCTTCATTGTCTTCTTTGACCATAGGCAGACTCCCTTCCCTTTGTCAAACCAGATCTCTTTTACCATCTGCCCTAAATCCCTTTCCCAGCTGCTGCCAATTGCACAATGTACTTTGGTTTTTGTTTTCTTGGGTTTTGCTCAGGTAAGTCCAGCTTCTCAGTCAGATAAGCACTGTGAGATTTGCACTTGAGTTCTGTCTCCTCATTGTGATTGATGTTTCTCTGGCCACAAATCTCAGTCTCCCAGAAGTGCTGTCTGAATTACAAGCTTTCCCCAGTGCATCCTTTCCTTACTTTTTCTTAAATTTTTTCCCCTGTGCCCTGAACTCACACATGTTGCAGTCCTTTTTACCTAGCAGATTAGACTGTAATACAAGTTTGTCTCAACAGACCAAGACCAGGTTCACAGGTGGTTGGGTTCTTAATTTGAAAACTGCATAAAAGATGATTTCTCTTGTTTAGTTTCCAAGAGAAGTCCAGTCCCCTGTATTACCTTCACGTACTGACCATTTCTATAATTCTTAAACCAGTTAAATATACAAGGTTAAATATTTTCTGAGTTAGCACAAAGGTAATATGGAATTTTCAGTTTTGTATATAGATTTAGAAGGCCATTTTTATTGTTATTACTCCTAGGTAACTGAATATACTGGGCTTTAGGGAAATAATGGTTCATAGTAACATATAGTTAGGACCACTTCATTGTAATGTCAACAAGGTCTCCTCAGGGCAGAGCAGGCCTTGCATCTTAAAATTTTCTGTTGTCAAAACACTTCAAAAATATAAAGACAATCCTATGTATTGAAATCAATAAAATTGGGCAGGAGATCAACTCCTTTTAATGTCTTTATCAAGAAAATTCAGCTCTGGGGTACAGTTTAGCAGATTCTAGAATCCCACCACTGCTCTCGATTTACAGGAATCCAAAGGAAGAGAAGTTCAGCTCTACTCCACAGCAGAGCTGAATCCTTTATCCTTGTGGAAAAACCCATTGGTGGACTCCATCTTCACCGGCTCGAAGGTCTAGGGCTGGTGTTGATTCTGTTCTCTTAAAGTTTTGGCGACCCCCTCCCCACCCTTATGGTTCGTTAGAGCCCAGTTATCTTTTATGCTTTGTGGTGTGTTATTAGTTTCTTTGAATACTGGGAAGGCTTGGATTTTGGGGGGTTTTTCCCTCTCCAGTTGTTACCCATCATTCCTCACACCGTTCATTTGCACGGCCGCGCCTGGTGGCTGGTGGTGAAACAGTTCTATTATATTTTGCAATACTTCTGGTCTGCTGCGCTGCGCGCCGCCCACGCTTTATCTGGGGCGTCCAGGGCTGCCAGCCGCGGCTGCCGTTGCTTCCCGCTGCGCTGGCTCGCGTTGTTCTGGCTGTCCACCGCCGCTCCGCTACGCCGGGTCCACATTGCTGCTTCTCCACCTGGCTGTGCTGCGTCGGCCCCTCATGGCCGCTCCACCATGCCGCGTGCTGGGCAGCGCCATGTGGTCCCCCCTGCCGTCCCAGCCATGCTGCCACCACCACCCGCGCTATGAGGGATTCTGGCTTGCCCTGGCCCTGCGTGCCCCGGAACGGTGCACACAGCACCAGCACCGTGGCCCCCTCGGTCCGGCTCCGCCCGGCTTGGGCTGTCCCGGCTATGGCCCTGCTGCAATACCCCAGGGCTGCCCGCCATGCAGCCGGCCAGGCTCGGTTCCCTGCTGGCCCCGACAGAGCCGGCCCCGCCACGCCGCGGGGGTCCCAAGTTGGCTTCCCGGCATTGGAGCCTGGAGGACCGTTCATTTCAGACAGCAGTGGTGGGAAAAAGAGGATGAGCTGCACAAAAACTGGAACAACATCAACAATCAATATAAAAAAATACAGGGTGATTTTACAGTTATTGGGGGGGAAGAAAAAAGGAAAAAACCCTCAGAATCATTATTCATAACAGTATGAATTGTGATTATTTTGCCACTCCTCTTTTCCTTTCAGAGAAAAGTGTTTGAATATCTGTAGACATCTGTAGTAAATAAAAATTCTAAGGTTTTTTTGTTTTGTTTTCACCTCCCCCAGTAAATGTAAAATCTCCTTATATTTGTTTATATCCATTGTTAAGGTTATTCCAGTTTCTGTACAACTCACCCTCTTTTTCCCCCTTGCTGTTTAAAAGATAAGTGAGCCTGCGAGCTCGGATCC
>VXBQ01006840.1:12891-56742 GCA_013400175.1 Phainopepla nitens | reverse complement strand
GACCAGAAGTATTGCGAAATATCATCGGACTGTCTCACCGCCAGATGCCAGGCACGGCCATGCAAATAAATGGCGCAAAGGACACTGGGTGACAACTAGAGAGAGAAAAACCCCCAAGAATCCGAACCTGCCGGGTATTCAAAAGAACTAATAACATACCAAAAACGGCAAAGGATAACTGAACATTAATGTACCATAAGGGTGGGGAAGGGGGTCGCCAATACTTCGAGGAGAATCGACACCACCCTAGACCTTCGAGTCGGTGTACACCAAGTTTCTGAGCAGAGGGGCTTCCGTCGGAAAGCAGGGACCCGGTATTTACTGTATAGTAAATACTGAACATTTCCCCGCTCCCTGGATCGGATAAACTGGGAGACGGCAGGAGCCACCCAATCCCAGAGCTAGAGTCTTTAATAAAGGCATTAAAAAGGAGCTGATCTCCTGCCCAAATTTTATTCATAACAACATCAAAAGAGGAAAAAAAATATTGGGAGAAATTAAGTCAATAAGTGCCTGAATGCCCACTCTACTGGACTAATAGCTGAATCCTGAGTAGTAATAGAAACAATTATATTTAAAAGTCCAGGGGTGCATCGTTGCCACTGTTATACTATAGTTACAGTTCAAGTAATTAGCATACTGGAGTAAAAATTCAACTGGATTATAAGAGATTACTACAACATTTGCAAGCACCATGGTTACAAAATATTGTAATAATTTCTACCCTTCATACTCTGCACATGCATTGCTTTAGGTAATAGATACTGGCAGGAGAAAAGTAGTGTGAACACTGCACATGAGGAACACACATATCTGCATAAACTTTTTTTGCTAAAATGGAAGCAGGAGAGGGGATTTTTTCAGCTTAGTACCTCTAGATTTCCTTCCTCCAGAAAAAAAAAAAATCACAAAAGAATAGATAACATTAGTTTGTTTCTCTCAGAATGAAAAATTAACTTTTGCTTTTAAAGATTATGTTTGTGTGTATAAGCAATGCTGTTTGCAAATTAAATTTTGTTTTTCAGGCTGGATTCTGGACTTTCATGTTTCTCTCTTTTGCTGGTATTGGATAAGAGTATCCAATACTCCTTGTGGCATCTCTAGGTTCAAAAAGCTTCATGTTCTTCTCTAGGATAGAATAGTTAATCTTACTTTTAGGTCTTCTGTGATTGAATGCAGATTTCACCCAATTCACTTCTGTCTACTTGGACTAGATAGTGAATTGCTCTCTAGTCTGTTCTTCTTCCATAAAAATGGCTTGAAATAAGGTTGTGATTTTTTTACAGTAGATACCTAAAGGCATCTTCCAAGTACTTGCCTTCACATAGATGTCTTTATATCAATCATGATGACATTACTATTATGAAGTAACCCCCTTCAGTTAGCACACGGAAGGGGCTACCTGCATGACCTGACATTTGCTGATGTACTGCCTTCAGGACAAGGATGCCTGTCAAGATAGTAGGCAATACATATACTGTCTCAAAAGCAGAATGAATAGGGAAGAAGTACTTGACTTACCCACAGGCTTCTGTACATTACCTTGTTCGGGAAATCTTTCTATGTCAGCAGCATAGTGTCCCTAAGCAACTTGTCACAGGGAAAAAAAAAAGAGGGAAACAGATAGGTATGATCCATCTAGCACAGAATACTTTTAATGAAAGTATTGCATCTAAAATACATGAATGAAAGTATAGCATCTAAATGGATGTTATCCATTATCTACTCTTTAAAAGGGATGAAAAACCATGTTGCTCTCACCCAATATGTGCCAAACAAAGGCACAATAAAAATGGCATTGAAATATATGAGCTCTTTGACAATAATATTAATCATATCTTATAACCTGACCTTTGTGCTGGCAGAGACATTCACTAGGGTGTTCTAAGAGGGCAAGCATTTTCACTAGTATGAAAATTCATTATAACAGTCATGCGATAAAGAAACATCCCTCTTTCCTGACTGACAATTTTTCTTCTCCACACATTACCTTCAGTGTTCACATCTGCTCCCAAAAGTTAAAAAATAAAGTTTCTACAGTACTGAAGGAATTGCTGGTATAAACACAAACTGGTAAGTAACCCACCATGGCTACTGCTGGTCTTACGACCATGGGTCAGTACTTACAGAGTGCTTATAAGTATCCCCAATCAAGATGAAATTTAAAAGCTCTATCGCTCATGGTCATAGTTTTAAGAGACAATGATTTAAGAAATATGCTTCGGGAAAAACACTGTCATGCTTTCCCCCAGGAAAGGGACCTAGGGATCCTGGTTAAAGGAAAGTTGAATATAACTCAGCAGTGCACTTCAACAGCCAGTCAAGGGAGAGGATTATCTCTCTCAGCTCTGTACTAGGGTGGCCTCGCCTTGAATATTGTGTGCAGTTTTGGGTACCACTGTTAAGCTGCTAGAGAGTATCCAAAGGAGAGCAACAAAGATAGTGAAGGGCCTCAAGAGGAGGCCGTAGGAGGAGCAGCTGCAATCACTTGGTCTCTTCAGCCTGCAGGAGACTGAGCGGAGACCTCATTGCAGTCTGCAATTTCATCATGAGGGTAAGAGGGGGGCAGACTGTAGTGACCAGTGATAGGACACAAGGGAATGGCCTGAAGTTGTGTCAGGGGAGGGTTAGGTTGGACATTAGAAAAAGATTCTTCATCTGAGGGTCGTTGGATGCTGGAATTGACTCCTCAGAGAAGTGGTCACAGTGTCAAATCTGACAGAGTTTTGGAAATGTTTGGACAATATTCTCAGGCACATAGTGTGATTCTTGGGGATGGTGCTGTGTAGAGTCAAGTGTTGGACTCCTTGTGGGTCCCTTCCAACTTAGTTTATTCTGTGATTTTGTGATTCTGTGAATACAAACTAGTGTGATACAAATTTTAAAAAATGTAAATAGGGAAGTGATTGCTCCCCAGGACTCAGCACTGGTGAGGCCTGACCTGCATCCAGTTCTCGGCCCCTCAACTCAGGAAAGACATTGAGGCAATGGAATGAGTCCAGAGAAGGACAACAGAGCTGGTGAAGAATCTAGAAAGTCATATGAGGAGTGGCTGTGAGAGCTGGGGTTGTTTAGCCTAGAATAAAGGAGGCTGAGGGGGGATCCCATCACTCTCTACAACTTCCTGAAAGGAGATTGTGGCCATATGGGGATTAGTCTTTTGTCTTAGGCAACCAGCAACAGGACAAGAGGAAATGGCCTCAAGCTGTGCCAAAGGAGATTCAGGTTGGATATCAGAAAGAATTTCTTCACTGAAAGGGAAACTTTGTCAAACTCTGGAATGAGCTGCCCAGGGAGGCAGTGGAGTTACCATCTCTGGAAGAGTTCATGGAACAACTGGAACTGGCAATTAGTGCTATGTTTTTGACGACATGCTGGTGACCAAAGGTTGGACCTGATGACTTTAAAGATCTTTTCTAACTTTAATGATTCTATGATATTAAACCTCTTTCTGTTGCTGAGATAACTGCAATTTGTTATTTAGCTGTATTACCTCTAGATAACATTTCCTAAATTAAATTAATGGATTTGTTGCTTCAAAAAATCCAGCCAATCTAACCAAGCCATGGTGATACATAAAAGAGGAAAAAGAGTAGTATGGCCTTGTCAACCTCTGCTTGCTTCTTTAATAGAATGTTAATGTGTTTTCTGCAAACTCTCACAGCAGGTACTGGAGGTCCGCATTGCATTTGCATATGTGTACACGTGAATTTGTAAACAGAAAGAGAAAACTGAAGCATGGGGGGCATATTCTGCTATATGAAATATAGAAAAGGTATCCTCAGTAGTCAGGGGTAGTGATTGAAGACAATATTCCAGACTGTGTTTTCTGTCATCAGAATCACTATGCTCAGGTCAAAATTTTTCCATAATGTACAAAAAATTGAATGGCCCAGGGATTACATTCTTTTCACCTGATTCTCCAAACATATCTTAAAATGTCCTTGACTTTATGACTCCAGTTGAGTTGATAAAGGATTCTAATCAATTAGTCACATTTTCCTATTTAGCTTTGTTTTGGCCTATTAACCATGTAGCATAGTGGTCGCTCTTTAAGGAATAAAGTAAAAGAAGGATTAGATTAGCTTTTGCCCTAGAATCGAAAATCCTCTGCTGGTTTCATTAAGTATGGATAAAGAGAAGATGGTCCCACTCAGTGATGTTATTTCAAAGAGATAGTTTTTGGAGAATAAAGAAAATCACTAATGAATTTGTTGGAAAGTAAATATGAATGTGAACAGACGTGAGAGTTTTGATGTCTTTATTACAAAGAAAGAGGAAAACTGTAAGTAAAAGCTCAGTCTGAGGAAGAAAGGAAATAACAGCAACAATAACTATTTTTAACAGACAAGAGAGCAAGTGGGTAGTACCAAACGAAAAATGGAATTTCCTCAGTGTATGAAATTTCTCAGGAATGAAAAAATAACTTTAAAAAAAAAAAAAAAGACTGGGAGCATTAGAACTCTGCAAAGAAGTTTATGCATATGAAAAAAAGATTCTGAAAATAGCTCTTAAAAAACAGATATTAAAGTTATTCATGCTAATAGAGAAAAAAGGTTTACAGGACATGTTTTTATTTATGTCACATTGCAGTTACCTTTTCTAAACCATAGTACTAAGACATTAAGCATAGTAATAAGGGCTTGCTGTTTCCTATAGCAAAGTTTCACAACTTAAACCTGTGTTAGAGTATTAGATAATTTATTTGAATATTAGATAATTTATTTGAATGCTAAACTCTCAGGAGTCAATTTTTAGTACGATAAAGATAGCAATGAAATTATGGAATAATTGAAGGATACAGAAATTGCAGACAATGTATGAAAAGAAAAAGGAGAGAATAAAGGATTAGAAGATAAGGGTATAAATGAGTATATATTTTCAGTTCTGTTCCTGACCATAGCAACACCTGCAAAGGCCGATGCTTTGTATCAAACAACCCAATTCAGCCACATCATAGCAATATTAAGGGTTGAGTTGCTTGTCTTCAATATTGTGCCAGTATTCAGAAGGAATAGAAATAAAAGGAAAACTATATTATCTGGACATTAGTTCTAAGTAGCATATTGCTACCAATTCAAAGTACTGTTTCTCCGTCAGCTGACAATCAACTACTACAAAGAAAATAAGTCTTGTCAAAAAAAGACTAATACTCTTTTAGGAAGATATTAAGAGGCCTTTAGTTGTGCAGTGGGTAATTTCAATATCAGTCATGATATTCTGTGACAGTATATTTTCTAGGTAACAAATCTCTGTATAAACTTGAACACTGCTAACTGTAGCTACCAGCTGGATGTGCAGGTAAGCACAACGTTATGTAAATAGAATAGAAATATAAAATTTAAAGAATTCACTACATTAAGAGTTTGATTAATAAAAATCAGAATGTCAGAGATCTACCAAGACACAAAAATCATCAGTCACCTCAAGCCTGGCAATGTTTTGCAGTTCTCCCAGAGGTTCATTGCTAACAGTACTTACATAAGGGGATAAACAATTAATTTGACATATTTAAAACAACGCAGTAAAATAAACTTCCAGTAAACTTCAAAGGAGGCTAATAAAAGTGTGCAGTGTTAGTCTCAAAGAATTCATGACATCTCTATAGAACAGAAGATAGCCTATTAAAGTAGGTAGGCATCAAAAGTGGTTGTCAGTATGCAGATATTTCCCCTGCACACTAAAATTCCATCCAGAGAGCGTATTTCTTTTCATAGTAGCTCCAGTGCAAACTTCCATGGGAGATCTAGAGCTGATCATAATTTCAAGTAGCAACACCAGGAAAGACGTGCTTTTCAAATTTTCTTCTTCCATGAAAGATCCAAGTGAACCAGTTAAGCTTGAGTGTGTCTCCAGTGTGATGCAAGCTTCTCAGTTTTGAGGAAATTTATTGCTGTTTCTAGCAGTTGGTTGTAACAATTCTATGGGAAATATCACTATATGCTGTTACAAATTGTAACATGATCAAGATCAGTTATTCTTATGATTTTTTTCCCTCTGCATTTGACTAATTACTTAATACATATTTGACTAGCATCAGTGCATATATACACATCCTGTATACTGCTAGATATACATGTTTAAAATATCTCAAACATTAGTCAAAAATACAGGATTCACTGAGAAATACTAAGTCTTTTGAGGAAGACTGAAAAATGACCCATAAAGTGACTTGCGTGCAAGCACTGTACAACTTCCTCAATTGTAAATTAAAAATAACATTAAACACTCTTTTATGCTATTTTAAATCCTTATAGTTTTGTCTTTTACCCTTCTAACCATCTAATGACAGGAAACACTGACATATTATGTGACATTTTTAAACTAAAGATAAGTCTCCTAGCTACCATAAAATATGAGCGTAAAATCGCCAAACCTGTAGCCAGAGTCTAAGCAATTGATCTAAAAACTATTATCTTCCAGCAGCAGTGGAATTACAGCTGCTCGAGGTAAGGATAGCATCTAATTCTCCAGTATTAATCCTCACATCCATTACACTGCACAGATTACGCAGGGCTGTCAGATCTGGAGCGAAACTACAGCAGGTCAGATTTATGCCATGCTAAGTTGTAAACAGTGTTTGAACTTTCATATATCTCTTTGAATGCCCACCTGTGCACTGGTTTTGCCTGCAAATAAGTCCCTTTCTATAGGAAATAAATGTTCTAGGTGGTATATCCATGACTTAAATTAACAGTCGTACAATGTAAGCTGGAAAAGTTACATTAACTTTTGTCAGATTGTTCAGAAATTTATCATCCTGAACTGAAAAGACTTTAACTGCTGAACATAGCATGCTTCCCATCTCGAAGACCAGCAAAGATCAGAAATTCCAGCCAGCTGGCAGTTCCCAAAAAAGCAATTTTGCTTTCCCTTCCTGTCTGTATTTCAGAATCTGATGGATGTCTCTTCAAGTTTTGGACTAGGTGGAACATTACCTGATTATAAACTGATCAGTGTGATAATAATAATGCTTACAGGTATATGGAGGTATACACATGTATGAAAATAAACTATATACAAATTTGCCATTAAAATAAAAGAACAAAAAACCAGCTTTCTTAAAAATTTGCTATGAGCTGTGGTCTTTATGATGAGAGATAACTAATAAACTTTTTAACCTACCTTCAAATACTTTGTTACCATTAGATCAAGAACATGAAAAGAATGAACACAGGAGACACTAGACCCCAAATTATGTAATGCATGCTGTTAGCACTTTCATTTACCAGTCAGCTTCTAGATTTCTTTCATGACATAATTCCATACCGTCCATTTTAGTTGCTATGAGAACAAGAGATATATGAATACAGGAATGCTCTTTTTTCCCCTCACACAGAAGATTCTTCCCATAATTATTAAAAACTAAAGCAACTTGGTGCAGTGACACTGATTCAAGTAAAAATCCCTATAAACACAGTTTGTAGAATATTTCTAGGAAAAGGAATAATTTTTTTTAGAAGCTCAAATGCATGCTGATGAAGAGAGACAGCATTCAAGATTTTATTTCCATGTGCAATTACACATGAAAATCACAGAATTATAAAGAGTGCACCTGCCCAAGCCATGTACTGCCAGCTTTTCCAGGGGAATGCCATGGGAGATGGTGTCAAAGGCTTTTCTGAAATCCAAGTAGACTCATCCACTAGGTGGGTCACCTGATGATGAAAAGAGATCAGGCTGTACAGGCAGGACCTGCCTTTGCTAAACCCACTCTCTGGGCCTAATCTCCTGGTTGTCCTGTATGTGTTGTGTGAGTGCACTCAGGTTGATCTCCACAACCTTCTCTTGGGACTACAGTCAGGCTGACAGGCCTGCAGTTCCCCAGACCCTCCTTCCATCCCTTCTTGTGGATGGTCATCACATTAGTCAACCTCAAATCATTTTGGACCTCCCTGATTAGCCAGGACTGTTGAAAAATGATGAAGAGCTACTTGGCGAGCACTTCTGCCAGCCCCTACAGTACCCTCAGGGGAATCCTACTTGCCCCATAGGGCATATGTACATCCTTTTCAGAAACCAGAGGGAGTATGCAAAAAAAAAAAAAAGTCTCAGAGAAGGGAGGGGCATTGGTGGCCAAAGTTATTTCAGTGAACATGAGAAAAATGCATTATGAAATATATTTCTCAGTGGTAGTTTTATTCTTGCCTCACTCCATATGAAGCAAGAGGTGTGTTCTTCAGGTCATATAAATGTGCTAGAAATTGTAATGTCCTAAAGCAAAAAAACCAGAGGGCTTAATTTATTAATACTTTTTTTGGAAAATATATTGCATAATAGGATTTCCATGAGTTTCTCCTTCACCAGCCATCCCAACACTTATTATCCTAATCAAGATCTGCAGTTCTTAAATTCCTGTCTTCATGTATCAGCTACTTCCACAAAAACCTAAGAGAAAAAAGGAAATATTCTGAGCCACATAATGCTGTAACATGTGAAACAAGTTTCCTCTGATGTAACTGCAGAGCTGTTGGTTTGAACTTCTTTTAATTCTGAAGTAATGTAATGAGCATCCAAGCTTCATGATGCTTATAGCATGGTACAAACTCTGAAATCCTGCAGTCAGCACCAAGGTTCACATATGAGCAGAATCTTCCAAGGTTAAAGGTCAGAGTAGGAAGAAAGGCAGAAAACCTCAATTTATTGGTAGAGAACATAATGAAAGGTGTCCAAGATAGACAATATCAACTATTTGAGAATTTGGAAAAAGGCCCATCTTCTTTAAAGAAAGAAAATTGAAATTCCCTGTAAGGTAATATTATTACAATTTACAACACAAAAAAATAAAAAAGGAAGCCATAAAAGCCAGCTGGTGTTTAAAAAGAACAGTGACAAACACCAGGTATACCTAGTCATAATCATTGTGGGCAGCTGAAACAGCATGACCTTAAAACCCTTTGAAAGCAAAAGTGGAAATGAGAGAAATGACAATTTCTTACAAAATTGTCTGAAAGTGAATAAAATGAAACTTGAAAGTGAGAGTATAGCAATATTTTTCCTTACAGGAAAATACTTCAGGACTCTTTCATTTTAAGATAATTTGCCAAGACCAGTATGCAACAGTAACACTATTAGTGCTTGAGACTGATCTCAGTGAGTCTCACAGAGAGACTCTCACAGTCTCTGTTACCTTACAATGACAGACGAAATAAACACAGCTTCCTCAAATGCTTCATCTGTGTTTCATCTTCACTGTTCTGTTAGGAAAACATTTTGACTTTTCCTTTGCACAATTCGTTCTAGAGTTCATACCAGTCTGTACTTTTGCAGCATCGCTGAGAGTTTTATTCTGCCATTACATATACAGTGTTTGCCTCTCATATTTTCTCAAACAGATTTTTTTGTAAAATCTCTGTTGCATTTAAACAACCCTGTGATTGCTTTTTCTTAACATTGGCTGAGGGACAACAGCCATAGCATAAGAAACAGCAAAGGTCAAGTCTAGATAGTCAGAGGGGACTCCTGAATCTACATCAGTGATTTTATTCTCCCAGTCACAACTTCAGGCTCACCAAAGGCCATGTCCAAACAATTTCACTGTCCAGGATTCCTGGAGCTGTATAACTTAAGTTGGACAAGTTCAGTACATAAACTTAAGGGTCACTTATTGACTTCCACTCATACTAAGGATTGAACTCCATAATAACAGCTGATTCTGAACATCCTCGGAGAAGAGGAAGGGTAAGGAGTCACTGTCCCCTTTTTCAGACAAATCTTTGTATTAAGTAGTGACACCACTCCACCAGTTCTACCCATGTAACAGGTAGATATTTTAAGAGTTTGATGAACAATAGACGTTCTCTATAAAATGCAGCAACTGCCATAATTTTCTATTCAATCCAGCCAAAAATAAGTGATGGCAGGACAGGAGCAAGCATATTTCAGAGCAGATAATCGCAAGTGTGTGGTGTTGGTATTATCTAAATTTAATATATTAAAAAATATAATATATGGTTTTGCAAGTTTCAGTATCAACATAACCATGTTGGTTTTTTTTTCCCAGAATAACCATTTTTTCCCTTCACAATTTTATGATAGACTGAAACAGAGAAAAAAACCAACCAACCAAACCCAAAACCTTAGCCCAGTATGCTAAACTTTTGTATACTTATGTATACACCATTATTCACGAATGACTTGACACACCTTGACTCACAAGAGAAGCATATTTGCAGAGCTAACATACAGCCCATAATCTGGCACATCTGACCCTTACAAGTGAGATCCTTGCACTACATCCAAGAAAGATAATACACAGCCAGCTCAGGCATACAAGACAGTATAAGTGCATTAAAGTAATACTACATCCAATCTGATGAGTATTGCTTCCAGCAGCTCTTTGGCACAGCAATATAATTTTAGATAGATATTACATTATATGTAATGTAATACATAAGAACATTATTATGAAGAAAGAACATTACTAAGAAGAACATTACTACTTCATGCTCTGTTACATAATGTAGAAAAGCTCAAAAAATTCTCTTGCTCCTGTAATAATGAACACATTTCTGTAACTAATATAGATATGCTCAAAGCCTTTACATGAAGCAAGAGGTATAGTGGGATAGAACATTGAACACATTTGCCCTAACATTGAAAACTATACACAAGGCAAAGTAGAATACCTATGAGCCATACATTTAAGGGATCTCTGCACATGCCCAGGCCTTCCTCTCACAGAGGGGAAAGAGTGTGCATTTCAGAATGGTTGCTGACTTTAAGGCAAAGCAATGGCCAAATGTAGTTGACACTGAATCATCCTAAAGAATAAGTAGGGAATTGGAAACATTTCTTCACATATTAAAGTCCTGCAGGAAGAAATAAAATCTCTGATAGGTTGTGCCTTTTGGTTTGCATAGCTAAAAGTAAGGGCGTTACAGTTATGGACATGTAGTGTCACAATTTGATTGACAGATCTCTTGAATTAGTAATTATTTAATTCGCTCCAATCTAATATATAAACGTTATACTTACAATCTATAGACATATCAGAAAACCCATGAAGTCTGTTGTAACAAACTGAAGATATGTTACCATATTATACACAAAATTTTATTTTCAAAGCTTGCAAAAAGACTTAGTAGCCTTCAAAATAAATTTATTTCTGGAGCTGCAATGCTAAGAGGAAATTAATATTCAGAAATACAGTGTACTAGTTGAATTACTTTGTCTGGATATGTTTTAAGGAATTATATCTGACCATGTTAAATAATGAAAGAGTTACTTATACTAAACTACACTGTCATAGCTCTTCATATGAGTATTTGTATTTGTTTGGCTCATATAGGTCTACAACAGAAAACTTGTCTCTAGTCTAGACATCTTCCATATCTTGTTTAGCTATATATCAATCTTAACTACTCTCTTGAAGAAATAATGTAGCCAACTCTCCTGTTACTTTCTGTTAAGAATGAGAATGTTAAAAACAATGAGGTTTTTGTCAATCTACTTTAGTGTAGGAGTCTTGAGAAAACTTACATGTGAAAGCTTTTTTTTTCAGTCTGACAATAGAACCTCTGTCAGTCTAGATAATGGGAATAGAATTTCCTGTCAGACAATAGAAGTAGCTCTGAGATCATTCAAAAGTCATGCAGAAGGTCCTTGTTTGAGGTCTGTTCAGATTCTGGCTTTGATAACACAGTTCTCACCATGTGGGTATCTGGATCAGAAAATTGGCTACTGCAGGCCAGAGTTCAGCAAAACCTTTTACAATTTAGGTAGTAACTATGTATTGGATAATGGAAATTAATCTGCATTTTACTAGCTTAGTTGTGTGCCATTACCACTCTATGCAGAGCATGCAGTGGGTCAAAAAGGTTATGGAGGTAAAAGCTCTCATACTCACCAACACCCTGTCTGTGTGTTCTCTTCAGGTGTTTGAGACCAAATTCAAGATTATATCATACAAAACAGGTATAGGAAATCTTAAATTCTAGGATATTGTCTACATGCTGGAGGAATACCCCAGACCAGAATTTGGTTTAATAAAGTCTCTCTTCTTTTCTTGATAATGCCTTCAGTCTACCTTAATTCAGAATAAGAGCAATTTTGTTGTCTTTGAGTGTTTCTCAGTACTCAGAAAACCCCTTCTGATGCACTTCTGTTTCTGAGAAAGATTCTATCTGAAAAATAAAACAACTAGTTCTCCTAGCTATTTCTTGCTACTCCTAGCAATCAGATTGCAATCTATCGATTGAGATATTTATTTACACCTTTTTTTTTTCCTGAGGGGATTTACCCCTGGAACTCTTCCTACCTACAATTTTCTGTTATTGAAAACAAAATAACAACTGTATTTTTCATCTGTATACTCTAATTCTAAGACATATTGAAATGCGGAGGGGCTGAGCAAGAAGATAATTTTGCATTTATTCCTATCTACAGATATAGATCTTCATGTTATATTTTTTCTTTATTGTGAACCTTTCCAGTAGTACACTTGAGAGATACTATTTCTGTTTTCTTCAATTTGAATGTGTTTGCAATGTTGGAACAATTTTGTTCCGAAGAACAACTCTTGATTTACACAAGTGTAAGATAAGCAACTCCATAAAACAAGAATTACCATCAAAAAAGAAATCATATGTCACTTTGTAACATGGAAGCATCTTGCAGCACTCTAAAGTATGATCAATTCATGCTGTTATAATTGAGCATTGCTACGAGTTATACCTTGAGTTCCATAAATTTATTTATTGTAGAAAACCAGAGAATTATTTTCTTTATGATCAGCTATTCACTTTTAATTATTGTAAATTGATGTGTGTTTCACAACATAAGGATGTCTAAGATCATAGGTTCTTTAAAAATAGTCTAAATAAAATCAAGTATTTCCATTGAAAAGCCACTAAAATGTAATTTCTGTATGGCATATATCCTGTCATATGCTTCATGCAAGGTATACTCTTACAATTTTTATCAACAATATTAGCTGATTTCTGCAAGTTCCTTAATTCAAGACCTTGAATTAAATTTCTGTGTAGGACAGTTTTTTCAACAAAAGAGTCACTATCAATTTTCACTTGATATTCATGACATAATTCAGAAGAGTCTGCTTCACATGCAGCTAAATCTTTCTGAATCTGAATATAGACAATATTATTTAAACTCCCTTTGTATTATTTTGGTTTAGTGCAAGACTAGACTTGCAAGCTACAAGTGAGGCATATTGGGTTTTAATGTAATGTTCAGTGTTCTGGTCTAGAAAGCTAATGAGAAATTCAGGTAAATGTGTGCCAAAAATATGTGAAGTCTTTGGGGACTAGTAAAAACTGCTTATGGAGACACAGAAATTACCTAAATATGGGAACATAAACAGATGAAACCATGTTAAGGATCAGGGCAATTTTGTTCATGTTCTTTTCCTCAACAACTTGTAGATGGTTCAAATTACTTTATGACTTCATATTTGATCTTCAATCATTTTCTATAATTAGGATGCCTAAACATGACTATTGAGTGTATATTTTTGTTCATTAACACAATTATATCTACAGAGTTTTATTTGGTTGGGTTTTTTTGTTTGGTGTAGTTGTTTTTATTTTTTTACAGTCAAAGGGGGAAAATAGAAACAACAGACTTTGACGTTCTATACACATATTACATGTTGGTTCCAAATATTCTTTGTTTTCAACTTAGTCAACATATAAATATTTACTTAAATGCTTACCTAAAAATTTAAATATTTACATAATATTTTTATTAGTATTAGTTGCTGTGTTCTAATGCAGAAGATTCTTGAAAGCAGAATCAAGCACTTTACAATAACGTAGTCAGAAAATAAAAATGAAGGCATCTTCAAATTTCTGAACTCTGCCCAACTTCATTAACTAGTCAACTTCATCCAAGATGAATGAGACCTACCTGCAATGCACAATGGAACATTAGGCAGAGAGGAAAAACTAGTGAAGATCACCAGAATTAAAAAGCTTCCATTGATACGCTACTGGGCTCAAACAAGCACAAATGGTAACATCCTGGCTGCAGACTTGGATATGTTCCTTTCAAGACAGCAGTTAATACTGCTGCAGAATGCTGCCTTTGCAAAACCACCATCTTTGCTCAGCATTGATTCTGAAAACTTAATGTAGCTCCTGTATTTAGTAATTTTCCAGCAAGCTGTGGATGGAATGTTCATGACTGACCCCTTTATCAACAAAAGCATTATTAAGTTCCTTGGCAGCATTCCTCCAGACATATTTAATAAGGCAGCTCTTTCATTGTGAATACCTGTCATTCTTCAAGCAGAAAGAGTTCACTACAGTGTAATTAAGGGAAAAGACCTACCACTTCTAATATATGCCAAGAAGTATTAGCAAGATGGGTCCTAAAATGTACCATTTTAACATAAAAGGAATAAATTTATTTTGTGCAAAGCTTCTTCATCTAGGTTCATATGTATTCTCTCCTTTAATTTTTCTCCAAGACCACTGTGGTAGGCAACAAATTTTATTCTTCTCAATGCCTTCTACTTGCCTTGTTTTTCCAGTTTGCCTCACCATGTATTTAAACACTCTCCTAAGAAAAACTGTTTACTCCCCTTCTGCATTCTCTCCTTCAGTCATTGTAGTCCTTTAGAATACCAGACTTTACAATTTACATCTCTGCCACAGCTAAGAGACCATTTCTATTTCTCTTTAGGTTGTTAATGATGTTCTGAGGACATATACAACTTATTGAATATGTTACTCATCATAGTAAAATGAGAATGATTTAGACATGATTTCATCTGGCGAAGCCATTGTAAGTATTGCTAATGAAAGCTATAAACAAATGTTTGCATTTCTGTATTTAACAGTCTCTGAAATGTGATTTTATGTCACACAGGCAGTTTTCTTTTAGAAATTAAAAGGGAATGTAATGAATTATTTATGTAACTGTAAGTCACTTTTGGGTAGTTATAATGGACTTCAGAGATCCCGATTTTTATTTCTTTGTCTGGTCAGCTATGAATGGAACTTGGTTGAAATCAAAGTTTCAAATTGCACAAGCCTGAAAAAAATAGAGAAAAGAAAAACAGAGTCTTGCTCCTTCATTTAAGCTAGATGTACATTTAAAAAACAAACTGAAATAAAAAAATCAGTGATGTCCTCATCAAAAATATTTTTTAAATGTTAATTCACTTCTAATATTTAAATGGAGTAATGTCATATAAAGTAGTTTAAAATGTTTAAAATCTCTCCAATCAATTTTTCTAGTTTTAATTCACTTTAGTTACTGTTACTATATTTACATAAAAATATCATACATTTACAAAAACCAGTGATGGGTTTCCAAAATTTTAAGGGTGGAAATTACTCTCCCATTTGACCTTTTTGACTGTCATAACACCAAAAAGTGCCTTATAATATCCAGCTATTAAATGGGTCATCAAGGTAATAGTGCAGCATGGCAGGAACTGATTGTGCTGTGGGGCCAGTTTCAGAAGCAATCTGTGGACAATTTCTGTTGAGGACAAGGTTTCAGATTTTGAACTCTGCTGGTTAAACACAGTTACTGCTGTGAGTCTTTATTAAGGTTGAACAAGTAGAATCTGCTGATCTGCCATCCAAAAGACTGTGCTCCCGTTGTGAGAATACTTCACCTCTTTATGCATGACTGACCTTCTAGTGGGATCCTGCTGCGAGATGTGAATGTGGCCATTGTCAACAGACTGCCAGCAGAACTCTAAGCAATGGATATATAGCCAAGCTTTTGCAATTATGGCCAGCAATACTTAGTTATATAGCCTGTTTTAAAATTACCACACTGTTTCAAAAAAGATTGTAACTGATTACTTGGTTTCCTAGCTAATTTCTATTATTGTAGACATCAAATAACTTTAATTGGCCAAATCTATTTATGGGAAGGTTTTTATGTGTTTCAGACAAAAACCCATATATAGTCATTGTACTAATTATTTCCTTCTAGATTTTTTTTTCTGTGAAACATATAGCTGACAATGAGAATGCTGTATTACAACAAATTTGCTTGAAGTCCATCATAGGAAATTTTTACACCTGGCCAGATCTTTCTCTATGAGGTGGTGATAAAAAATTGTTTTTTTGTAAATTTTATTGCAGATAACCCTCCAAAAATAAACACCAATTTGAATAAGAATTAACACTCTTTTATGCATTTCTCCAGTGATGCCTCCTTTGCTATAGTCCCTAGAGACCATGGTTCTGTTTCTGGAAGACCTAAATGTTGATGGTTGTACAGAATGGAAGAATACCTTCCAGCTTCTTCCTTGGCAGAGTGAATGATGGTGACAGTTTACACTTGCACAGTGTTTCTGCATGGAAAATTATATTCTCAGTTATGTTCATCTGAGCTCTTCATTTTTGCTGCAAAATGCTGGTAACTTGAGAAGAATTACTGAATTAGGCAAAATATACATACTTTGCAAACCTATAACGTACAATTATATATGTGACAAAAGCAAGAACTTTTATTTGTTTTCTTTTTTATTTGCATATATTTTTCTTTTGTTTACAGTGGAAAAGGCATCTTAAAGATACTTAATTCCTTAGTTAAAATGAGAAATATAATCCTTGTAGAAATAAGACAGATGACTGAAAAACAAGTTTGCAAAGGATAAGTATTACAAGCATAATTTTATGAAGTAATAAACACATCTCTGCTTGTGTGACTATATGTATCCCTCATGAATGCAGAGTGTTAAGTGTTTTCCAGGGAAGGAGGGTGCATAATCAACAACTTAATTGCTTAAGGGGTGAATACGCAGAGGTAAATCTGCTTTTAAACTTTTAAGTAAGAGACACTCTCACACTACCCAGGTATTTTAAATAGTACAGGACGGTGTCACAGTCTAGGAAAATCTGATCTTTGACATATTCCCTCATTTTTTGTTATATTTCACATCAGCCCTCTGTTGCCATTATTCAGCTCCAGGATTTGGTAAGAAAGATTTTCACTGATGAATCTGATTTTAAACTAAGTTCCTGTAACATATATCTGAAACACCATTTGTGGGAGGTAATTTTGACATACAGAATGGAGATTTAAATGTAAATCATTACATGACTATTTAGCTGACTTGTCTCTTTTCATTTAATTATGGGTCTTTATTTCATGACCTTTCCAGTTTTAAACCACGTGCATGTGTTCCCTTTACTTTTTTATCTTCATCTTGTTTTTAAAATGTCAATTTTCAAGTAGGTCCTTCTCTGAATTATCCTATATTCCATCATTAAGTCACCAATAAAATTCAATACAATTATCCATTTCTCTCTGTTTCATACTTCTTTTTACATAAAAATCTGTATTTGTGTTGATAACATGACTGTACCTACTTCTCATGCATGTGACATTTACATCCCTGAGTAGAATTAAGGGGCCTGCTTGCCTCTCAGTTTGACAATGAGCTGTAGAAGGGAATTGAAATGGTTCTCCAATGTTGGAAGTTTTACTGTAATAGCATGGAGCAATTAGAAACAGAATGGTCAGAATTAGAAAGAAATTGTAGAACAGCTGGAGGAAAGATCTAACCTACCCCATAGTTTTGTCAGGTATAATGCAATTGTGTTAATTTAATCAATTTTAACTATGTCACATACATTTCTGCGGTTATCACCTCCTGTACTCAGTTGCTAAGATCAGTTCACATTCTGTTCACCGGAGCTGCACTTTGTAGGAGCTTGGTACTTACTAAGGTAACTTGCTAACGTAAGTTTGGACACTTGATTTCTGAAATAATTTTCTTTCCGTGATTTAAATAAAATGCACCACAAGAAATATATATATATATTTAATTTTATTTATATGAATATATTTGATGAGTGTTTTTTATGGGTTAATTTTTGATTCATCATTGCATTTCATGCTCTTACCAAATTTCAGTTTTCATTATGAAGCTAGCACTTGTTGGTGATAGAGAATTCTATACATGTAATATACATAATGTGATTGTTATTAGAAGAGAATTCTATGTGTGCAGCAATTTGATTGTTACACCATTTAATAGATCGTGAAATCATTAACTAATTTGCAGGATTACTGATAAAAATGTGTCTATATTTCCCTCTCTTCTGGCCTACTACAGTTAGGAGAATAACCATCATCTTTGGAAAGGAGTATCTCAAGTGTGTTTGGTATAGATTGATAGTTTATTGATACAACATTCCCAAATGTTGTATTTTCTGTTTATTGATACCTTGTGAATCCTTGTGGTTGCACATAGGCTGAGAAATCCTGAGAGGCCTGCAGCTCTTCCCAAGCTTGGCCTGCCGGGGGGTTGCAGAGGCCTGAGAAAGGCAACTTCTCTCAGACTGTGCTGTGTGAGAAAAACTTTCCAAAGAATGTAAACAAGATCAACAGAGATTTGCACCTGCAGTTGGTGTCCAGAGCTACGTGGGCTCTGTGGTGTTTCTCTTTCAGAGAACTGTTTTTCTCCCTCTCACCAGTCAATCATTTGTTTATTCTCATGAACCAATTATGTTCATCTTTGCGATCCTCTCTATATAACACAACAGCTCCTTCTTAATAAAGCTTTTTTCTATCTCTCTAAGCCTTCTGAGTTCATGAATCAATGTGTCGCTGCGGACTCAGCAGCAACAAATCCTAAATTTTTTCATTTATTCTCCTGAATCAAGAAGATTATCACGGTGGTATGACACCTTTGATTTTCAGTGCCCATTTATTCCTGTTAAATTAATAGAACAGGTATAATCCTTCCAGCTCCCATGATAGAGTTCTGAGCTTGGATAATGAGAATCTGTATAATGACATCCTTTAAAGAGCATTATTACAGCTAAGTAATTTTCTCTTTCAGGTATAATGTTGCAATCTCTTGAGTTTGGGCAGCACTGTCATTAAATATGCAGATACAATACCTATGGTGCCACCTTTTTCCTTCAAATTGAGTTTCAGGGATAACTGAAAAACTTTTGAAGCTTCAATACTTTCTCATGCAATTTCAGAAATGAAAATTGCAAAGGAGTTAAAAAATTGCTATCAAAATCTTCTGAACTCAAACAGAAGAATTTTATCAAGGTACATTTAATTCAATATATATTTTTTTTTACATTAACTCTTTTTTCTTCCTTTAATTCATAGTTTATCATTGTCATTCCCTACGTATATATCTCTGTGCTGGGAGTTTCTTCTTTTAATTGATTCAATGCATGTATCATTAGTTATTTCTCTTATGAAGCCAAGGAACGTGTTAGTGAGCCAGAGCAATGTGTCAGTTTTTAAAGTCTATTAATTTTCTATGACTTTTAGCATACTAACACTGATTATGAAAGTACTTTCCCTGATCTTGAAATCCAATTTAAATTCCAACCATGAATTTTTGATGATGGAAAATGTTTTTTAATTGCTCTGTCTTTCTGTGCTCAGTACAGAACTGAGATAAGAAGTTGCATGTTATATTTTTGAGGTCTCTTTCACACATTTTCAATGACAAATTATCAACATGAAAAAAATTCATAGTTATGAGACTCAAAGCTTTCAGAAAATAAAAGTTCCTCTAGAATTTGTTATTATTTCAGATGTACTGTTACTGACATTTTCTTACAGTTATTTTGTTAAAAACTTTCTTAGTTCCCAAAGCTATGGGTACAAAGCCCAGCAGATCTTCCAAAAATATTCCCTTTTGTCATATTTTGTCTCTGGTACTCAGAGAAGAAACATCATCTTCCTTTGCTAGCTCTCTTGAAGAATGCCACTGTTATTCTTGTCATGTCAGGACTGCAGATGCATATAATAAGATTTATCATGCAAAGAAGAAAATCTAAATTAACTTTAAATCATTATTTCCAGGTCTAGTTGATGTTTTTGATAAGCTTCACTCTCTCTGTGAAGCCCTGATCTGGCCACAGAATCCTCTCTTCTAGGTTTTTGACCAGAAAGAAAACCAAAAAATGTGATCCAGATAAGAGAAGTGTGACAATGTGTCCTCCAGTCTATTTTAAGTGATAACAAGAATTACAGAATGCACACGACAAGTACTTGAAGGTGAGTTTAAATGCAAAAGTGCACAACTGGCATATTAATTCCACAGAAATTCTAGTATTCAATATAACCCTAAACATTCCACTGGACATTTGAATAAAGTGCTGAACAAAACCCACATAATTGCAGGAAATAACCAGATCATGTGGAAGCCTTAGTCCCAGGGTTTTTAATCACAGCAGAACCAAGTGAGTTATACTCAGAGTTTTGAGCAACAAATTTGTTAATTATCTTCATTTCATGATGAAAAGTCACTGCAAGCTAGTAAGATTTCAAAACTTAGTAGAGGATATTTTACTTTAAACTGAGTGATTGTGGAACTGAAACAATTTTCATACTGAAACCGCACTCTACTATGAAGATGTAGTTTGTCAAATCTGCATTTTCGTTTGTTTGTTTTTAGTAAAAATAAACTTTCAGTTACTTGGAAAAAAAGATTAATTGAGATGGATGTAAATCTAACTGTAGGGAGATACCACTGGTATGTGGGTTTCTCTATGTTCAGGAGCTTTATTCTATTTTTTTAAAGAAGGAACCTTAGACAACAGTAGATACAACTTTGACACTAATGGAAGAGCCAAGGATCCCCCTTGAATTATGCTGCAGAAGGCTTTCCATTTGGGTCATGCTATGGTGGCCATTTATTCCCTTCTGCTCTGCTTTAAACCATGTGATTGTCATTATGAACCAATGTCGTATATCTTGGAGTACCAGTAAGAAGTGGTCCCTTTTTCCTGGCATAGAGGAAATTAGGTGTAATCTTCATCATTGCACCACATCAAAGAACGTGATAGTGCCATAGAGAGTAAAAAGCATAATAGAAATGGGTGTTCCCATTTCTCTGGTAAAACAGTTTTTGTTACATTCACTTTCAAACCATCTCTAACTCAAGTGCAGAGCTGCTGCTCAAGTTGACTTCAGCTTCATTAAGATCTACTTTTATTATAATGATGCACCAGAAGCAATAATATCTGCCAAAATAGTGCTGAAAGTTAAATCTATGCTTGAACTACAGTTGCCCTGAAATCAAAATGGAAAACAAAAACAACCCTGTAATTAATATGCCAGATCTTATTAGATCTTGGAAACTGGCTATACTTCATTTAGAGGTTGGCAAAAATGATGACCATTATCTGCATGCAGTTAAACACCCATGACACTTTTGTTCCTTATATGGTTTCCATATAATGATACATATCACTTTTTGTCAGGGGTATAAACAGGGCAACTAATCCAATTTGGCATAGTATTTAACTGGTCTTGTACACACTTTTTTTTTTTTTAATAAAACCCTCCATTCTATTCAAATTATTGCCTTCAATCATAGCTTATATACTTTGTCTCTATTTAGAAGGTAAAAACTTGGATTTTGCTTTAGTCGTGCACTGTTGTAAAAGTGAGAGCAGCATTGCAGACTGCTTAGTTCTCCTAGTAGTACCCTTGACTGAGTACTATTTAAATGATATCAGCTGCCTTTATTTGCTCTCAGAAATACAATTGGATTTTCTTCTGAATATCAGTTTAGTGTATTGGTACTACTTCCTCAAAAACATGCCATCACTTTTCAAAGTTGCAATAGGTTCACCTTTCATGGTGCATTAGTTATAAAAACATCTCCATCAGAATCTGAAGAGGACCTCTGCACTCACTGCTGCTCCATGTCGGGTCTCTGAGGGACATCACCAGAGCATCTCAGGGCATCCTGTCAATATCTCTGAAGAAAACTGTGCATCTGGTCGTCACATCAGGGATCCATTACTTACAATCAGTTTCTGGTTTTCTTTTCTAAATCATGCTAATTCAAGTAGAGTTTTTCAATTTGATGGACCTGTGAGGAAATTCTGAAAACCATGGAGTCAATATAGAAGAAAAATATCTTCCAGTTCCTCTTAGAAGGGAGAATTTGTTGCCTTACCAGGGGAAACAAAACCTTTTTTTCAATATATGGTAACAATTCTACTAAAATTTGCATAGAACTCCATTACATGCAAGAAATTCTTTAGAAAGAGGAATAACCTACCTGACAGTAGGGCTTTTACATACTGTACATCAAAACAGACAATGATAACTTGTATAAAATCTATTGCTATCTTCATATATTTTGACTTCTTATAGAAGTTGAGCTAGTTTATTATCCTAAGCATTTTCTGAAAATGAACCAAGATCTTATATTAATAAAATTATTACTTTCATGTTCACTTTTCAAAGTTTATCTGACTTCACAAATTAGTAAACAATTTGTCTATAACATGATTGCTAGAATTACTCTGATTTATTATTTAGTTACTTGTTTAGTAAGACTGAAAGAGTTCACCTTATCCAATTTTAGAGCTCTCTTCTATATGAACTCAATAAAGTACTTTACCTGAAATATCTACATCGTTATCCAGTTTGATGATGAGTATGTAAGGTTATGCAAAAATGAAATATATTTTTATATATATGTGAGATCTATAAGGAAATAGGTAGTGTGTATATTAAGGCAACATATTTTACAGACATGTTAGAACAAAAGAATGATAAACTTCAAGTTTTAGTAAGACAAAAGAAGTTCTATTGATATAAAGCTGTATTACAGGGCTTTTGCTTAAATCAAAGACTAAAATATTCTTAATAAGGTTGCTGTCAACCTCCAGAACCCATAACTCTAGGTATCAAAAACTGAGGACTTTGAAATATCTTGAGAAAACTAATTTAAAACAAACAAAGAAAAAACCCCCAAAACAAAACAAACAAAAAAGGACAACAAAAAACCCAACCAAAAAAAACCCAAACAAACAAACAAAAAAAAAAAACAGAAAAAAACCAAAACAAAAAACCTTAACAACTTAAAAATGGAACACAGAAACTCACAAAAACGTAACATTTAATAAACTGAATGAATGAACATTTTCTGACCTTACATTTAATTGGATCAAATCTGATATTCTAAGTTATGATTCTGAAGCACTTACTACTGCCATTTAACTAGTAAAGAGTTGAACATGAGTCAGCAGTGCCCTGGCAGCCAGGAAGGACAGCTCTGTCCAGGGGTGCATCAGGCACAGCATCACCAGCTGGGCAAAGGAGGGGATTGTCCTGCTCTGCTCTGAGCTGGTACAGCCTCACCTTGAATACTGTGTGCAGTTTTGGGCACCACAGTGTAAGAAGGATCTAAAGCTGTTACAGGGTGTCCAAAGGAGGGCAACAAAGATGGTGATGGGCCTTGAGGAGAAGCCGTGTGAGGAGTCGCTGAGGGCACTTGGTCTCTGCAGCCTGAAGGAGACTGAGAGGAGACCTCACTGCAGTGTGCTGCTTCCTTGTGAGGGGAAGAGGAGGGGCAGACCCTGATCTCTTTTCTGTGGTGATGGGTGACAGGACCCAAGGCAATGGACGGAAGTTGTGTCAGGGATGATTTAGGTTTGATATTAGAAAAAGGTTCTTTACCCAGAGAGTGGCTGGGCACTAGAACCCAACAAGGTTGTTTTGATGGCTCCCTAGTTTGATCTACCTAGCCCTTAGCTACCCAAGTGACCTAAATAATTCATGTGAAAAAGTGGAAGATCTAGATGATGTTTGAAATTCACTAGCTAGCATCTTCCAAAAGCTTACAAATAACCAGATTTTTTTTTTTTCTGAGAATAAAAATTTATTTTCTGCAATGAGTCACAAACAACAAACAGATTATTTCTTCTTACTTTGGTAAACTCAGGGTAAGCTCTGGATGGTCAGACAAAAGCCTAGCCTGATTTTTCCTGTAATAATAAACCCATCTATCTTAGCTATATGAAATCACCCTTCTGAAGGAAAGCTATTGTAACCTACATAATATCAGGACAACTGGACCATTATAAAAAGACTTTTTTCTTGAACAATTTCTACTAGGAAGTCCTATATCTTGTTAAGTTCTTGGGTCTCATAAATCAAAGGCTAGATTTTCTGTCAAGTCACACTTTCCCTTAACAGGAGGTTAGTTTCCAAAAACAGCTGTGTTACTTGAGACGTGTAACTTGCAGATCAGTGAAGTGAAAGGCTCACCTCAGCTGGAAGTGATATTTCCCTCCCAAAAAGTCATTATGGGATACGATGTGACAAGGCATGCCCTTCACTTCACTGACATACATACCATATGGCACAAAATGCCACAACCTGTTTAAGTTTAGGATGTGCAACTCATGCAGCTGCATAACTGCAATATTTTCTTTTTCCTTTTTACATAAGCATTAGTGTGAAACTGTGTGTGAAGCAGGAGGGAACTAATAGGAAAGTGTTTCAGTCAAGTGATTCCTACCCATAAACATAATTTGAAGACCTAAACCAAACTAATTATACGTTTCCATTCCCAAGAGCCTGTAATGGTGTGAATGGAAAGATGCACTGCACTAAAGTGGAGAATATCTCTGTATGTACCTTTCCTGGGTAGAAATGAATTTGAATCAGCTAAAAATTATTTCAGGTATTTTTTTTATTGTCTGCAAGTCAGAAGAGGTGTACATCATTATGTATTCCACCTTCTCCTGGGTCAATCAGTTTCTATTAGGTGGTCTGTGCTTTACACAGCCTTGTGAGCCGCAGGGTATGGTAGCTGGGAGTGATATGTAGTATGTATTGATTGAATTTAAACATGGCTCCATGGAGCTGCATTTACTAAACCAAATTAAAAATTTTTTTCAGTTAAGGTATCTAGGCACAGTCAAGGGTTTATATTTAGATCAATGCAGTGACTGAATATATTCCAAACTGATATGTAATATAATTTTTCAATGTTTTAAAATGCTTTCATCTAAATGTAAAAAAGATTTGACAGTATCTATTTACTCCAATTTATGATTAAGTGTGGTGATTCTGAAAGATTTTATTGATTTCTTTCCAGAATTTGCATAAGTATCTACTTACAGGTTTCCAAGTATATATGTGTGTGTATATATATATATATATATATATATATACACACTAACATAATGGAAAAAACTCAAAACAACAAAACTCCAATGAGTGAAGTATGCAGTGCATAACTTCCATGGTTGAATTTTGAGGGAACAAACGTGACACCTTTAAATTAACTGAATGATGAAGACCGAGTTTACTAATTCAGTCTTTAAGTAAGGTATCAATTTCTACTTTTCTGGCATGTAAAAGTTACCAAGAATTTCAGAAAATAAAAGCTTTTCTTAAAGGTGTGGCTGTTATTCCCACTTTCTTCATGCCAAAAGTATTATGACAGTCATTCTGAAAATCTTTTTCTTAGTTTCAATGGACAGCATACAGATATGAGTATTAAACATAAGAATTAGGGTGTTTTTGTTCTGCTTTAAGGGTGATTCAACAACAGGGGAACAGTTGCTTAGAGCCTCACGGAGTTTCCATCTGTGGAGATTTTCAAAAGATAGATGGCCACAATCTTGAACAACTATTTTGTGCAGAGGGCCTGGCCTAGACAGTCTCCATAGGTCCCTGCCAACCTCAGCTGCTCTAGGAGTCAATGAGCCTATGACATGGGCCTTTATCATAGCCCTGATACCGGTGGTGGTAGTGGAAATGCCAGCTGCTGTAATGAAAGAAAAAAACCTGACTCATTGGTGTTTTAAAACCTTCTATGTTCAATTCAAGCTGAGAACAGAATGTGTAAGGCTAATTTCCTGCTTGTTTTTAACCAAACCTTTACACATATCCCTAATAAAAAGTGTTTTAGGCATTTTCTGTGTGTGAGAGGAAAGCCATCAGAATTTTCCCCATTTATAATTTTTTGGACATTTGTAAGAGCAGAATTATTTTCTCTGAGCATAGGCAAGAACATTCACCTACTATAATATAGAAGTTCTGCTAGGGTCAAGGAAAGTCACAATTTTTCTGGATTTTTCAGAGACCCAAAGTGTGAGATCTCCCCCACTCCCAGTATCAGAACAGTAGGCCTCAGAATAAACATTAAAAGCACTAATTGCACTTCCATTTTTCACCTGGACATCAACTTTCTTGTACCAAATCTTTTCAGAAGAAAGGGATTATGTTTTAAACAACATTTCTTTACAGCAGTCTCATTAAAAAAGAAAAAAAAGAGAGGTGGTTTCAGTAATGGTACTTAAATCTGGGGTAAAAGTATCAATTATGGAAATTCATTAATTAAGCAAGATAGTTGCTGAAAGTTGCTGCACACCTCTCTCAGTCTGAAGATTTTTCTATCAAAACACAGTCTCATTAAAATTTTACATGCTAATCAGTATGTTTACAATTTCATTTTATGAGTCTACAATTTTGCACCGAGGTTTTGAATTATTTTCATTATAATTTTATGCCAATTAACTCAGAGGGGGAAAATGTAATTTACAGGTTTGCATAATTGCCCAGGTGTTAAGACATAGCACAAGTTGAAAACAGAACCAAAGGCTTTTTTAAGTTTACAATTTTAAAAAGAAAATAGCTTACTTTTGTTTGTTTTTGGCTGCTGGTTTTGCAAGTCTGTTTTTGGAGTTAACATTCAGTATTCTGACTTTGATTAAAATCTAGAGGTTGTTTTAGTGTTCTAGTTTTCAATACAGCAGCTTTGAAAGGAAGACTTGATACAAGCACAGAAACCGAGGTTTTTAAAAAAACACACATCATGTATTTGTCTATCTACAAAAGATAGATAAACACAATTTACATTCAGTAGGAACCTTGAAGGATAAAACAATGCTCCATTCAAAAACTTTCGGTTAATTCTTTATTCTATCTAATTAACTTGGCTGTTAAAATAGTATATTTATCATGTAATTTTTACTCACTTTTCTACAGAAGTGGGTAAAAATTTCATGTGGATAATTAGAGTGGGTTCTCTTTTCTTACAAAAAGTTTTGAGAAAAATTCTAGTTTATTATATTCACTATGCATATGTGCTTTCTCGGCTTTACGGAAGAGACTGGCAGTGAAGAAAAATAGCCCACACTGTGCACAAGGGCGACTCATGGAAATCTGTGAATATTCTGCCTTAAAGAACTGGATTTATACAATCTGAAGACTTACAGAACTCCACCCAGTTAGCGCAAAAGCTCAACTATCCTGGTTAAGGTATCTGTTTAGATGACACATAATTTTAAAAAATCCCAAACTTCCTATCAGCTTTCTGTTCTATTCCTCCCTCTGTTTCATTAAAAAGAAAAAAGTAAAAATTTAAAGTAAAATTTCGTGGATTGTTTTCTTTCAGATAGCTGGACAGTATAAGTTATTACTACTGTGTTATGCAGGTATTCTTTGCTGTAGGGTATTTATATAATCAGTACAAAAATTATAGAAGGTTAAAAATCTCACACTTCAGGTTTCAAAACTTTTTTGAGGAATCTGTGAGGAACAATGACCTTTTCTAGAGCATGTTTCAGAGAAGAGGCAGCAGATCACTTAAAAGTTTCTATGCTTTTATTAAATACCAAGTGTTCACCATTCTTGAAGACCATTCACCATTCTTTGTATTCCAAAGTTTTGGAATACACTGACCACCATCATGGAGACTCGCTGAGAAATGTCAGAAGATTGAGAAAAATTGCTTTAGAAGAATGAAAAAAATATTGTCCAAAAAGGAACCAACAGCACCTTACATGCAACTGATATAAAAAGGAGGTTTTGATTTATACCAGAAGAATCTTAGTTTTAGGGTGAAAAAGTATTTTAAAAACAATTCCTAAATAAGCAGGTATCTCCTGAAAAATACATTTTTCTCTTACCTGGCCTCATATAGGATACCAAAACTTTTTTAAGACAAGGTAAATAATGTTTCATTTAAATTTTTCCTCTGCTACACTCACACATCCACAAAAAAAGGAAAGAAAAAAAAGGCCTCATAATGGGTTTATCTATTTTCCCTTACTTCAGCTTTTACATAAAAGCTAAAATACATGTCTGGATTGTTGCAATTTTTCCTCTGGATTATCAGATCTGCTATTACCTCCCACAGATTCACTCCCATCTTCAGAAAATGACAGTCTACAACCATAATTGAAAGCATCACTACTGTTTCTGTACCACTAAAGCATTATTCAAGGAACTTTTAAAGATCTTTGTGCATTCAATGAACATTTTATTTATATAGTAAAGAAGTTAAGCTCTTTTCTTAATGAAGCTCATAAAATACAGTAGAAACATGAAAAACTAAATTTGGCAATGTGTTTGAATAGTTTAAGAGAAAAAAATTAAAGATATGGATGTGTGAATTTTAACTATTAATAATTTAATAATTTTAAAGTAATAAGATACTATCCTCTCTATTGTATTAATAGGAATTATGTCAGTTCTCACAATTATTAATACATGTGTGTGAAAATATGTTTGTTAAAGGAGTTTTTTAATATGAAAATATATATTTGCAGGTCACCTTTGAGAAAATCCATTAGAATGATTGAAAACAAAGCCACAATGTCATAATCCTTGAAAAATTTTATCAGCTTCTTTAGTATACTCTATCAAGTTATCGCATTAAAGCCATTACTAAGGACTTCTTCCCTTAAAGAACAAGATGAGCACAGACACTAGAGGCTAGTGAGTAGTGCACTACAGCAGCTAAAAGTCTCTCTAAGTACTTCAGAGAGACAAGCAGAAGAGTTTAGTTTGTATCTGGTGTTTTTTTGTCCTCACATTTCAGAATGAACAAAAACATGGGCTTTTTAAGCACCAATTGTTCATATAAAGTTAAATATGTGGAAAAAATAAGGACACATATTTCAATAATAATGCTCAAATTAAACGAAGATAGTAATGAAAGTATTAATTAGAAGCATGGACTCCTAGTCTTCAGTGTGCAATTCATTTTGTTATAAAAGCAGGTCTACCCACAGTTGCAGTCACACAGTTGACACCAAAAAACTAGTATCATCTGCTTGCAAATCACATTTGCTTCCATTTCTAACCTAACATTCTCAGATGCAAATGCACAGATTACTACAAATAAGGAAAAAGAAAAATCAATGTTTTTCAACTTTCCTTTGTCATTCATCTGGCAGCACCCTGCCAGAGTTTGTTTCTCTGGTTTCTGTCATGCAATCAAATTTCCTCTCTGCCACTGTTTCTCTAATTCTTTCACAGACAAAAAGTAAAAATTGAGGAAGGAATGTTTTAAGCTAAATCAGTAGTCCCCACTTTTCATAATTTCTGAGGAAACCATTCCATTTGATTGATTCAGTAGGATAAGTATGATTATAGATGTACTAACAGAGTACTATTATCCTTGGATCCCCATGTATGCAATTAAAGACAGCTGAGGGAGTGGTACATTTGCAGCAGTAGGACCAAGAGAAATGATGTCTCAGAGTCCCTGGAGAGGTTAGATTTGAGCAGAAGTAATGAAATAATGCAAAGGTCCAGCAAGAATAGGAAGAGATCACCAGTAAAATAACGATGCAGCAGTGAGGCAAAAAAAGTGAAAGCAATGATCTGGGACAAGAGAAGAAAGATCCACTGGGTAAGTAATAAAATGAATCAGACATGGCAGAAAAAGGAACTCAGCTGAACTTAGATGAGTTGAAATTGTAGATTCAGCCAGCAAGGCAGCAAGAAAAAAGAGGGTTTGTGAAAAATGATGGTAAATGCAAAGTGTTCATCCATACGTAAGTGTAGGAACTAAATAAGCCAAGTAGAATAGTGATGGGCAGAGTGTCTCAGATAATTACATGATGTGAAAAAGAAATAGCTCTTCACATACTGATGTCTACATTCACAGCAGCCCTTAAAGTATCTCTCTGAAGGGGGCTTAAGGCTCCTGCAAACACTGATTATATAGAGATTCCAAATGGGTAGTGTATGCCCAAACTAATTCTTCACAAGTAAATGAGTTGACATTATTTTTTCAAAGCAGAAAGGGAGAAAAACCCTCCTTTATGAGAGATAAGTAAGGCAGGGAAAATTTTGTGAATAGTGTTGAGAGGGGGGAAATAGTAAGGGAAACAGACTAGCACCATTCTTGCAAATAAAAGTTTAAAAAATTTACCACAAATGTCTTTATTCTGGGGTGTTCCTGCCCTGACCCTTTCTAATGATTCTCATCGTTACATGGTTATTTGTTTCATGGTGACAATGTCTAGAATCTGCAATGCAAGGTTCTTTACAAAATGATAGATTATGAAAACTTTTTCTTTCCCTGAAGGAGTTTTTAAGGTGATTGTCACTGTGTTTTTTATTCTCACTAGTCCATAAGACAACACAGACTATCTCTACAACTATACTCAGGGCTGGATATATCATAAATATATGAGTGAGGTTCCTGTTTCTCATTCTTAGTGTTATTTCACAGATAAAGTTCACTGAGGAATTCTTTGGAGGTTTGATATAGATATGAAAGAGAAAATGAGGCGGAAAACATTAATAAAACAATAGCTCTAGAAGTCTGATTCAATGACGAACTGTGCACACCGACAGCTCCCACTCTTGGAGTGTTATGATATGACTGTTTTGATATGATGAAACATGGTAAAGAGGTAAAGAAACCAAATGAGATAATTTAATCTAATACTATGACTTGAAATTGATTCTCCTGGTCTGTCACCCAAATATAAACAATGTAGGGTTTTTTTATTGTCCTACAAAGTCGCAACGCAGTATTAACTCAATGAGTTTCCCTATCTTTCAGTGCCTTTAATCACATTTTTCTTCCAACCAAGTTAGAGTTTTTTAACAAACATCTTAGTGAAAAGATACATTTGGGACATTATCACAGGCTTTGAGAAGATTCAGACTACTTTAGATCAAAAGCTTATTCAGATAAAAGTAATCTGCACAGAGGTGGAGTTAGAGTGGGTACAAGGAAGTTAAAATTATACTCTAAAGACTCATAATTCTGTTTGTTCTACCTGATCCATATGTTACTCTCCTCCAACTGTAGCACAGGAGTACATTCTGAGAGTATCCTTGCAGAAATGTTAATGTGATTAAGATTTTTTGCTCAATTTTTGACTTCTCATAATTTTTTTCAATCTTAAAAAAAGAGAAGATTAAAATTGTATTCTAAAAGATTTTTGGGTTCCATCCAAAATAATTGCAGTTTATTGAAAACACTCCTTAAATACTTTGTTTCTTAATGATTCATTTTCCAGAAGTCGTTCCCTAAAAACATATCCAAACAAGATTTGAAAAAGTATCTTTGGAACGATATCTGTAATTAGCTGTGAAGAAGTCACACATTTCTCCCTCCCAAAGAGAAAACATAAGTATATATTATATGCAATAGTGATTGCATAAATAAGGCACTTTCAGAAATGACAGCTTAGGGCATCACTTTTGTAGCCAGTTTCTTATACTTAGATTTTGTTTAGATTTCATTCCCTTAACTTCAGTGATGAATGAAGTTGTTTTTCTAGAGATATCTTCATAGAATTATTGTTTCAGAAAGTAACCAAGTGGAGTGTCACAAAATAATTCAGAATCTGAATTGACATCAGCTGCAAGGTATAAAAAAAGATTGAATCTCTGATATTTTAGATTCCAAATTCTGTTGAAAAAGATTAAATTAAACTATTATTGGGATAAATCCCCTATTTGCTCCCCAACTTAAAGCACCATCATTGAATAGTTCTTCAGTGAAAGAAAATTGTGGAATTCTATTAACAACATTTGTACTTAAAGATCACTTTTAATTCATGTTTATTCCAAATAAACAAGACAGAAATCTTTTCTGGGTAACACTCTAGTCTGTTGAAAGATACCTATATATATATATTTTTTTTTTTTCCCTAACAGAACACAAATTAAAAATCACCATGTGTGATTGCATAAACTATTTTAAGTGCACCAAAATATGTAGGGAATACTTTTTCTTCTACTGCTGCATGAAGTTTCAAATTTATTAGCAATTGCAGATTTATAATCATCACAGAATTAAACAGATAAAGAAAGATTTCTCTGATTTGTTTTTACAAACTTTACTTAATGAAGATTTTGACAAACCTTTTTACAAAAGTATTCAACTGAAATGACCAATTCTTAATTTATGTGTTATGCAACTACTGTATAACTAAAACAACATAAGTTCTTACTTCTGAAGTATAAATATTTTGTCAGCTCTATCAAAATATTTAAAATATTCACTTAAACAAAAGAGCAGATATGTCTGATGACAGAGGATCAGACAAACTCACTTAAATTACAATTTGGATCCATTTTAACAGTCAGAACCCAACAACTGGAGGATATTGTTTGGTGTCTTGTTTGAAAAATGTTGGTGATTTCAGCCGAATTTTAGTAAATTATAGACATCATATGATTACTAACAAGAATTCTCAATTAAACCTATAAGGCAAGAAGATTAGAAACAGGTGTCCGCTTCAGCTCAGGAAATGCAAACAGACATAGAGTGGTTGTACTCTTTAACCTAATTTGTCATCAAAAATGCATTTTATCCTAAGTTTCACTGACTGTTAGACACCATATAACATTAACTTTTTTTTTTCAAATTTGTCTTCCTGAATATTTTTACTCCCTTTAAGTCTTGGTTTACCTCTGTACTTTCATCTCTCTTCCTGCCAACAGAGGATACCATTTCTTGGTCTGAAATAGAGAACTAAGACAACTATAAGTTCCTTTATCTAAAAAATGTGCCCTAGTTTATCCCAACTCAATATCAGACTAAGAGCAGGGCACAGGACACACACCAAACTCTATCCTCTTTGGAAAGAAAATGTGAGTGCACAACCTAGACAGAAAAAAGGTCATGCTCTATCAAAGCCCTTAATTTAATAGGGATTTGGACCTGTTATTTACACAGGTCTTAACTGGAGTTATCTAACTGTGAAGAAGTGTAATTAGAATATTTATCGTTATAATAATGTTCTATTTACAGCATTTTTAAAGTCATAAAAATAGTGTGCTATATGCTGGACTAGATATTTTTCCTTATAAAACCTGTTAAATACAGTATTTTTCCCGTAAAGTAAGTCACTTTAACTACAGACGTATTTACTGTATTTCAATTAATTATTGAGAATACATGATCTCTCAATAAAGAAGTTGGTCTATATATTTGATGGTAAGAATGGTTTCATTTTGAATCCTTATCAATTAGCCTACTTCTCTCATCTGCTTGAATGTGCACCAATAATAAAATACTTGATGTCTCACAAGTAGCATCCTTTTAGTCCATCATTCTGATAAGTAATTTCAGACCAAGTCTGTTGCGGCCCATAATTTTATTATTTGAAATAACATGGTTTATCCCTATGTGTTCCCCTATTCCTACCCCCAAATAGTTCTTCCCTTAGTTGTATCCACCCCCTTAGTACCCATCCGTCAATGTATCTCCTCCCCTTGTTCCAACCCTTTTCCCCATCCATCACCTAAACCCTGGCCCTCTTTCCAGATCCTTCCCTGTAAATCCCCACACGGGCCAATCCCGAAAGTGTCCACCCCACTGGAAATGCCCTAATCCTCGATGCCCCATTGGCCCATGTGACCCTTTATCTCCTCTCCTTATCCCCATTGGCCCCAAACTGGTTATGTAAGCCCTTTGCTCCTCCTCTGTTCCACCCCCAAAGATGTCCCATTGGTTTGCTTGTTATCCCCTCCCCTTGATTTTTGGTTGTCTAAAACCCCCTGCACAGCAGTGCTCGAGGCTTTTTTGGTCTGTTCCCTTTGTGGATGATAAACTCTCCTGGATTTACAGAGCTTTGGAGCCTCCTCTCCTCTCTTTACTTCTTCCTTGACTATGTGAGTCACCTCCATAGAGCAGTGGCTCTAGGTTCTGCCACCGGCGTAACACCTGATGTGGCAGTTCCCCACACTCGACCCGGCCTGACTGGAATTTGTGGGTGATCCTAGAACTAGCTGGACTCCAGAAGGCCGCATCACAAGTCTGGGAGAATAATTACTAATGTTCATATTTTTATGTACAATGGTAGTGTTACTAGATCCGCTTTTTTTTTTGTTTTGTGCCACCAGTTCCTTATATTCTTGCTTTTGCAGAAACTAAAATTAGTGCTCATGAGGGTACATCCCCAGCCATCCTTTTAGTTCCCATTCTGAACCATTTGTCCCAGAATGTGTCTTATCTCTTTTTGAGCTTGCTAATATTTTCAGTCTCCACAGCCTGCTGTGGCAGCACATTTCAGAAGATCAGTAGCTGCTGACTACATCATTGAGGCTGTTTTGAGCTGTTCTCCTGTGAGCTTCATTGGATGCCCCTGGTTTTGATATTGTAGTATTTAGCGAACCTTTAGTGAAGGATCTGTCTTCAGGTAATCCTCTGACTGAATGTTTTTGCAAACGCAGGCACATCCTGTCAGCCTTTTTCTTACCAAACAGGCACATCAGGTCAGTGATTTCAGATAGCTGGGAATGAGGGCTTCAAGATCTGCTTCATACCTGCCAGTTCCAAGTTCAGCATGGTTGAGGTCAAGATTTTTTTCCTTAACGATTCCTTATGTTCACTTTTATGAAGGTGATCTGCCACCTTTGTACCTTCTGTCTCAGTTTTGTGAGATTCATCTGCAGTTTTTTGACACTGGTACTTTTGACAACCTAAGAAGGCCTACAGGAGCATCAGTGACTGTTCTCCAGGTTACTGGTGAAGTCATGGAACAAAGCTCATACTGACAGTTCTCCTGAAGGAACCACTCTAGAGTGAGAGATAATTATGTCCTAACCCTTTGCATCCCATCCTTTAATCAGCTTGAATCCACTGAAGGATCTTTCTCCAATCTCCTGACTTATTTTTCCCTTTCGTAACTTTTGATATGGGATCTTCTGAAATGCTTATGAAAATAATTTATGCCCACTGAATCCCCTTCATAAACTTTGGCTCCACAACTCTACAGAAGCCATACTGATTCTAAAGCTTTAGCTTATTATAGATTCTTCTGTCAAACCAGTGACAAAAGCCAGTTGCTGATCTCTTCTTTATAGAATCCCATGCTTGGCAGCTTTTGTAGAGTTAATGATGTCAATGTCAAAGTCCTCTGCTGGTGGCTGTTTGCAATGTGTTAGGGGTTGGGAGGTCCTTCCTTTTGTTCTTTCTTACCTATGGAATTTTTCCCCATTGGTTTCGGAGAAGCCTGATAGCTGGTACTTATGGGTGCTTTATGAGACTGAGTTTGGCCGGGCCCAGAGGGACGGGGGGAGGGGGCAGGTAAAGAGAGGTTGGGGGCATCTGCGAGTACGGGCATCTTGCTCTTCGGCCAGAGAAGAGGACACACTCGGAGCTGTATTGGTTTGGAAAAGGAGTTTGCCATTACCCAGATGGAGCTTCTGCTGCTGCTGCTGCTGCTGCTGCTTCTCTTTCTTCCGTGGGTCTCTCCACACCTTCTGCCCTGCTGGGACATCCTGCTGAGACCGCTACAGAGCTGCTAACCCACCTTGTCCATCTACTGCCCCAGGATTTCTACAGTCCAGCTCGGGGTTTTTCCTCAGAGCCCTCCCCCAGCACCTAGGATTAGCTGCCCACGGGGTTTGTGAAGCAAAGCTGTCTCCTCCATCCTTTTTCCACCTCTGCCACAGGATCCCTGATTCTGTTTTGTGGTTAATACCATAGTTATTGTTGTTTTGTGTACCTTGTTATATGCACTAGTAAACGACTGCTATTCCTACCCCCATATCTTTGCCTGAGAGCCGCTTAATTTCAAAATTATAATGATACAGAGGGAGAAGGTTTCCAAGGGAGGCTCCTGCCTTTCCTAGCAGATACCTGTCTTTCAACCCAAGACACAATGCTAGGTCATACACTTTGTCTAGCTGACCAGTTGCTTCATATTTGAAATATTTCAGACTCTTGACTGAATGTAATCTGGTTTTGTTGATTTCTTGACATCTGGCTCGTCTAGATGACATATTAATTCCTGTATGTTTACTTCAATCTGATCCAGCTTCTCTGACTCTGTGCTTCAGAGAAAGTGAAGGTCAGTTGTTGGTCCTAAGCCACACCTTCAGCCAAGATTAAGTCTGAAATAAAGAATTTATTGATAGTTTTAGTTATGGCCTTATCAACTGGCATATACTCTACGCCAAGCATCCTCCCCAATTCCCTGTGTAGTTTTGATGTGTTTAAAGTACTGTTTTGCTGTCAATTTGATGATGCTTTGCAAAGTTTTAATTCTGGCCTTTCTGGTTTAGGTCTCTAAATTTTCTCTTAACATTTAACCTGTTGTTTTTAAACGTATTTCTATTTTCACTATTTGACCAAGCTCTTCAACTTTTTTAGAGGTCAAACAACTGGCTGCAACAGCCTCCTTAACTTTCCCAGGAAAATGTGTGTGGAAGTTTCAGACTACTTCGGTTTCTTTTTGAATTATACCACTAACTGGTCTTCTAACAGAGTGTTTATAGCAGCCTTCATGTTGCATGCAGGTTTTTTGAAAAACTTCATTCCGTCTTTGAAAATTTCTCATTCTTTACAGTTCCATTTCTGGAAATCAAGTATCAATTTCTGTGATTTATCTCTCTCCCACTGCACTCCTAAAAATAATTGCACTGTGATTTTATTAGAGACCAGCTCTCCCACTGATTCTTCGTGGCTCAGGTCCTTTGCATCTCTCAGGTAAAAAATTCTGAATAGTCTCTTTTTCTATGAGCTCTAAAACTAGTTGTTGCAGTAATCATTTATTGAGCCTGATTTTTTAATCTCTGCATTACACCCTCATAATACATTGATTGAGTTTAGCAAAAAGGCTGCAGCAATCAGGACAAGACACATCCATTGCAAACACCACTAGTGGTTATTACTTGAGTAGGGTTATGGGAAATTAAGCTCTGGTTGTAGAGAAGGACACACTGTGTCAGCCACTAGCGTTTGTAAACAAAACAAGCTCAAATATAAGTATAAAGAATTTTTTAATTACTGTAAAGTAAAAGATAATAGTATACATTATGTGGATGAAAGGAACATGCAGTAATTTGTGAACAACACTGCACATTCCAAAACTGTGCTGAAAGAATAAACTCTCAAATCAGAAAGTCACTCTGTTAGATTTTCTCAGGAAACATCAACAAATTCTTTAAAGGGCTATCTTTAACACTAACTTGATATTACAGTGAAGTGAAATACTTTCAAAAGTGCTAAAAGGTTTATCAGTAGCTGTAAACTAGCCAAATGTTTCAGTGTTATGGGGAGTGTTTTTAAGAAAATGTACACTCAGACCAATCCAGAACTAGATTACATCCATATTTTTAAGATAACGTGTAGTGTTTGAAAAACAGATAGATGGGATAAGAATAGTGTTCACACTGATATGCAACTTGACCATTTTTAAGGTTTTCTCTTCTGAGAGGTGAAGACATGCTTAATTATAAGAAGTATAGATTTTTAAGAAAATAAAAATGAAGAAGTTCATTTTTCAAGGTGTCTGGAAAAGTTTTGTCTTTTTTAAAGTCTGGATCAATACTGCCGTTCTCTTGATTCCAACTTTATTACTCTTTTTCACTTTATAACTTCTATTTATACTGAGTCCTTTGGGTCCTAAACTTCTTTTTCTGCATGTCTAGCTGCTTATTATAAAACCTTTCTCTTTCAGTACTTTGACAGCACATCAACCAACAAATCTCACTTGTGACAAACTCTAATGATTGAAGCACATATCTTGATTCCTCTCAGTACCTCAACACATTTCTGATTCAATACAGACTTTACTGTTGTTAGCTCATCTTGCCTTTTACTGTCTCTTTTCATCCGTCAAGCATAAAATACGTGTGACTTCTACAGTCAACAGACTGGAAAAGCTGTAGAGAAGGGTGCGTGTGGCAAGAAGAGCAATGTTATCTCTGGTTTCTATCCTACCTTTTCAATATACTGGCTTAGAAAATACTCTTTTTTTTTTTAATTGGTCAGTCTTTCACATAAAAATCTTCTATGCTAATTTTATTATTACTTGTGAAAACTATGAAATGAAAATTCTCTTATAAAATGATCTACCATTAGACTTGTGTCTTGTCCAAATATTGGAACAGCTAGCATAGCAATTCTGTACTTTTGAATGTCCTTATACACCTTTTCTGGTAGATTTTACAGCTCATTCAGGGTCAACATTTCTTTCACAATGCACTTTCATCAAACATGACCGTTACAGCAGCCCCAACTTCAAAGAAGGTCATAAGCAGAATGATTTCAGTGCAAGTAATTACACTGGACATTCGGCCATTTTATTATTGGTTGGGGTATTTCTTTCCCTGTTTTAATATTATATTGACACTGAACTATATGCAGCCATGTCAGTTCTGTTCTGTACTTGCATATAAGCACTGAACTAATATTGAACAAGATTTGAAGGGGCAGAGTATTTCCACATGAGTGTTTCATGGAAGAAAGAGATGCTAAAGGATGTTTGACAGTTTCAGATTTTAATAGCTATTCTCAATGTCTATTTGATAGGAAGAGTTGAGCTGGACAAAAGTCAATGAGTCTACCAAGACAAACCCAGGAAACTATAAATATTTTTGTTAGAAACTGAACCTAAAAGAAAAAACAAAAGGCAAGGGACACATCATTCAGAGTTTTTGGCTTAAAGACAAAGTGAGGACTGGATAGACCGTTGGAAACCATGATCCACATCACCCAATTATATTAAAAAATTAATGAAGATTGTATACTTATTCTTTGTAGATCAATTATTTACAGAAAATCCAAACAGAAAAATATGGATGTAATATTTAGAGACAAATAATTTCATTAAACTAGTTAAAAATTAACTTTGTCTTCTATTTTTTTTTCAACTGTTAAAAAAATAGAGTCTTCATTCACAGTTAAAGATTTTGTTAACTGTAGTAATTTTTTTTTTAGCAATATGGCCTCGTGGCAAAGCAGACCAACAGCCTCCCAGACTACATTAGAAAAAGTAATGCCAGTAGGTGTTCCTCCCAGAGAGGTGTTCCTTCCCTCTACTCAGTATTGGTGAGACATACAAGAATAAGCTTAGAGAGCTGGAATTGTTTCATCTAGACAAGAGAAGGTTCAGGAAGAACTTCTCCTTGTGTAAAAATAACTGAGCAGCTGTCGTACCTGATGTGACTTTAAAGAGGGAAGCTGGACTAAGGAATATTCAGGAATGCCCCCCAAACTCAACCACTGTATAGATGCCATCTTTCAAATACAGTTGTGAGTTAAAAATGTATATGCAATTGCTTTATAATGTGGACTTGAAAAAAGTTTTTCTGTATACAGTGAGATGATAATGGACAGCACAGACTTCTTTGAACACAATTATTTCCCAAGAGACACAAAATATATTAATTGTAAGCATGTACATATATGTGTGTATATATATATATTTTTATGTGTGTGTGTGTGTATAATTCTAGATATGCAATTGCATGAGTAGAAACCAAAAGATTAGAAGTGCTATTTTTCACCAGACCTCTTGAGTACAAAAAAAATGGACAGTCATATAATGTTAGTACCATTAAGCTTCACATTCAAAAGAAAAGCAAATTAAATAGCATATTTTTGAGGCAGAGCAGGTCACTAAGACACCACAAGAGAATTTTATTTTTTGCTTGCAAAGTTCAAGATCAATATCAGAATTTATTTCTCTGACATCCCAATAGAGTTTTTGTTGGGGGAATTCTTCAAGATAATGCATTATGTGCACTCTAAAGCAATGTCTGCAATACAATTTTCTGAGATAGATCTTTGTATTCTGCAAAAGAGTAGTAATCCATTAACATCAGTGGTATGCTGCACACATGCAGAGTTCTACCTGAAGAATGAAATACTATACTAGTGCCATGAGATTTCTTATTTTACAGTTTTTAGAGAACATCCTGTGTATTTTAACTGTGGCCTATATTTAATCTACTCTTCTAGAAACAAAAAACAACATTTAGGATTTTTGGAGAAAAAATTATCTAAATCTTACTCTAAAACAGAAAGGAAATTTCTTTAAAGAAATACTGCTCAACTTCTCTGATTGCAGAAGAATATAAATAATCTGAAATGCAGAAGAAGTTCAGACTTCCTAAACATGAGAACTCTTGTTAAAAGTGGACTAAGCTTCTTTATTTAGGCTATCTCTTTCTTTCCATTTATAAGCTCGAAGCAGATTAATCCTGTCTTGTGCACATGCATGCTTTCTTTTATTTTATCATCTTTTTTCACTGTGCCTCACACTGGCCTGTTGAAACCTGCGAGCAGGGACTGGACCAGGGTGGTGGTATGAAATCATTTACAGATTCTTCTTGATGTTTGGATACCTAATCTGAAGACTAAGTAGTTTATACTATAAGATATTTTGTGTATTAAAAAATGTATCATTTATTTATCATCAGTGTATGGTTTTTATACACCATCATAGCCACTAATGAATTGCTGATAAACTAATGAAACTTAGATTTATGTTGACAAAAAGTAGGAATACTCAGGAACAATACTGAATGAATTTTAAAACCAATATTCACACAATTTCTACTTGGTAAAAGCCCATCAGTCAAATTTCTAATACAGTTGATACTTGCTAGAAGTTTATCCTATTGTCTCCATTTTATGTGTTTACATGGGTATCTACCTGCAAAAAGCTGCATTTCAAACTGGCTTACACATTGCTGTAGATAATTTGAAAAAATATTTTTGGTCCTTTCAGGGTGAAAGCTGCAACTTAATAATTTTTTTGGGTTTTGGGTATTTTTTTACATGTATGACAACAGGCCTTTGGGATTTGTAATTTAATATTCATTTAACAAAATGGGTTGATACATATTTCCCAAGAGATTTGAATAGTTGTTCCAACATCTCAGGTATATTGCATACATCTTAAAGCACTCCACTGAAGACTTACAAATTGCCTGTGAAAGGAGATTTGTATTTAAGCAACATGAAAATTCTATCTCACCCTGGAAAAATTAAAGATTGAACTACGCTGCATGTATAACTTACGTTGTAGAATAGATCTTTTGTTATTTTTTAAATTATTCAAACCATGGATTAAGTATATGGCTTATATTTTCAATGGCTTTTACTGATTCATACCCAAACACTTAAAGCTGTTCATACATTTATAATACATGTGCAGAAGATTAGAAAGTTTATAGTTTAGGTCCTTGGACTTTGTTGTATTAAAGAAGGGGAACATTTTATCTGTAGTGATATAGCACTGTACAGCAGTATTAATTAGTCCATTCTGCTTCAGTGAACAAAAAGGTATTGATCTACCCAGAAACTGACCACTGCTTCTCCTGCAGATCACCTCTGACAGAAATGTCCAGCATTCAAATAGTCCTTTTTTTTTAAAATAATCCATTTGTCAAGGATCAGGCTGAAAACACATATAAAAAAAGCATGCATACTTTGTTTTGTATTTACACCACTGAATGAATACTTTAGGATTAATGTTTCCCTATCATGGGAAGCTTGACTGCCAAGAACAAGCTTAGAGCATAGCACATTGTAGAAGAGGATTGAAATATGTCTGCAGTGAAGTTGTTCAAAATCTCCATCAAAATCAGAAAAGCATAACATTTGTGACATGAAAGCAGTGTTTTCCAAGACAAAGTAAATGAACAAATGCAGAAAGCGGATTAAGTTTACTGAGGAAGAAGCATATTGAGAAAGACATTTCCACCCAGTCACTGTGCATCCAAAACGCACGTGCCAGAACACGGAGACAAACATCATCTATTCAGAAAAGGGCCAGGGCAGGAAAAATAATCTATAATTAGTTCTCAAACACAGTGCAGATCATAATTAACCACTCCTGAAATCAACTGACTGTTCCACACTATTGCAAAGGAATTTTTGATGAAGATATGAAACAAAAAAAAGACACAGACAGGTATAAAGAAAGATTCTGATCTGTGGTAACTGTATCATGAAGATTGTCTCAAACCATAACAGAAAGTGGGACTTTGTCCTTTCTATTTGTTGCCCTGGATGCATCTGTCCCTGAGGGAAACAGGAACACATTAATGCCAAATCTGGAAGAAAAGCATGCTTGTGCATAAAACATGAGTCAAACAATTCAAGAAGAGGACAACCTTTTTGCCAGCTTTTTCAAGTCATGTTGTCAGGGTCAAGATCTGCAGAATCTAAGTTATTGCTTTTATTTTACTTTGAGTTATTAATCTGCGAGTAGATTTACAATATATTGAATACTTTCTCATATGTTTCATGGCAACAATTTTAAATTTAAAAAATGCAAGAAAGAGTGACTATTTTATTTGTGATATCAACATTGTCATCTTTATCTTATTTTCTTCCCAATATAAGTATAAGCTATAAAAAAGTCATTCTAATGCACCTATCTAAGCCTTTTGTGCACAAGCTCTGAAATCATCACAGAGCACAGACAGATTATTATTTGAAGAAATTTGCTCAAGAAGTAATTTTGGTGAGGTGTGGGGGACCCATAGAGAAGGTTAATAATTTATTTTTATGCTATGAGATAATTTGTTTTTCTCATAGGGAGATGTTGGTTTTCTTCTGTTTCCTGTAATACTAACATTTTAAACAACATTTATACAGCTAAAGCCACCTTTTATTATAAATAGAAAATAATGCGTTTATGTGTGTATTTATATACAGATATATGGGAGAAAGATATCTCATACTTCTACTAAACTATGTAGAAATCAGTATGACCACCATGTCTGTTATTCACGCAGGAAGCTTAATGATCTTGAAGTGTGCACCTTTACCAGATAAGAGGAGAAAGAAGGATTATATTTCTGCTGTTGTTTATGTGGCTGTTTCAATGCTTGGCCTAAAGCTCATTTGTTAATGACCATGCAAATATGCAGCACATTTGTAAAGAATTAAATTATTTTTCCTCATGCATATTTATGTATGCATGTGTATTTTGGAACTCATTAACGCAGTTTACAAAAGATTCTGTAACAAGCATAGCACTTTCAGCATTGTCCTGGAAATACATTTGGTACAGGCAAAATTCAGGAATATATTTATATATCCCTGGCTTAAAACATCTAAACAATCACTTTTATTTCCCATCATACACCTGGAAAAACATCCTTAAAATCAGACTTTGAGTTAGGTGCATTTCTAGATTCTTGCACAGAGAGAACCAAGTTCTACCACTTCATAAAACTGAAGCTTCATATTACAAAAATGTTGATAAAGCATTGTAAGTTAACCCTTAGCTAGGCACCCACACTACTGCTCACCCAATCACCACAACCCCAGTGGGATGGGAGACAAAACAAGAAGAGTAATCATGAGAAAAGTTGAGTTGAGACAAAAACGGATTAATAAGTGAAGGAAAGAGAAACAAACAAGTGATGCAAAGGCAAGAACTCACCACCTCATGCAGATTGATACCCTGCCAATCTCTGAAAAAGGGCCATCTTGGAAGCCATAATTCCTCTCTCCTTATTCCTCTGTCCATTCATTGCTGAGCATGACATTACAGAGTAGGATATATTCCTTCATCCAGCTGGGGTCAGCTGTCCCAGCTGTGTGTGCTCCCAGTTTCTTGCCCATCCCCAGCCTACTCAGAGTGGGGAAAGTAGAATGCAGAGTGGGAAAATGGCACACATTAGTGTTATCAACATTGTTTAGCCACAAACCCAAAGCACAGCACCATATGGGGCTGCTGTGAAGACAATTAACTCCACTCCAGCCCACTGCTAGTACATAGAGTAACTGTCTGCATTTTACTTTAAAAAAAAGGTTGACTGTAAAAAAAAAATATCTGCATACATTATTGTGTAAGAATCACTCATAAATAGTGACAAACAGCTTCTGTGGTAAAGTATTTTTACTTTCTCTGGTAAACTACTTCCTCTGAAAACAAGGTTTTCTGAGCCTTCTGAACCTTTTTACAGTAAAACCACCATTTTATTGACTTATTTTGCTCAGAAATGGGGTAGAGCAGGTAGAACTTTTGGGGTTTTTTATATCAAACTTACTCTGCAGTGAGTCTAAGCAGTGGATGAAAAAACTGCTGTCAAATGGAAAACAAGAATGCAGGAGAAATTATATTAAGAATATGTAGTCCTTCCATGTCAGTTTTTTGAAGAGAGTAATATATTATT
>VXBQ01006840.1:0-12578 GCA_013400175.1 Phainopepla nitens | reverse complement strand
CGGTTGAAATTAGTCTAATCTATGTTTTTGTAAAGTATGCCAATTATAGAGTATGCTAGAGACAGGTTGAAAGAATGAACCAATTAGGCAGAATCTTAGTAAGAAGTGGAATGTAAACTATTTTATCATATATAAAAAATGTACACAACAAATAAACAAAGATTTCACCATTTTAACTGTATCAGTGTAGGCGTCTTCCTTCTTCTCCCTCTCTTTTCCAGCTCCTCGTTAAAGTACCCTGTTTCTGTGTGTGAAAGGATGTTGTTGACACAAGAAAAATGTACAAAAGTGGAGAAAGTTACAAAGATACCATCTGTTACTTTTTTAGCATAGGAAGCACTTTAGGGTATTCTCATTAGTTATAGCTCCTGCCCTGGGATCACTTGGGATCATGAAAAAGGGTTGATTTTGGTGGTGGTATCTTTTTTCCCCCACCATTCTTCTTTTAAAACCTTTTTAAAAATAGGAAAAAAATAAAATGAGGGAGCAACTGTAACATATCTTCATATTTAGAAAAGAAATATTAAAAATAATTCTGGTTTTATTCATGTTTGCAATTTAATCTTTCATAGTTATTAAATGTAGTATTAGTCAGGGTAGATAGAACACATGAAGGAAATCATGAAATGCAAGAAGTATTGAAGATGAAAAGTATTTTGATATTTAGACCTATATTCATATATGTGAATACAGAAGAATATTGTGGTCATAGATGAAAATACCTATTTTGGTATAATAAAGGAAAGAAAAGGAGAAAAAAAAATGAGAGAGTCTTCTGAAAAGCTGAAGAGAAAAGAAATGGGAGAGAAAAATATATAAAGTAATAGCTGAGAGGACTAAGACACATATAAAAATTCACACCTTAAGAAACAAGCAGCTTAAAAGCAGAGGATGCTAATGCAAACTGAGGAATGAAATGAGATACTAAATTTACATTGGATAATGTCTCAAACTCTGAATAGTCCTATTGAAGACCACATGACTAGCTCAAAAATAAAGTGCTATGCAGCATGATCCCCAGGGTAGAGAGAAATTGCACATAAAAGACAGCATGGAAAAATTTAGTGCATTTCAAAGGTGTGCTTTCTGCACTATTCTGTACAAAGCCGTTGATAAAATACAAAAACATTTGCAGAGCAAGCTGGTGATTTCCAGCAGCCCTAGGAAGAAATTCACATAGACCTTATTATTGTGAATATTTTATTCACAAAATGTTTAGGAACTGAAGAGTATCTACTAAAGCTGATTATCTGGCACAGTGTCTCATATAATCCACAATAATACAACACTGCAGTTGAATCTCAAATCCTTTTCCAAAATGCTTTGTGAAAATTATAACCTCTTAAGATAAATTATCTTTTGAGTCCTCAAATAAGTAGTCCTTCACAGTAATTTTTGTAAAGATATTAACGGAAATTGTCTTTCACAAATTATGAATTAGAATGCCATTAGTGATGAGTTATAATGATGTCTCAGTCGCATGCTGATCAAAATATTTTCTTCTGTACTTTCCAAATCATCACCTGATTTAGAGCAGACATTTATATTATTTTGTCATAAAGTAGTAGTTTATTTCTTATATTAATAATACTTGCTTTCACTTACTTCTATATAATATACTTGCATGTTTGTAGGATGCCATACATTTTTGCATCATCAATAGATTCATCATCACATTCCTGTTTTTAATACAAGTGCCACAATAATGGGGAGATTAATTCTCCACAGATACAAACATTTTCTGGTGAATATTGCATCATACTTATTGTTGCTTTTACTTTCACATTTGCAATTCACTTTGGGTTTTTTGATCAGAAACATACAAAGTCTTTTAAAAAACCATGATTCATTAAAGTTCATGTCGCTATGGCATGTTTAGTTAAATGATGCTTTGTTACTATCAGTCTAAATAACTTTTAAAAAGTATTTCTGCAACACTGCTTTCAGGAGTGTCTTGTCACACTTTCAAACTCATTTTGAAGGTTAAATTAATATTTGGCATCATTATAAAAATTGGATTAGTGGTTAAATGTTTCACATTAGTCTTTAAATATTCTGAAACATTACTTTCTAACAAAGAAATGCTAAAACATAAAAATGAAGAAAAAATGTTAATGGAAATAGTTAGGCTCTCTTAAGTTACTGATAAATTCAAAAGAAACACAAACACTTTGAATTAATATTCAACTACTATTTAAGAAAAAAGCAAGTTATGGTGCAGGTAGTCTCTAAGAAGCAGCCTAGTTTTCTTGCATTATTGCAGCTCTTTCACAAAAAGAAATGAAGTGAAATCACCCTCTGTTGTTAACTTAGACAACTGCTTCCCTCAGCCTATTTAAACAAAAGTAATATGCACAAAGAGAAAGATAATTAAGATAAACCACCCTAAAGTTAACAACACTATCCAGATGTTTAAAACTTTTGATTACCTTTGAAACAAACAATTTAATTGATTGGATCCTTTAGAACCTCTCTAATTAAAAGACTCTCACCAGATCTTACATTTTCCCATTAATGCTCATAGTAGCAAAGGGATCTGATGAATGTCACAGAATCACAGAATCACAGAAAGAGTCAGAAGAGATGACAGTGCCGCCCTGCTCAAGCAGGAGCATCCCAGAGCACATAGCAGAGGACTGTATCCAGATGGTTCTTGAATATATCCAGTGAGCTCCACAGCCTCTTTGCCAATCTGTCCCAGTGCTCGGGCACCTGGACATTTAGGTAGCACTTCCTGTGCATCAGTTTCTGCCCACTACCTCTTATCCTACTGCTTTGGCACCATTGAGCAGAGCCTGGCTCCATCCTCATGACAACTTCCCTTGAGATACTGACAGACACTGATGATGTCCTCTCTCTGTTATACCTTCCTGAGACTGAGCAGGCCCAATTTTAATCTTTAAGGTTTTATTTTTCTTTTGAAATGCCTTGTTATATTTTTTCCTTTTCAACTCAGTTGGAAATATAGTTCAAAAACTACTACAAATTTGAAGTACTGAATTTCTCTTCATAACAACAGATATGATAAAAGTGCCCAAATCAGAAATCCACCACACTTTTCGGTAGTCTAATATTCGGTGTCAGTGTGATTGTGTTTTGTCTGACAGAAAGGCAACTTAGATCTCATGTAAGTTTCACTCTCCCAAATATCCCATGCTGAGCATCACTCAATTCAGTGCAAGCACTGTTTCCTTAGATCAGTATTGCTCCTCTTGTTGACTTCCTGTTTCAGTTTATGCCTGTTGTGTTTCACCCTGACAACATTCACCACTATGAAGTGCCTTGCCTGAACTTCCTGTAGTTCATAAGAATTTGTCATCTGTCAGAGGACTTGAAATAGATCCATGTCACTAGATGAAGTTTTACTGAAGGCAAGGAACATTGATTTTTCTGGACCTCCTACACGTGGTTCTATTAGCCACATCAGGAGATTTTTGGCCTGCTTTGCTGCCAAGACAAGATGCTGTCTTATGCCCAGCTTGCCACCTACCAGCAACCCTAAGTTCTCAGCAGAGATGCTCCCCTGCCAATCAGGGACCAGTCTGAGTCATTATTAGAGATTTTTCAGTGCTCTGATCACATGCAGATCTCTAGTTCTTCCTGTTTGTTTCCCAGGTTTGAGAGACTAGAGAAAATGATTACTGGCTCAAAACAATAGAAGTGAGGGTGAGGGGTGGTGAGGGAAGGTAGTGCAAGTTCTGTGAAAAGTGGGATGTGCCCTATACCCCACCCCCTGGAGCTCTAGTGCCGCCCAGAATGGCTCAGTCACTGGCACACCTGAAGCCCCACCTGGAAGAGAGGGGCTGGGAGACCAAAACAGATAAAAGACAGACGTGGTCATGGCCCATTGTTTCGGATTTCATAGGAGCTGAGAACATGCTGGATTTCAAACAGTAAAAAATAATTTTTGTCTGTATCTGCTGTGGTCAGTGCCAGGAGCACTGCCCTGTGCCATATCACTGTCATGGCTGAGCACTTGCACACTGCCTTCATCAGGGTTTCCAGCCCCCTCCAGGCTCCTGTTCTCCACATGCCTGCACCTATCTAACATGCTTCCCTACCACTATCAGGTATCAGCTGAAAGCAAGTTTGAAGCACCCTTTTTTCAGGAGTAGCTGAAAGTTTTCATTCAAAACTATAATTTTTGAGAAGTTAAAGCCTGTGATATCTTTCCTTCTGCAGCAGCAGCAGGCAGCCCCTCTTAGCCCCCCAGTTTCCTAGAAGATACATTCCGTATCTGCCTTGCCCTTGTACAGGTTATCTTGCTATATGATTCCTTTTTTTAGGTGAAATTTTTCTTTTGCCCAGGTTTTAGGGTCTAAATACAGATTCTCTGATCTTTGCTTCTCTTTACTTGAAAGGAAACCTACTGAGTGACAAAAACATTCACTGTAAACAGAGTACAGTCCATGTGGTTAACATAGCCCCATTAGGATTTTAACCACCAGAAATCTCACTGCACATTGTTTTGATGTGGTTTTCGCTGCAAACTGATATTTCCTATGAAAATAAATGCCTTTTTCTAATTGAATTAAGTGATCAAAATTGTATTGTAAGTAGAAATCAGGCTCTCAAACTAGAAGAAAAGTACCAAAAACAAAAGCTGAAAATTAAAGAGAAAAATAAGATGAGATAAACAAAATGATTTGTCATCACTATACTTTTACTAGGGTGTCAGAACTGAGTATTTAAAATAGGTATTAAAAAAAAAAAGCAAAAAGGTGTGGTTTGTATTCTTGCTGCATGGCTATTAAAGACTTTTTTTTTTTTAAACCTTCATGTTGGTAAAAATTCGGAAAGTGCCTTTGGATTGCTTCATATATAAGCATGTAGTAGATGGAACTGTGGCGTTTCCTCACCACAAGTATTCCCAACTTCAAATCTTATGCTGGAAAATGTTGACTCAAGCATGATTTACCACTCTCTTTATAATATTTATAGATTAAGACATATAGAACTTACTCTGTGTTGCTACTCCAGTATTACTTATTACTCTTATTGATACCGAATGGAAATTGAGGCATGATCATGTATCAACTGCAGGATCTATTCTAAAGTATAAAATGGCAGTTGATATCTAGAAATAAAGACTATATGTATACGGCTGCACAGTGTGTTTCTTAATAAGTGGGTAGGAACACTCTGGACTCTTTCAATCCTACCTGGATGCTATCAATATTTCTCAGTACTTCATAGTCATGGGGTTTTTTTGAATAAAGTTACCAAAGTGGTTCAGTGCTAATACATGTAAGTAGATGAAACAGGGTACCTTCAACGAGGAGCTGGCAAAGGTGGAGGGAGAAGAAGGAGACGACGCCTGCACTGATGCAGTGAAAATGGCGAAACCCAGTTTATTTGTTGTGCTTATCTCTTATATATGATAAAATAGTTTACACACCAATTGTCACCAAGGTTCTGCCTAATTGGCTCATTTTCTCAACCTGTCTCTAACACACTCTATAATTGGCATACTTACAAAAAACATAGATTAAACTAATTTCAACTGCATCACAGACTCAGGCCTTTACAGGCCTTTGCAGGCCCCAATTAGGCTGCAGTTCAGACAAGGCTGGATTGTCCAACTTCTGCAAAAACACTCCATGTCCCCGCTCAAGGAGGTACTCTTCTACACATATAGAATATCTGACCTTCAAAATCTGGCCTGTTCTTAAATACATGAGATATCTATAAATAGAGAAAATATATTGTAAGTTATATAATGTACATACCCTCTAATGTTTCATTATACTGGTATGGAAATGCTCAGTATTTTCTAATAGGGGTAAGAATTCAGTTTTACATTGAAAGCATATTAATTCCTCTTGCAGATATTGGTACATAATAGCTTTACTCAGCATATCTGGGAACTACTGAAAGAATTTCATCCTACCAAGCATGTATTCATATCCTTAATATTCACTTGATGTTTAAGCACCTACTGAATTCTATTAGGTTAACTGTAAATATAGCTAAGAACTGGAATTAAAATATGTCATCACATAATTTTAAAAAAGCACAAAATATGTGATTCTTATTTTTCATATCTTTCACCTTTTGTGTTTTTTAGAAAACAGGAATTTATTTTGTACTCTGATACTTAGAATTGATTGACTGCTTTCCCATTGAATTGTGCATATATCCAGCTGTTTGTGTCCATTCAGTGAATACTGCAGTGGAGCCATCTCACCAAGTAATAAACTTTTGTTAATGTGACAGACAAGGAACCACCATCTACACATTATGTACTGCCAGATATCCAGTACATACATACTTACAGCACTATAGTTATACTGTGTGCACATATTAACAATCAGAAAAATAGTTCAAATAGTTGCAATCTATGGACTACTTTGCATAGTAGCTGCATCATAACTATCTTGTTGTCTTCTTTTTTAAAAATCTGGTATTATAACTTATCATTAAGCTGAAAAATTACTGTCTCAAGTTACATTAAGATATTTAAAAATTTCTAAAACAAGTATTTTTTTATCCATTCTTATACCTGCATACAATTAAAAACAGGAATTTTCATCCTAATTCCACCCTCGAAGTGATAACTGCCATTTGAGTTCAAATGTATATTTCACAAAAACATCAAAAGAGACTTCTTGCATTATCATTCTCCAAAAGTAAGGGAAGCTTTGGAAGGTGCCTCTAAGGAAAAAAAAATACTCTTTCTTCTTTTTCTGTACAGTTTAACCCTATTAAATGAATCCTCTGAAGGTAATAACTTTTATTCATGTTAGAATAAATCTAGTGTCACTTCAATTAACTTGAATTGAATTAAACTAAATTTTTAAAAGGATAAAAACAGGTTTTCACTTCTAGCATGTCTAAAACAACAGTAGGTCTTTGTCTTCTATCTACTGAAGGATTTCAATGAAATTATGTTTAAAACAGGTCGTCTCCATCAGGTTTAGTGTAGTTGTTAACCTAACTCAATTCAGTGTAGGATTAAACATCAAGTGAAAATTAAGGATGTGAATATATACTTTGTAGGATAGAATTCAAATTGTGAATGATTAAGTTCCCCTGTGAGTAAGCACTTTTTTCTTAAAAACAAGTAAGAAGTGTCAATAAGCCCATCTATGCAGAATTATCTAGCCAAACCTGAAACTTTCAATTCTGACCTTACAGCAAGGTCACTTCATTTGAAAAAACTACATATTTCAGAGGGCCAAAGCCTGGGTTTGTTTGTTGGTTTTTTTTTTTCATTTTTAACATACATGACCTTTTCACAAGACGCTATAGAGAGATCACTTTAATTCCCTAGAAGTTTTTATGAGTCCTCAGCACAAAGGGCACAAGGGTGACTGGTATATCAAAAAATCTGAAATATTATCATTAAAAATATATTTTAAACACCCTAATGATTAAAAAGACAATTTTATTTTTGTAGAAGAAGTAGACTATTTGAGCTGTGTCATAATTTTTCGTACAGCAGATACCTAAGAAAGAAATTACAGTGATGGACAGCAGATATATTGTATATTGCTCCTTCTTTGCAGTAAGACAGAAGAATCTCAGAAATAAAATTCCTGAAATATAGCACAGAACTTTGTCATTGTATCCATCAGAAGAAAGTTAATTCCCTAGAGGAATCTGCCAAGCTTCTTAACAAAAATATCCATACAATTTACGCTTCAATCACAGCCAAATTCTTTCAATTACATGAAGACTAACTGGAACATCAGCAGCCTCTCCAGTGGGCTATTCCAATTTCATTACTTTTATGCCAGCAGATGACAGGTTGTTGTTGAAATTGATCTTTTCTATAAGGTTCATAACATACTTTTCAAATTACTGTGCATCTTCAGATTTTCTTTTCTCAAAGGTCTTAAGAAAGGTTAATAACATCAACAATATAGTCTTGGTTTAAGTAGCACTACTTAAAAGAATGGCTTTCACTAAATTATGGTTTTGGACTTATACTATCAACTGGCAAGGTCAGATTCTGTCATCCTTACTTTTCTGGTTATTTACCTACATGAGTAGTGATTCCAATTATTTTTTAGAAACAATTCAAAAACCAAGATATTCCTTAGCTGTAAATAAGCCTGGCAAAACTCTGAACAGCTGCATATCTAAATGGTCAGAACTTCTCAAGATCTATCTGGTACTATCCTTGGACTGCTGGTGGTCCTTCAATTTCAGCTAATGATTAATCCTTCAGCTAATAGGCTTTAAATCTAATAGAGATTTTTCTACAATGTAGCTGCAGTCACTACAGGTGTACTTCAAGCATTTTAAAGTTCTTTTAAAATACACATACACATATTTTCAAATGAAACCTGTTGTTTTATAAAACCTTGCTTAATAACTTCATAGGTAGAGTGAATGGAATTTTTTAAAATGTAATAAAGTTTCTGAAAAGCAGAATCCCCATCATTACTATCTGGAGCAAGCTATTAGTCAAATCTATTTAGAATTCTTTTAAAGCTGCTTCAAACATTGCCAACTTTTAGCAATTGTGCTGGATTTTTCATAACTGATGATGGCCTAGGGTGTGTGTTTTGGGAAAGCTTCAGCCGAAATTGTTCAATTATCTTCAACACATGAGTTGAGGAAAAAGGCATCATTTGGCCAATGTAATAAAGTTGGCCACCTTTTCCTTGTAAAACTTCAATGCCTCCAATCTTTGGAGCAGAAGCTGACATTTGGAATAGTAGCTTCTATATTATCTATCTGTCTTCTCTTGTCTTCATGAACTTGACCAAACTATGGCCAAATTATAAGAACCCAAACCACTAAAGACTGCACAGTCGTGATTTATTTTATTGAATTTTTCTACAGTTCTGCCTACGGAATCATTTACCATGTCCAAGCTTCTCACAGGTCACAGCACCTACTAAAATGCCATTTGCTAAACTATGCCTCTACTTTCTTCAAAAAACCATCGGACATGCTCCAGCCCTAAACTCAAAGTACTAAAAATCTGACTGTTTAAGAGGACTTTAAATGCCCTGGCTTGGAAAAGGGCATAAGGTCTGAACCTGACACCTAATTAGCTTCTCTTCTTAATGATGCAAAAGAAATTTCATAGTGATAAAGAAGAGTCAGACAGACATGAAGACAAAATTTTTGAGTGCATCAGCTAAGAGAGAATGTGAGAATGAGAAACAAGATCTGGTAAAGGGAGAAGATAGGATTAGGGAAAGAAAGGGGGACATGTTGGACAAGAAAATTTAATAATGAGCTGTTGGTACAAAGAACACAAGCTAAGTAAAGCTCTAAGTCCAGACATAGATCAGCACAAGACATGTTCTAAGAATGGCTGGGAAAAGGAACTATGACTACACTAAAAATACATTTATGATAACATCTTATTTTTTAACTAAGAGTATAAAGTAATCTTGTGTTAGTTCATATAATATGTAGGGATCTGGACACTTGGTTCTAATATCACTCTATTATCTTTTCTTTTTCTTTTTTTGTTTGTATGTTTTTGTTTTTTTGGTTTGGTTTGGTTTTTTTTGAGAAATGAAAGTGGCCCTTTACCAGTGGGTTATCAGATATGTAAGAGATTTCCAATCACACCATCTTGGAAGAAGTTAATATAGACTTGCTGTCTTTATGGTTGCACCCTCTACTTTCGAGATCATGAAGTTATCCTTTGGCTAACTGCAGAATATCTTTGATGTTTTGCAGTTTCCTGGATTTGTCACATAACAGATGTCCAGTTCATTGTAGTTACCCTTGAGCAAATTATCTTCTTGTCCTGAGTTTTAATACTCACCCAGTAGTGCTGATGTTTGTTTTCCTGTTGCTCTCTTCAGTCCTCAGGGTCTGCAGCAGATGCTTATTATAGTTTCTCTTTTGTCTTCACTATTATTCTGTCTGTATGTGAAATATTTTGCTGATATTTCACACTTTTGATACTTTTGAAGAATTGTGGATGAAAAATGCCCATTAGGAAAAGAGATCTGGGAAAAAGTGATCATTAACACCTGCACAGCTAGTGGAGATTAGAAAAAACACAAAAACTGCCCTGAAGAGAAAGAATGTACTATTTCCTTCAGCTCAGAAGGCATCACTGGCACACTTTCCTCATCAGCCACTTTCTCTTTAGCCTATTCTTTGAAGTTTATTTTATACCTGATTCCTTTGTGTTTATTCTTATCAACTACTAAACAATAGTAGCATGCTCATAGTGACTAGTAGTCTATGGGAATAGTATTTGTGAAACTGCACACCTGCTGCTCAGTAGATGAAAAGATGTCACTAATAATACTCTTAAATATACCAACAGTCACTTGCAGTTTGAGCAACTTAATGATAGGACAAGACTTTCCCACCTGGGTCATCTTCAGCCCTTGGAAATGAGTTTTCCCTAATCTAGTTCCTGAAAAAAAAAACAAATTGCATTTATAACAATTTTATTGACAAACTTAACCAAGTAATGAGATGCTTCACTAATGCTTAGTGTAACACATATCCTAGGAGACACCTCAGTCAAGAGTGAAACTTGAAATAGAAAAGGAACCAAGCACAGTAGTATCCTCTCTTCCTCCGTTTTTTATGGGCATCCCCAAACCAGAACTAATACAGATTTGCTGCAGCATGCTAGGTTGTATCTGAGGAAAGACAGATTGACCTTTAGGTATTAATAATAGAGAGTATGAATACAATATTCTTATGTAGGTCTTCTGGCACTCCTAAACCCAAATCTCAGCAGGGATCTGCAAAAGAATGTAATGATGCTGAGCACATATATTGGACTAAATACTTTTGCTCGTTTCTCAGTCCATACATTCCTTCATCAAAGATATGAAGACAATAGTCTAAATCTTACAATTAAGTGGGAATACAGGTTGACAAATTTTTAATTTCTTCCTAAATCATGTAACCTTAGTCATTGCACAAAGATTTCTTGTACTACAAACATAAAATATGCTTCCAGTCTATCAGTGAAGATAAGTAGTATAAAATGGTACAAAGTGTAATCCTCATTTCAGAATTATACATCTAGACTTCCTTAGAAGAAGAATACCTTAAATATTTAATAATAGTGCAGAAGAGTGCAACATATTCTTTACACATGCAGGTAGCTATGCTGACCAGAAAACATGCAGTCATCATCTTGATTATCTTTAATTTTTCCTAACCTTTCAAAACTGCTTCTCTTCAAAGAAGAAAGAGAGGCACGCCTGATAAAATCATTTTGTATTCTACTTTTTGTTTAAAGGGGTCATAGGTAAAGTAGTGAAAACAGTCCTTAGCCCATCATGTTATTGTACTATTAAGAAACTAAAAGCTATTCACACCACCAGCCTCTCCTCAGTATTTTGTCTTGTTTTTTAAATTTTAAAGAGGAAAGCTTCAGGAATGATGCAAGCATTTTGGTCAAAGCAAATTTGAGACAGCACAACAGAGCAAGGTCCAGAAGTTGCCAAAAAAACCATTGAACTGAACTGGCGAGGTCACTCAGCAGTGTATGATCTTATGACCTTAACCATATAGCCAAGTTTATTCAACACTACTATTTCATACACAGAAATTCTGGTTGTTCCTGCACGCGCAGCTTATATACATTTATACAAACCACAGAACACTCAGTAACATTCAGGTTTTTCACTACAGAGCTCAGCTATGAGAACATGGCTTTGATTTCTGAATCACTAATGGAGGATTTATATAATGTAATTTAGCTATTTAAAAGTAAGACCTTTCACTTAGAGATGCACAACATCAGCAGCAGGGAGATAAGGCATGTCACAATGTAAATTAATTCCATTTATCAATCTTTTTCAAGATGGTTGCTTGTTTCTCTTGACTCATCACTAGATGACAATTTACTCCAGTCATCTACCTTCTAAATGGCCGGTTAGGATAAAAAAATGTATCATCCCAGCATCATAAGATTTCATAAACCCTATTTCAAACCTAAAATGTAACACACTGACTGTACATACTGGGAGATAGTTAGGCATGGTGGTATCTACACTTATTTTTTTTCGTAAACTAGGTTTTTTAAATGGTATCTCTTTTTACTCTCCTAGGAAAAACTATGCAAAGAAACTACAGTAAATACTGGTTTTGATGAACAAGCTTTTCCACTACAAAGACAAAAGGAAGTGGGACCATATTTCACTCCTTGAAAAGGTTAGCAAACTATTTCGTAAAGTGGTTTCCTTGGGGCTCTCCAAAACAACTGGGCCAGTTCTATGCAGAAACAATGCACAGAAGATATAACGGGACTGGAATCTTTTGAACCAGCAGCTGTGCTACCTGTGGCTCTCCATAACAAGCAGACCAATTCCATGTGGAAACAGATGAACACAAGATATAAAAAGATCAAAATTGTTTGAACCAGCAGCTGTGCTACCTGCAGCAGTTAATCTTTTCTGGCAATCTGTTAGAGACACATTCCTCGGGCAAAGAGGACTAGGAGGCTTTTGCTGACTGCTGTTCCTCTGAGAGAAGCTAAGTCCAATTGTTAGCGTCGAGAGACAGAGACACACACATAATCACTGATGTGATTATATATGAGATGCTTTTATTTGCGCCCAGAGAGCCAGGGGTTTACTAACCCAAATCAAACTCTGACTCTATTCGGCTGAAAGACCACCTTATATTTC
>VXBQ01006830.1:68855-80307 GCA_013400175.1 Phainopepla nitens | reverse complement strand
AGCCCCAGGGTGAGTACTGGCACTGGAAGTGGAGTGGGAGATGGGAGATGACTGAGGTGAAGCCTCAGGGAGAAGGGTGGAGTGGGGACTAGGACAAAGATGAGGATGAGGACTGGCTGCTTGAAGATCCCTTGACCCTTGGGAACCTCAGTCTCACCCAGGCCCACGCTGGCACCTGCTGAACTCTGCATTCAGGTTATGGGACTCATTTAAACTGGAGTCTTGGCTAATGCCTTAATTCCCTGGTTGAACAGTATAGCACTGAGTTAATAAACTCTCCCAATAAAAGCTGAGATGCTGGAACTTTGCAGCTTCCATGTCTTTTTCCCATTGCTGGAATAATCATAAAACATCTGCTCTAAAGTTTCCATTAAACAAGGCCAAGCATGTTTATGTTTTAAAGCAGCAAGGAAGTCAACCACACTGACATGAACATAGTCAGGAAAGTCCCCACAACTTCCTTGGGAGCAGAGGTGACCCTTTACCCTGCTGAGCCTTGGCCAAGGGGCACAGGCCTGTCTCTGCCCTGCTCTCGTCACGACACTGATGGGACTTCTGGATACAGTCATGCTGGAACAGGATCTGGACATTTTATAAAGCAGCCCAGCAACCTAAGAACTGGCTTCCTGCGCACCAGGGTTTAAGCTTTTATAGAGCTGTTTTGAAAGGGGTGAGAAGTTTCAAGAAGACACCTAAAAATGGTTATTCTTATTATCCTCAGTGGGAAGGGGCACACAGCCTGCCAGCTGTTCAGAGGTGTATTTCTTTGGGAAAAGATCTTTTCTTGTTCCTTCTGCTCAGATTAAGGTGACAACTCCAGGGTAAGGATCAAAACACACTAGTGACAGGTCTGGTGAACTCAACAAATGAAAGCAAAGATGAAGCTTCCTTGGAGCATTTCTGTCAGGAAGACCAAGGGAAGCCAAACTCCTTCATGAACACAGAAAAATTTTCCTCATAATCTCCCTGGGCCACCAAACCAAACATTAATAAGATCAATAGGAATATGATATAAGCTGCAGCCCTGAAGCCTCCTAGATCTACCTCATCACAGGGTCCTATTGCAACCCTGTGCTGTCATAGGAAGTTGGAGTTATGCTGAGCTGGGGATGATGTCTGTGCCAGGACCACTTCTGGGCTCTCAAGAAGTCCATTTACATGCAACAGCAACATGCTTTTCAACCACAGAGAGCCTGGAGGCACACTCACAGGCTGATCTGACAGCATTGCTCCTAGCCCATAGAAGGATTATCTGACAGACTGGAGATAAGGATTTAGGCTTATTCCACCACTGTTTGGAAACAAATGACACAGTAAACGTTTTTGCAGGGAATGAAACCAGTAGAAAAGCCATGGGGATGGCTGGGTCATTCAGGCGGCAGCAGCCACACAGGATCACTGTCCTCAAGGATGCTCTTACCTCCAGCTTCAGGTACAACCTGTGCCGCTCAGGGCAAGCACCCCCACCTTGCTGAAGCTCACATCTTGACTCAGAGACCTTGCCTGGAATCTGCACTGGCCCATGCCTAAGCACAGCAGGGCACACGGGTCTCAGGGCCCCAGCTGACCTGCCTTTGCTTGCTGGAAGACACCATGTAAATTGGGTAAGTCACAGTGCCAGGACCAGCCTGTGGCTCAGCTGCACACGTCTGCCAGGAAAAGCGTGGGAGCAAAGCTCAGGACATCCAACAGGCAGGAAGGGCAAACAAAATTGGATCAGACCCGGAAGTGGACGGGATTGTTGCTGGAAATAAACCAGAAGGAATTGGGCAGGGCATGTGGGCAGGGGTCACTTGTCCCTAAACAGTGAGTAGCTGCCCACACCACAGAGCTGTCCAGTTCACAGACATCCATGGGAGAGGGGAGGGAATGCCTGATGGAATGGATGGGCTCTGCAGCAGCAGAGAGCTAGCAGCCTGGGGAAATCCACGGCCATCAGGGAGCACAGCCTGTGTGCACTGTCACAGCTCCCTGTCTGCTCTGCCAGGGGCTGGCTGGCACTCCACCTCCTTGCTCACCCCCGCTGCAGTGTCCTCTGGCCAAGGCAGAAGTTGTGCACACAGCAGGAGCTGCTCCCTGAAGAACGTTCCCTGCTGCTAACTCCAGAGCCTCGAGCAATGTTTCTTACAGACCACTAATTTAGGCACCTAAATTTAGCCATAAAAAGACCACATTTAGCATGAAAACTTCAGTGAACAAGGCCAAGCTGAGTGCCGATTTGTCTCATGGCAGTCCCCACAGCTCCTCTGAACTGGGCATTATAATCATTTGTTACCTCCTTCTGAATTTATCCCTGTACCAGCTGCAGAAACCCACCAAAACCATTTAAAACTGTTGGTCTTCTGTCTTTTCCATTGTCTGACACAAGTTCAAAAGAGGGATGGTGTCATGACCCTCATTACGTGAATCACCATATAAATAGCTTTAAAGAGAAGGATAAATTTTAAAGTCATCTCAGGACATTATGGGTCTGAAATGAGCCAATGCCCTTAACTCTGGCCCGCACAGATGCTGTGATTAGGAAACATCAGCAACAGGGTCCCAAGAGGTCACACTGTGTTTTGTCAGCCTTGAGGACAATTTGGCTACACTCTAGCTGTGAGCTCTGGGTGTGTGAGATGAAGAACAGCTTTCTTTTGGGTGTCATCAGCCTTAGTCACCGAGATTAGCCAACATCTATAGCTCTATTTGAATAGAACAGCCAGGTGAGAAAACAAACTCTTCACAAGGTACATGGAAAAGATTTTCAGTCGTATCACTAAGTGACTTGTGCTAAGCACTGAGAAAAACCATTGTGTGAAAAATCACTGTGTGAGGCAATTACCCTGTCCTGGCACACTGAGGCCTCCTGAAGGAGTCAGGGTGGAAAAAAAACCCTAAAAGCTTTTTCCTCAAGTCCAGGGAGTCCTGCTGGTGCAAGCCATCATTGGGATAAGGACAGAGGGAATGGGATGCCCTCTCCTCCACCTCACGGTGCCTCACCCACTCAAACCCTGGATCCAGCCCTAATGAATTCAGATTTTCTGCAGTGTTGTTTCGTTCATCAGGATGGGATCAATTATTATAAGTAGCTTTTAACTTTTTGGGAAGCCCCAAAACTCAGAGCTCGCCCACATGCCACGTGCTATAATGGCATGGGATGCAAAGGGGGCATTAGTGCCCAGCATTTTAGCTGTGAGATCCCTCAGACCCAAGCAGCAGGGAGGAAGGAAACAAGAAGGGAGATTTTAATTGAGATTGTCCATAAAACCCACTAGACAGGTAATACCCTGTGTTTTAGCTTGACTTCAAATGTTGTTGCACTTCCAGTGGCACCCAGATACCAAACCTCAGTGTAACCTAGACAATCCAAAACCTGACCAGGCTTCCCTGACTCTTGCACCCACCATGAGGGGCCACATCTGCAGCACTTCTTCACTTGAGCTGGCAAACCTGACGTGAAAGGCTTGGGCACACACAGCACCCACAGGCACGTACATCAGACCCATCCAGAGGGATTAAATCAAGGATATGCCCTGCAGAGTGCAGTGACCCCAGCATTCTTAACCTGCAGCCCTTGATTCCTAGCAGGCAGCATAGTCAGCTGCACAGCAACATTTCCTTATCACTCAGCATCTCTTTTCTTTTCTTTTCTTTTTTTTTTTTTTTTATTACTTCAGCTTTACTTTAGCATTTTGGTACGCCAGCTCAGTAAGCTGTTACGGATTAGAGTTTAATAAAAGCAATCAAACATGGATGTGAATATGCAGCTCCTGCAACTCTGGGGTACTGCTGTTAAATCATAGAGCACAGCACCTCATGAGAGAACATTTGCAGTTGTGTGAACAGCATAGTTTAAAAAGTTGCAGATTTTTCAATGCCTTTTCCTCTGGCCACCATTGTTAACATATACATGTCCACCTTGATCACCTTTTAACTGTCTTAAGAAAGTCCAGTTGCTGTTTTTCTTTTAACACAACACCTTCTTTAATTTTTTTTAAATACAGTTCATAGAAGTATTTGTATAGGAAACATATTCTTGGTTATATATGGGAACACGTGAATGTACTTCGTTTTGGATAAATACAAGTACATGAGAAAGTGGATTTTGCTATTATTAGAAGTAAAAATAAATGTCCTGGCTCAAAGAAGCCTCATATAACATTAAATAATGCCTCAACAACATTAAATGTCAATGGCATGAAAGATGTATTACGACTGATACTCTTCTGCTTATGAAAGAACTCAGTCTGCAATTTAATGTCAAGCCACATTCCTCTCTTTCTCTTTCCTGCTGTCCATGTACTCAGAGATGCTGCAGAAATTGCACTAGATATTTCAGCCATGTGAGCAATTGTGTCATCTCAACAATGCATTATCCTTGTGTATTTTTCATTTAAATCACAATCACCTGGGGCAGAGCTAGGAGGTGTTAGTTCACTACTGCACTCTTGTCCATGGTGGGAGGAGCTACTCATAAATTGCTTCTGACAGATGCTTGTCCAGTCCTTGGGGTGCCCAGCACAGGAGGCTCCAAGCAGTGGATTGTCCCACTCTGCTCCCAATACCTGCATAGCCATTTCTTTTGAAACCCCCCAGGAATGGTGCTGCCAACCCATCTCTTGGAGATGTCCCTCTAACGCTCACTGAAACCCTCCCCCTAAGTCTCTTCCTGCTGTCTTGTTACCTCAGAGCACTGCCTTCCTTACCCTGCCAGCCCAGAATCTCTTGGGGAGTGCTCACCTCTCTTATCTCCCTGCTTCCAGCCTCTCAGATGGCTGTACTGGCCTTGCTGCTCTCCTGCTCCTCATGTCCCTCAACCCCAGTACCCAAAACTGGAGCAGAGGCCTTAGCACTGCAAAGCAGTGTAACAGGATCAGACCAGGTTCCCTGCTCACTCCTCTCCTGCCTTTGCTCTCCAGTACATCTCTACTCAGGCAAGTGAGACCTTTTTCTGCTCACTTCCTCAGTCAGTTATTCCAGCCTCCTTTCCCTCTCCTTCTGTTTACCTCCATCCTCACCGAAGTGCATCCTGTTTACTTCAGACTGAGTCTCCCCATTTGCCTCAGATTAAATGACTTGCACAGCTTCTCTCCACCTGCTGCACAGGAAACAGCCAGGCAAATGATAAATGCCACACAAACACTCCCCGGCCTGGGAACCAGATACACTGTTAGCCTGGACAGCGTGGGACGTCACGCTAAATCGCATCAGCCACGACTGAGTTATGCTGCAGCATGCAAATCAGGGCTTAAAAGAGGTCAGCGAGGAGCTGGACACAGGACAAGCACGGGAAATCCTGCAGCTAGAGCTGTTGTTCTTCCCTGGAATTTCACACAGCTACAGCAGCTGAGAAATCCCTTCCTGCCCCAGACAGACATGGCCCAGCTGTGTCCCACCACAGCGCCGCTTTGCCCTGGGAGCTCCTGAGGATTCCTGGTGTCAATCCTCTCCTGGAAAGGGCTTGGCACAGTGCTGGTCCATGCAGGATGTTTGTTGCTGCCTGCTGAGGTATCTGCCCTCTGAGTCCACATATCCTGCAGTGATGCCGAGGTTGTGTTACACTCTCCCCATCCATGTTCACTGACCCAGCTGCACTGCGTTGTCCATACGAGTCTGAGAAAGAGCTGTGCAGAGAACAGGATTCATACTGATCTGACTGCAAATGCAGGGCCCAAGCACTGCATACCAGCCAGAAGCAGACAGCATGAAAGAGAGGAGGAGAATTCCAGCAACACGATGGTAGGCAGCTCAGGGAGTGCTCTTCTGGGGCACAGGCACCCACTCATTTCCTTCTGAGAGACACTGCCAGCAGTGTGCTGATATGTCCTGACCTGATCAAAAGCTCCTCTGCGGGAAGGAACTCAGGATGGACCTGAGTATGGGCTTCCTGGCATGCAGATGGGGATGGCAAACGGCTGCAGCTGGGGATGCTCCTGTCCCACCAGCAGACCCAGATTACCAATAGCACTGGTGACATGTCCCCTACCATGCCACACTCTGACCCTGCCACCCAGCAACAGGGAGCCTTCTGGGTCCTGTCTGGAGACAAAGATGAGGTACACTCTGAATAAAAATCATATCTAGATTCTGTGTCCATGTAAACTGTTCAAGCAGGAGGCAGCCAATTTTAACAACAATCCAGTCTTAAGACGCTGATCTGGCTCCAGCCCAAGTCTTTGTACTAAGCTCCTTGACATCCTGTTTAGAAAAGCATTATTAAAATCTAATTGCTTCATGCATATACTGCTGTTTTAATTATAACAGTAGCAGGAGAGAGAGATGGAAGCAGTAATCAATCTCTCTGATACTAATGCATTTTTGAAGAAGGAACTGGCCATGGGAAAAGCCAATCCAACATCATCTGTGGAAACCAGAGGGAGATATTCCTAGTGATTGTCCACACTGCCAACAGCACAGTCTCAGTGTGGCCAGGAGTGGCCTCCCTAAAGTGCTCTTCGCTTCGAGACGCTGACTGGGATGCTGCACCTGAATTAATTTTACATATTTGCTGCTGTGTCTCTGTTGTACCAAAATGTAATTACTTCAGAGCCATAGACCAGTTAAACCCATCTGCTCAGCTGGCTGCTGAAACGAATGGATATTCTTTGCAACAAAGTAGTGCAAAACAGAAGCATTCTGGAAAGAAAATTATGTAGAAGTCATCAAGGTCCTTAAGGCAAGCACTTCCCAAAGTAATCTCTCCACTGCCAAGCAAGTCCCACAAGTACCGAAGATGGAACAAGGTTAACCAGCAGCTGGCAGTTTCAGCAAAACAGTGGTCAAGATGGCAAGATAAAATATCTGACAAATAATTGCAGATGTAAGGAGGAGGGGGAACCTGTTGACAGAGGTTAACTGACATTGATGCACATCCTTAACACTAAGTGAATAGGTCTACTACAGAAAAATTCTTCACCAAAAAGGCTTGTAAAGCACTGAAGAGGCTGGGGAAGTTGTGGTGTCACCAGTGCTGGAGGTATTTAAAAGATATGTTGACACTCAGGGACATGGTTTAGTGATGAGCTTGGCAGTGCTGGGTTAACGGTTCAAACTACGACACAAAGCTGGTCACCACAGTGTCACTGAAAGCCTCAAAACACCAGCAAACATGGCTTAATCCTTGCCTCGCCCTTTGTGTTGCTGGAACTGGGACAGATGGATGTGGCTGGGGCAATGCTGCCAGGCAAAGAGCCACCACTCCTACTGGGGGCCCTTAAAGGAGGTATCTCCTTGGTGGTGATGGCAGAGATCTTGTCACATCTGGGTACCACTTCTGGCTGCAGATTCCAATGGCACAGTCAGATCATCGTCTCAGGAGGGGTCACTTATCCCCAGGCTCTCTATTTTCATTCTGATTGGAGGCCAGGCACTGACTCCTGGTATCACTCTGGTGTGAGGAAATCCCTGAAACTCAGACGTGTTGTCAGGCTGCAGGTCTGGGGGAACTAGTAAGGACTGAACAAGAAGCTGGTGGTGTTCTCAGAATGCTTAAAGCAAAAACCAGAGTGGTTCCTCTCCACAAGCACAAAGGAGATGCCTAAACTTGCATAGAGGAGTGGTGGAAGCAATTGCTTTGTAGAAATAATGTTGCCTCAACCCCCTATATCCCCTGCTTCTTCCACAAAACAGTTAACCCTGTGGATCCTGCACATAAAGTGCTAGGAGATGGAGACAGAAATGCCATGGTATGGTGGTTTCTCCACGCCCTTTGCTGATCCAGCTCTTCCCCTCTCTGTGAGGGAATAGTCATCATCATTTGAGAGCTGGGTGAAACACAGCCCAGCAGGGGATGAACCCATTACACTGCTGCATGCCTGGCATCAAGAACAATCCTGAAAGAGATGTTTTCACAGCTGGCAAACAAGCAGGAAACAAAAGGAAGACAGAAAGGAGGCACTTGTGCTCAGATAATTAAATCCAAATTACAGTAATTATACTTGCATTAACACCCTATTTGCCATAATGATGCATAACATCCTTAGGTGAGGACTGCAACTGTCCTGAAGGTGAGAAGAAGGTAACTGGAGAAAGAGTGCCAGCTTCCCCCTAGCTTGTAAAATCCTTAAGAAGTCTGCAACATCATGAATGGTTGTTTGAAATTTAACTTCCCCAGCAACAACTTGTAAATGTCAGCAATCCAGCAAGAGCAGCAGAGAACCTGTAAGAGAGCTGATTTATTCCAGCAATCCATGATTTAACCATAAAGAAAGACATTGTTTTCTATATGACAATCTGGGGTTTGGATTCTATTGTCCTGTACACAATACCACTTCCCCTCATGATGAAACCACATCCTATTGGAGGCATGGGATTACTGACTGAACTGGGCTCATTAGCATAATTCTGAGTCCTTGGACTGCAGAAACTTAATTCATGTTCTCCACCTAAGCAGAATCAAGCACAGGATCGACCAGCCCTGGCAGATATTGTGGTACTTTGGGAAGGTCTTCACTGAAATCACTTCCTTGATTTCAGCCCATATCCCCATGTGGATATCTGGTACAAAGCCTTTCAAAGTCCTTGTAACCTCCATGCTGCCAGGTCTTCTCAAGACTTTATAAGTGGATTCTGCTAGATCAGCTGAGGAATGAACAAGAAATTGGAAATGCCAGTGAGAACACCAATCTACCCTCCCAAATAAATCTGGAGACTGCTCTGAGATTTCATCCCAGTTTTTTTTCACTGATAACTGCTCTTCTGGGGTGATTTTTCAGCCAGTTATTCTTCCTGTTTCTGGCATAACTTCTGCACTCTCTGCACTCTTCTGGTTTAGCTCAGACATGCACTTGCCATTTGGCTTGGCACCAGAAGACAAGTATAGAACCACAGAAGATTACCTCAGGATGGACAGGTGTAGCCAAGGATGGCTACAGAGGCTGAGGGTGAGAACAACACTCAGCCCCTGCGTAATCCATGGTGTAAGAGCAGCTGTCAGTCTAGTAAACAGCCCAAATGTTTGATATTTCCTGTCATACAACAGACAAAAGCTTGAGCAGATTTTCTGTAACACAGGCAAGCAGTTCCAAGCCAGAAGATGCTAATTAAGAAACACTAGGTGAGTGTTAATGAAGGAAATTTTGAGAGGTGAGAGAAAGAAAAGAAGATAAACCCTTCTCACCTCCTGTCCCTGGTCCTGTGTGCCATGTTCTTAGTCACTGGAAAAAAAGGAAAGGAGCTTTCTAGGAAAGAAACAAGACAAGGAGATGACAGCTGTGCTGGATCAGTGTGTCTGTTCTCTGCCCTGGTGACAAAAAACAGGCTATGAAAGGTCTTCATTTTCAGCTCATGGTTTCACCTACAGAAAGAGAAGGTAGTTTAAGGAGTGAACAGAGGTGTTGATGTGGCTGGCTGACTCCAGCAGAGACTATCAAGACTGTTGATGGCTGGAGGATTTGCACTGAACAGATACTTAGAGTGCTGGCCTTGTTCAGCTTATAAGAGATGTAGTGCTGGGTGAGCTAGTAGGTACCTGGCTGCACCCAAGTGGAGGATATTAAGAAGAGAGAAATGGACTCTCTGTAGGAGTGCACAGCAGGAGAATGAGTCACAACAGCCATAAACTGGAACAGGGAAGGATTCAACATGACATGAGAAAGTTTTTCTCCAGTGTGACTAACTTAGTCATTGGAAGAAGACTCCAGAATGGCCATGAGATCTCCAGCCTTTGAGTTTTTCAAGAGAAGCCTAAGCCCTGAGCAACCTTGTCTGATCTCAGGGCTGTACTTGCTTTGAGCTAGAGGCAGGACTAGAGATACCCCAGCATCACCTCCAGCCTAACCTTGCCTGTGACTCTGCCATCCCAGGATGTTCTTCATCACCAAGTGTAAAATGGAGGATGAATCTTGCAGCTCTACCCTAGTCTGCTATTATGCTCTTATTACAGACAGCATTTCTAAGCAGAAGTCCTCTTCAACCTTATATTGCTCATAATATCGGGACCAGTGCACACCAATACAGCCCTCAATTCCCAGCTCCTGGAGAACACTGGCACAGAGGGGTCCAGCTCCCCTCCTCCCAGGGTGCCTAGATGCTGTGGAAGCTACAAAGACCAATGTGTACTTTGGTGTCAAAGGAGTAAAGAGAAGAATTAGGTCCTTCTTCTGGAAAAGAAACAATGATAACCAGGAAGCACTGGAGAAAACCCATGGAGAGCAGAAGCCTGAGGCAGATGGTGACAGGACCAAGGAGGAAATTGGGCTACGAGACTGTGAGATCTGGCACAGGGATGAGAAAGTGGGGATTGTTTCCCCATGCCTACTCACAAGTGGAAAAGCTGACATAAGAGAGGAGCTTACATAATCCAAGGCATGTAGGACAAGTATATGTTTTCCCAGAATGCTTATATCAGTAGCAGAAGAGGGATAACACGGGTTTAGTGTTGATAAATTCCCACTGTTACTGTAGCACCTTGTTGTTGCTGAGTGCTTGCAGTTTGATCATTTAACACATAGGCTAAAAACCAAGCCGCAATCAACAAAACTGAGGAGTTCAGGAGTCTATGAATGCAGCTACAGGGCCTGTTCTGAGCTGTCATTACCCCTTTGTAAAAGCTGTGAATCTCTCTCTGTAATGCTGCCTGACAATTCCCCTATCATTTCAGTAAGATCAAAAAGTGGAAGTAGATTTTGTATCTTTTTAAGTCCAGAAATAACCATAAGGGTTCATACAGCTTGTCAGTAACCTGAACACAACAATAACTCTTCCTGGAGCTAAAACAGAGCTTTCACTAAAAGACGAGGTGTTTTGACCTGAAGGAGTTTGAGGGATGCAGACAAGCTAGTACCATGCTAAATATGTGTGCTCAAGTCCTTGTTTAATTTGGTCAGCTGCCAAATCCCATTATATCTCTGTCTGCTAGTTTTGAAGAGCTTTCCTCCACTGCAAATCCCTCCCCATGCAGGTGCCTTTAATATGAGATCAAATTATATTTTGTTAAAATATTTTTAGATATTATATAGAATTGCATTATATACTATGTATTATATGATATTTGATACATATGTACAGTATAGAATACAACTGTATTACATACATAATCTTAGATTACACATTTTCAACTATAACTTGTAAAGGTTAATTTACTTGTAAGGTCCTCAAAACCTCCTTGAAGTTATGTTTCCTAGGCCTTAAGTCAACCATATTGGTCTTTCAAGACTTACTTTCCATTTCTTATCAATCAATCAGTCAATAAATTGATCAATCAACCAATTAATCAATCAATCAATCAATCAATCAATCACCTCCACTGCAGAGTCAACCCTGGATGTGTGCAGAGACCCCTTCATAGTTACATTTAAAATTCTGCTGGTCCCAGCTCTCTTTGACAGAATCCATGCAGGTGTTTTGTAGTGCTTCGTCTTTTAAGCAGACTGTTTATTTTCCAGAGAAAGTCCATGTTCAACCACTCTTTGAGGCATAAGTAGTATCTCGACAAAGTTTTACCACAGGTCTGAGCCAAACAGCAATTGTC
>VXBQ01006830.1:37772-64239 GCA_013400175.1 Phainopepla nitens | reverse complement strand
GAGGGAGGCACAGAGAAGAGGCTGTAGGAGAGTAGATCCATGGTGCCTATGGACAAATGTCACTTGGCTGCTGCGGCTCCAAGGGAGATGGGTGTGTCCTCATCCTACTCAACAAGAAGAGGAGCTGCATCTCATCCAAGGAGATGCAGAGGCCAGGACCATGTCTGGGTCTCCCAGGCCCCAGGCACTGCTTTGCACCTTGTCCTCACAACAAGCCACCACCTTGTCCTTCAAACACACCCCGTGGCTCAGGGGCTGAGCTAAAAAGCTTTCCTCCTTCATTCCCCTGTGCAGAGCCAGTGCTCAGGAATAGCTGCACTCCTGAGAGCTGCTTGGGGCTCTCTAGTATAAAATCAGCTCACCCTCAGATGACCTGGAGGATAAGCACCCACGTTACCTCCTTTATCAGGGCACTGTAATCAGTTCTGGCAGGGAGGCTGAACACTGAATTGTCTCTGCAGGGCAGGTTGCTGGCTGGCAGGCCTGCACTCACACCCTGCCATTGTTGGAAAAATGAGAGCCTCCCAAAAAGCCTCCATTGCTGGCTCCGCCCAAGGCATGCTTTGATAACAGCTTGCTCCCCTAGGGGTCCCTCTGCCTTTGTACTGGCAAAAGACTGGAGATTTCTCAGGATTTCCCAATTTCCTGGATGGGATTTAAGTCATCTGCAGAGAAACAAATGCACAGAGGACAAACAAAGAAACAGGAAGAACAGGTGAGCCGAGCAGATCCTGTGAGGTTGAGCAGGGCCTCACTTGCCGTAATTTTACCCTGTGCTTTTTGCCAAGGCACTGAAGAAAGCTGAGGCTCCAGCTCAAAGAGGAACTGTGCAAACTGAACAGATATATTCAGGCAATCACAGATCTAACCAAAATGAAAAGTCCTTTGAAAACATAAGGCAAGGCTCCTTCTCATGCATTAGGCATTTCCCAGGACAGGCAGCAATGGGCTCTTCAGGCTGCAAAGAGCAGCAAAGTTCAGACTGCTGGGACTTGGGGAGCTCTAGGATGGCAGACACCAAAGAAGAGACACAATCTGTGCACAAAAGAAGAGGATGCAAAGCCTGCAGACAAAACAGTACTTGTAGCAACACGACAGCACCAATACGGAGAAATAAAAGGGAAGATGTAAACAAGGCACAACTAGAAACCAATTTTGCTCAGCCAAATTGAGATCTCAGTTACTGAGGACAGCAAATCCAAGGACACACACCAGATTTATGCCTACGAAGTCTTGACTATTACTGATCACAAAACCAAATCCCCATAGCATTTTCCTCCAAACTGCTAGTATTGCAAAATGAGCAGTTTCACATCAATTTCAAACATAGGCAACCCTTTATATTATACAGATCTTCAAAGACAAAACTAAAAAGTCAAAGCTGGTCCTCTTGGCTTTGTCAGTCTCCTCTTGAAAGCACACAGCACCTCACAGAATGAGACTTGCACTTTAGAAATTATTCATAAGTACTATGGATTTTTTGTAAAATGGGACCTTTTCTTGCTTCAGTTGCCAGTGTTTCCATTTAACGTACTAAACACATTTCACCCTGACCACTGGGAATTGACTCCAGCTTAAAATAACTTGTAAATACGCTGATGTTGTCTCTCCAACAACTGCTAAACACAGCAGCCACAGAAAGGGACATTACATAACAAAAAAAGAGGTTGAAGATGTGGCCAGAAACAACAAAAAGGAAGAAAAATTCCAGCTCTTGACCTTGGGGTTCAACAATGCTTCTGCTAGATGGAGCTGTCTTCTCTCTTCACCTGCATTGATGCAATCCAAAAGTTATTTTACCAAAAGCAAAGAAAATAGATTCAATGAGGGTATTCAAGTCCTGTCAATCTACCCCTGCTTGTTTGGCTTAGCTCTCCAAACAGGATAAGTATCTAAGGTTGCCACACCTCTGTTCAGGATCCAGAACCCTTTGTAACTGTGGTGCAACACTCTTGGACACCTGGATTTGTGCACATTGGCTATGCTCAGGGTGTCCAGGTAAATATCCAGAGGCTTCCAGCAGTTTTTCCCAGGAACTGCAGCCTGCTGGCACATGGACCATCTCATTTCCCAAGTAACAGCTTTCCAGGTTTAGACAGTCCTTTCATTTTATATCAGGCTATGCTAGACTGGGAGGAACCTGATGTGGGAGAAGAGGGAGAAGAGATCCTTTGGGGATGCAAAGGGGCTCCTGCTAATGTCTTTCCTAGAACAATGTCAGAGCAGGAAATCATGGAGAAGAAGAAGGCAGAAGGGGCATGGGAGCCAGCTTTTGCTCTCACCAAAGGTATTCCCTTTGGTGGTTGTTGATTTACAGTTACGAGTCACAGGTCCATGGAGCAAAACAGCCTCAGGTCACAAGGAACGCTGCTTGCACCCTGGCAAGCTCCAGACCAGTGGCATGGCCTCTTGCTGGGACCTGCATGCCCTGAACCCAGGGACTCTCAGAACAACCACCTCCAGACCTTGCTGCTCCAAGGCAGGCTCACAGCCCAGCCACCTGTCCGCACACATCTCCAACCAACTCTTCTCAAAGGCCTCCAGCACTGGGTTTCCTTCCCATAACAAGGAATAAACACCAGTGCATATATCCTTACATGGACTACAAAAGCAGCACAGAAAGCTGTGAACAGTCAGACACAGGGTTTCAGAAGTCCCTGGATGCACCCCGTGTTTGTCAGCTCTCTTCCTAACAGTACAGAGAGCAGCTACTTGCAACTAGACCAAATAACAGGAGAGGGACTGAAAAAAACCAAAAAGCATTTTCAAATTTCAGAGTAAGCCATCAAGCTGCAGTTCAGTTTTTATGAGACCCAAGCTCATCTGCTTCCTTGTCTGGAGGTGAAGCTGGCTCTGGAGGAGGCAATCCTCCTGAAGGCAGGGCACAGCAGCAGACCAAATTCCTCCAGCACCGCTTGTGCTTTGTGCTTCTGGGTCACTGAGCAATTAGCCAGCTCTGAAGAGACACTGAGAAAATTGGCCATGGCTCGAGCAGCATAGAAAGAAAAGCATTTGCATGAAAACAGAGGGACTAAGAATTAAACCACTAAAAGAGCAGAACTTGACCTGTTTGGAGAGGAGAGACAAGTGGTTTTCTCTCAGACAGAATGAGAGCTGCTGAGATAGAAAATTTAGGGACAAAATATACTTCCCTCAGTACTAAACAGCTCACCAGTCCAAGATTGACATGACCTTGGAGAACAGATCTAATCCATAGCTTCCTTCCTTAAATACAGTCAGACGTGCAGATGGACTGTACGTGCTGGGACATAAGGAGGGAGTTCAAGTCTGTATTTCTGTATTTACATGCTGGTTGGTTGATCCCTTACACCTCCCACAGCTACAGGAAAACACTAAGAACAAAAACAATCTCCTGATCTCTTTACTCCTTCAAGTTACTCCCTGTCATCCTAGGTCGTAGCAATACAAGGCTACAAAGCAGTTCATGATCAAGCATCCCACTCTCTGTTCACAGTGTTCCAGCCTTGTACCTGCTCTGGACGTCAGTTGCATCTCACTGAAACTGGGAACAGGCATGAAACCTTCCTGAGAAGAGTCCCTTCCTGAGAGCACTTGTGTGCAGTGAGTGCTGCTGGGGAGTGCAAAGGGGGAAGAAACCTCAGGCCCCAGGAGATCTCTGTGCTGGGACACAGTGCTGGGGAGGGGGATAGGTTGAAGAGGAGATTTCAACCACTCTCCTAATGTCTCCTTTAAAACTTTGGACACTTCCACCAACCTTCTCCAAATTCCCTTCCCTCTTTCATCTCCTTAAAACCCCAACATCCTTCCATAGTCCATCACTGTTCCCAAATCCCTCCCAGACCCTGCCATCAGCTATGGCCAAAAAGCCACAGTGCTTCAGGAAGCAAAACTCAATGCTTCTTCCTTGGCTGAACAGTCTTGGGCTGGATCTGGCCAAAGGCAAAATCACCAGGGCTGCAAAGATGCAATGAGTCATGGAGTCCAGAGGTGACCCTGGCTGGTGTGATAAGGCACAGAGAGAGCAGAGTAGCTGCCCAGCATGTGCATGTGGATGTGAAGGCTCAGAGCCAGCCCATGCCCCTCGCTTGTCCCCACATTATAAGCTGCTCACAGGTACACAGCTCATCAGACCCACAGGTGTGTGCCTGCAGCTCCTGAACATGCATAGTCCTGGCACTGTGTCCTGGTGTGGGCAAGCAGCTGTGCTCCCCTTCCCACTCCCACTCACGCCCAGCTAGACCCAGTCAATCAGGATTTACTGCCTGAGAAGGAATTCAGTTGTTACCAAGAAACAGAAAAAGAGATGCTTTGCATGTGAAGAAAGCAGTAGCAGGAACTGAGATTATCATTCTAAACAATCCAAGATAAATATCCAAGACAAGCATCAGGCCAAGAAGTTGTCTGCCTGCCTGGCATTCATCCTGGGTACTGGCCAAGAAATTTGCCTTAGCCTCAGCTAATTCTGTATTGAAACCTTTCTTTGATCTGCTTTCTCTTCTATTCCTGCTCTGCTGTACTCTCCTAGAGAGTACTGTTTTTTTACTATCTTCTGCTTACTTTTGGCATTGGCAGAGGTTAAGCCAGGCTACTTCAGCAGTTTTTAAAAAACAAACCAAAGCCTATGAGCAGCTACATTCTTCTGACTGTGATGACAAAATGCTTTAATTTCTTCCAACCCTCGAATGAAACCCGGAAGGCTCACTAATTAAACAGCGCTGCCCCAAACTGATTCTTCTTACAGCAATGTTTCCCGTGGGTGAACTCAACCACCAAGGTCGTTACAAATTAGAAATGATACTTTATTAGTTAGACAATTCCTGCCTGCCATCCGCTGCAATATTTAAAGAGTGCTTGGAGCCTAAAAGTGGTTTGGATGACAGCAGAGAGTCACTTGTTCCTACCGCTGCATCTTAAAATACATCAGGCATTTCTGACCCCCCACTTCTGAGCAGAAGGATCCAAACTAGTTTTACCTCATGGAAATAAATACATCTTGAGGCAAGGGGATCTCTCTGTCCTGCCCCAGGGATTTCAGTCTGTGGGGCCAGGGAGAGGTCCAGGACTCAAATCCCCATGGCACAGAAACATGGACATCCACTGTGTTTGACATCCCTTGTACACAGGAGACCTGTGCCCTCTGTGTGCCCTTGACACAAGTGCCTGATGGGTGGCAGAGACTCTGTTCCCAGCTTCCTCTCAACAAGAAATGCACCTTTTCCCATGAGCTGCTATGAGTTCAGGATGCCAAAATTCACAAGGAATTTTAGGCATTTTTTTAAAGATTTTACTGTGTCTTGGTAAAAGTCACTTCTGAAAACAACACCTGAATGCTTTTGAGAAGCTCCCCCCTTGGCATATTTGTTCTACCAAGTGTTCATAAATGAGACTATGCTGATGTAGCTGACAGCAAAACTCAGAGTATTAAATAACACTTCTTAAAGATCCCCAAGTGTTTTATGAACATGAATAAATTAAGCTGCAGGCCAACCCTGGAACTACTTAAAGAGATCTTGAACCTTCCCTCCTTGCTCAAGGACATAAGGAGGGGAAGGGACCAAGGTCTGATGAGAACCAATGCATCCTTATCAGTCCCATTTCCACTTATCCACCACACCAGCTCTAACTAACAGGCAAAACCCAATAAACTCAGAATGGCTGAAATCTCACCAGGATGATGTTAATTCAGTCACTTTTTGTAAGCTCTATCTTGCAAGCCCAGCAATAGTCAAGGAATCTGCAGAACATGGAGCAGACAGCACTGTGTCTGTTTTTAGGGGAAGCATGGGGTTTGGAATGATGTGACCATTAAGAGTCCTCCCAAAACAGGCTGATTTGTCTGCAAGTTTTGCCTGTCAAAAGCAATTGTCCCAGCTGCTTGAGAAGGCAACCCTCTGTGGCATCAGTGTGAAACAGAGGCGTAGTGGCACCTGGATGAGCCCCTGACTGCCCTGTCCCTTTGGCATCCTGGGTTCTACCAGAACTCAGCAAAAGGCATCTTTCTATCTCCAAAGGAGTTGACAGAGCAAGACAAAGCAGCTGAGCTCATAGATGCTGGGATTACCTTCAGAACCACTAGCTGTGGCTTTGTCCACTTGTTTGTCAGCCAATTTTCCCCACTGGGCTCTGTGGGCAAAGAGAACAGCCTGGGATACCCAGATACTGAGCCAGGCATGGACAGGCTTTTCTATCTGCAAGGTGGCAGCTGAGATGTCAGGACTCCTGCACAGTTTTGGACCTTCTTTTCACTTACAAAAATCTCTGAAGGTTCTGTTACTGTCAACTTCAGCCTGGGAATCCCAGAAAAGAGGGAAGAGTTGAGTCACTTTACAGAGGAAAGCTGGTTGCACAGGGTAAGGGTGTAAAGAACACAGAGCTGATCTTTAGAGGAGCCTGGATCAATACTCTGGAAGTACATCTGACTTCCTACCGAGAGATGATATCCTTGCAAACCTGGCTGGAGGCTTGCTGCTAAGGACACAAAGGCTGGTGCTGGCAAAGGAAGGAGATAGACAGGAGCACACACACTGGATGGCACAGCCTGTTCCGACAGGGCTTGACCTCCCTCTGCTAAAACATTCTCTTCCATCAGCTAAATCTCCTTGCCACTTGTTCACTTATGGCACTGAAGCAGGCTAGGCCAGATTCATCACTTTGCCACCACACTGCATGTCATCTGTTTTAAATCCTCATACCTTTCAGGCTGGCTGCAGTCAAGGAACCCACATATATAACCAGTCATGCCTGAACATCCCTCCTGCCTCTCCACATGTGTGGGAAAGTTTTAGTTCAGTGTTCAGTATCCCTTCAAACCCAACCAGGCCAGCAGAAGACAGATGGTTTAATAACACCAGAGCAGGAGAGTCCATTTCCATCCCATTTATATGTTGCGTGGGATGTAGTTACATGTTGGTTTACGGTCAGCAGTAAGCGTTGGAGTTACTCCTAAACCCACAGGTTAAATTGCTTTGTCAACAACATGCAATTTGCCTTTAAAGAAGGTCAGCAAAGAGAAATGACAACATTCATAACTGCATGGAGGGCTGCTGCTGGTCACCAGGAGCAGAAGGAGACATTTGAATTCACACCTGAAGGATGGGATGCCATCCAGAGGGACCTGGACAGGCTCAGGGAGTGGGCCCACGGGAACATCATGAAGTTCAAGGCCATGTACGAGGCTGCACCTGGGTCAGGGCAGCCCCAGTACCAGCACAGGCTGGGCATGAACAGACCCAGAGCAGCCCTGGCCAGAAGGGCTTGGGGGTGCTGTGGGTGAGAGGCTGGACATGGCCGGCCATGGCACTGACAGCCCAGAGGGCCACACGTGTCCTGGGCTGCATCCAGAGNGGTGGAGGAGGAAAGGCTGAGAGAACTGGTTTTTTTCCAGCCTGGAAAAGAGAAACCTAAGGGGTGACCTAATTGTGGCCTTCCAGTACCTGAAGAGAGCCAACAAGAAAGATAGAGAGGGACTTTTTACAAGGCTTGTAGTGACAGAATAAGGGTGAATAGCTTCAAACTGACAGTGAGTAGGTTTATGCTAGATATTAGGGCAAAAATATTTACTGGGAGAGAGGCGAGGCACTGGGACAGGTTGCAGATAGAAGTTGTGGATACCACATCACTTGGAAGTATTCAGAGCCAGGCTGGATGGAGTTCTGAGCAACCTGGTCTAGTGGAAGGTATCCCTGCCCAGGGCAGGGGTTTGGAACTAGATGGCTTTCAAGGTCTCTTCCAACGTAAACCATTCTATGATTCTGGCTCACAGTGCAGTATTGCTGGGTCCTGGTCAGTCCACATCTGGGGAGAAGAGGAGAGCAGCCACATTTATGTGTGTGTGACTCCTCTCCTCTGCTTATGGCCTTGTGCAGGCAGGGTCCATGGCAAACATTTTCCTCACCCATGCCCAGGAAGGATTCATAAAGCACCAAGGAAACTTATCCTGAGTCAACCTAATGACAACCTGGAGAGCTTTGACAGTCTCAGGCTGAAGTTTTACTGGAAATAGAAAAGTGTGAAGCATACAAGAGACTCTTCTCCACAGCTTCCACAATTCAGCCTCAAACAAATTGCCATGCTACTGTTTTCTATGCCCTCTCTGCACAGAGAAGATTCACATTTCCAGTGGCAGCCAGCTGAAGGAACCATTTAAAATCATTTGAAGACTCTGGAGTGACACTAGTGTGATTAGTTCCTGGCCAAAGACCCTGCCTAATACAGCAGATTAGTACAGTATATAAAACATTTGGGAGTACATAAATAAAAGATGATCATCGTGAGAGATTGCTTTCTTGGATCAGTTCTAAAAAGCCTGAAAGACTCCACTTAACACAAGACAACTGGATATGAGAATTACAAGGGCACAAAAGGACTTTGCATTTACAGCCATTCAAGTCATAGCTGTATGAAGATCAGAAAGAAAATCCAGTAATAGGTCCACGTAAGAGACCTTATCATCCTTCACAATTAGCCCTCATAGATGGGTGAAAAAAAATTTCACCAACCCACAGAGGCACAAGTACCTCCTTGCTGTCACTTGAGACAAGGGTCCCAAGTCTCCTTACATAGTAAGGTACTGCTTGCTCGTTTACAGGAAAGTTGATGTGGTGGTCAGGGGACAGGCTCTGATGCAGGAGCACGGGAAGACAGGCAGCATGTTTTCTGTGGGAGGACTTGGGCAAGGGTTGGGTTCTCCTTTACTTGATTTCAAGGAGCTTTGCAAATAAAACCCAAAACTCAGAAAATATGTGAACTTTGGGAAACAAATGAACGTCTGCAGAGCTTCTGGACTAGAGTTTATCTGGACCATGGTGACAGCTGGGGGCAGCAAGGCCAGGCCCCACTCCTTACCTGGAGCAAACTGAGTCCTCTTGCTGAAACAGGAATGGACACAAGGATTTAACATCCCAGTCATCCTACCCAAAAGGCTTCAGGTAATTGTAAGTACCTTGCTAGATAGAGGAGCTTTGCCAACACCATTGCATGGAAGGAGAGGGGACAGTGACAAGGCCTGAAGAGACCTTCTGAGGTTGGGGGAATGCAGCTTATCTTTACCTTGGGCATCTTGCGCAGATTGGGAGAGAGCTTCAAGCAGGTGATGAGGCCTTTTTCATCTCCAACAATGATGATAGGGTAGGCAGGATTAAACTGGATGTGTGTTGCTTTATTTTTCTTCCTGGTCACCACTAGCTGGGTGCAGAGAGGTTCAAGCTTGTTAATGTTCAGATCAAACACACGGGCCTGGGGAAAAAAAAGCAAAGAACACAAGAGGGATTAATTAGTCAAGAACATCTCTCAGTGACAGAATGATGGCTGGAAAAATCAGAAAGAAAAGGTTCAGTTGAAAAAATGCCCCAGCCACAGCACACAATTATCATCTGTGCTCAGGGCTGTGGTTTTCTTTTAAGTAACCAGTGTGCAGAAGTCAGCTGCTGCTTGTCAGCAACTGGCCCCCTCCTGCAGGGGCTCATGGACAGAGGACCATGTCCTGCTGTGGGTGCAAGCCTTGGCAAGGCTCCAGCTGATCTGGGCAGGAGAAGGCTCAGAGCCAGCACTGCTAACCTCACAGACCTTAATCTCCTTTCTCAGTGCAAGTAATGAGAGAAACAGGTGTTAAATCAGAGCCTAACACAGATTGATGCCCAAAATGGGGAATGCTGTCAGAAATTCTGATTACTGCTTATTACAGTTGGAGCACTCTAACATTTTCAGCTTAATAATAATAACAAACCAGTAAGTAATGGGGAAGTGATGGGAACAGCCGTAGTAAGATAAGCGTGTACACTGGGGTAATGCAAGAGAAGCACAGGACAGCTTGGCAGCTCACTCCAGCCCACACACTACATCTGCACACATCCTTTTCCCACAGCATCAGGAAAAATGCCAGGTAAAAATTAGCCAAACAGGAAAGGTGAAGGTGGAGGGAGAGAGGCCCGAGGGCCCACCCAGGCAGGAGGCCCACTGGCATGGACTTCAGACCTCTGGCACAGTGACACAGACCTGCCACATCCCCAGCTGCACAACAATGCACATTTCATTATGCAGAGGAAAGAGTGGCAGTTACTTGAGATAATGAATTAACTTAACATTATCTCCCAATAATTGCAATTAGCTCCAGTTACTGATACAGACTGCAAAGGCTAATAAAACATGATTTGCCTCTCTTCCCTAGGGCTGAGGTGAGCCATTTCCAGCATCCTGGATTTCCACCTGGTATCCACTATGAAGACTTTCAGCCTTATGTGTCTCTTCCCTTTTCTGTCTTCAGAAAAACTAGGAAGGGAATGCTTTATGCTAACAAGTACAGTGGGAATACAGAGGAAATTAGACTGAACTACTTGTAAACCTCCTTCCAGCTGTGTCTTGTTTACCAGCACTTAAGAGACAAAGGAAACATGTAATTTCAACAGTATGCCATGCTGACAATTTGAATCTAGGAATTATCTGAAATCAGACAATGCTACTCTATAAAAGTTTATTCCAAAGAGTGTGGAAGGTATCAAATCACTACATGTACTTTCCCATTACGTACCAATGAGTCAGTGAATTTTATCTGAATCCATTTATAGCATAGAGCTGGGCCATGTGCAAGCACATGTCCCAGGCAGTCTCATGAGTTACTGTGTCTCCAGAGGACTAAAAGTCTAGGAATTTGTGATGTCCTTGATCTGAGTGGGAGAACAAAGGTCTTTCTTTCTTAAGAAACAAGAAAAGGAACACTGCCTCCAGACTGAAGTAAAATAAAAGGGGAAAGTTCTTGAAAACTGGACGGGGTTGTCAAGACATATTTTTAAGAAATCCATACAATACAATTCAGGAAGGGAATACAAAGCATTAGCCACAGACAACGATCTGCAGTTTGGAGAGCCCTTCCTCAGCCAGCAGAAGCATAGGTGAAAGCACAGCAGCATTTTTATCTGTTCAAATTACTAGATGCCAGCATTACATTGTGAATTTTGACCTGACACTTGCAGTCTCAAAGCCCAGCAAAGGTAACTTCTATTTCCTGCCTCTTGACATAAATCAAGGTGGCTCTTCTGGCTTGTACTTTACACCTGCTGTCATACTTACTGCCTCAGAAAAGGAACAAGCACCCTTTCAAGCATATCAGTCTCCCATGAGCCACACTCATTAAAGATCTGATTTCCTGTCTTCATAGAATACATTTTTATTAATTCAGTAATCTAAGAGCCTGGGAAATGCTCACTGATTGAGTAGCACCATTTAATCTAGGAAAAAAAAAAAAAAGTGACTGGGAATTAGCGGCCAGGTTTCTTCTTGGCAGCCAGGTCTGCACTGCTCTCTGTAGGGCTGTCAACATACCCCCCACACACATCCTGCCCAGGCCTGCACTGGAGAAAGATGGCATGGCCAAAGGCTTAATGCTGGAGAGCTGAGAAATTTAAATTACTCTGAGTGAGGCTGTTTCTCAAAAATGTCACGAACAGCCCAGACAAGCACAATGCCTGGGACAAGAACTTGAAACCATCAGCAATGTGGAGAAGGTCAAAAGCAAACAAGTTTATGAATGTTCCTACTATAAAGCTCCTCTTTTATGAGCTTCTAAACAAATGGGCTTGTTTTCCTTTGCCAAGGGAGTCGTGGAAAAGAACAAACTATTTCAGTTCTTCAGCTGGAAACATCAGCCTCCTATCAGCTGTCAGACACACCAGATGGAAGGGTGGGCCACGGGCACTGAGAAGGACTTCAGAGGCTTTGATTTAGAGACTCACAGTTACTCTTAGGAGAAAGGGAAATGGGGTCAGAGCAACACTGGTTTTGATGCTTTGGGAGTAGCCTAAAAGGGGCACAGGGCTTCCCACAACACTTGAGGCAGGTTAATAGTGCTGCAAAGCAGCAGAGCTACATGTGGCCATCACTGTCTGTAGAGCTGCCTAGGCCTTCCTGCCCAAAGAATGGGAGATTGAAAACCTGCAGCTCTCCTTGAGACTCCTAGTCCCCTAGTCTCAGAGTCCCTAGGTCCTTGTTCTGCTGGCTCAGGTCCTGAAATTAAGGATTATGGAGTGGGATCCAGCTGGATCTCCCATTACAAAGACTCACCAACAACACAGAGTTTTCTCTCCCCCTGCCACGGTGGCCTTGGCCACAGGATCACTGCTTGCACACTGAGATGGCCTCTCAGGTCTTGCAAGACGAGCCCTCTCAGAGTATATGACCCAGAGATGGGCAACCATGACCCACACAAGTGCTACTCAACCCCAGGACTCGAGTATCAAATTCATGGAGGGCCAGGATGACCAGAACCAGAGCCACATCCAAATCCTCCTTCATGGAGCACAGGTTCCAGGGCAGGCATCCATTCAGCAGCACCCAGACAAGAACTGATACTTGGACACCGTCAGGCAGCTGGTACAAAAGGACATTTTTATAAAAGCTCTTACTTGTGTCATTATCCTTTCAGAGTTTACAAACCAGTGAGATTCCTCTTTTCTGCCAGCTCTGCACGCCTCTTCTCATGCTGTTGAGGCTGCATGAGGTCCCTCACTGCAGGTGCTGAGACCTGGGACCATCACATTTGCTCTCCCACACTCATCCAGGAGAAATTTAGAAACTACAGAGTAAAGGTTTCAAACCTCTGGTTGTCAGACATCAAAAAGGTTTCTATTTTGGTGTACATCAACAGAGAAGGAAGCAGAAGTCTCCTGACAAACTCACTTCTTCTGCAGATACCTTCTGCAGATTCTGTAGAAACAAGTGAGGAATCTGGAGGGCCTGGAACCCTGCTGCTTGCAGACCGCAGCCAACACCTTATTTTTTTTCTTCTAATGAGCTAAAAATACAATGGGTAAGGGCATTTCAGTTCTTTTTTACAGAATACTTAGAAAAAATATGTGGTCACTTGCTTAAAGGGACATAAATCAGACTCCAAGAACAAGAAACATGGAAAAAGACACTAAGAGAGACATAAAATAAATCTGAAAATCTCTGAATTAGGAAGGTGCAAGAATCCCTCTCTGTTTCACCCATAACTACAGGAGAATAAAACTTTGAGCAGAAACCAATTAGTCTGATAGCAATTTTATTTATGATCCTTGTACATCTTTGTGCCTGCTCCAAGAAGGCCCAGGAGAAGATGTAGCACCTTCCAAATGAAGCCCAAGCTGCTGAGTTAGGCAGCTCCTTGAAGCATGGGGATTTATGAGCTGGTATCAACCACATTCAAAAGAAATCTAGACTCACACTACTGAAGTGCTGGACAGGCTGGTAGTAGATAAGCCAGGCAGATGTTCAAAGCAAATTTCTTGAGGGAAGGGCAGCAATTCTGCTAAGTCCCTGAAAACAAGCACGGAATTGAAACAGATGCTCATTTTTCTCTGAGGTGGGACCAAGTGAATTCTGCAGTTTCTGCTGCTTTTTATCCAATTAGAATAATTTTAAACTGCTTTCACAGTAACAACAGCGTTTCTCTTCATGCTTGACGCACAGGCAATAATGGATCTAGGTCTATCGTGCCACCGTTGCAGAAAATGTTTGACATAAATGAGCTGCTTTGATGCTTGACTTCCAAACAGCCAGAGAAGAAATCCATCTCAGTCTCACCCAGACCAACAGCTCCTCTGTCTATAAATCATGCTAATGTGTTCCACCTCCTAAAATCCAGCTGTTCTCCACTGCAACTCCACATAGTTCCTCTGCAAGCATGGTACAGTGCATGTCCAAGGCAAGTACCACAGCTCCAGCATCAAACCACATTCAGAGTTTTGAACTTATTTTTCCCTGCTCTACCAACTGCATCTACAGCTTGAAAGCCAACCCAGGCTCTCGTCTGCTCAGCACCTCTGGGGTGACTTGGACCCCTTTTCCTTATACCTTTTTGCTCCCTGCTCTGAGGCAACAGGGAGGGAAATGCAAGGGGATGTGGAGGGAAGCAGAACCATGGGCAGAACTTATCTGCCAGAACAAACTACTTGATTTTTGTGGCTCATGAAGAAGGGAGCTGAAGAGCTACTTCAACTGACAGTGCCTTTACTTTGTCCTCAAATCCTTACTGAATCTGCCATGGCTGGAGCCCTTCCTGTACTTTTATTCCAGCCTTACAAGCCTTCATTCTCCAGCAGTGGGCTGGACAATGCTAGCATGTTCAAAAACAACCTGATGGCATCCAGAATCAAGTCTGGGAGGAAATATATATATATGTAAGAACAAGGCAGATATGCCTGGTAACTTGGCAACAAAGAATAAAATCAGTGTAAGAGCAAAAGGTGAGGGATAATTTAATACCATGCTGGCCTTTACTAGTTGACATCTCTTTCAGTACTTGGCTTTCACTGTCCTTTTGATCGATTCACCTCATTTTCTTGACTGAATCATGATCCCTCATCCATTCGCAAACTCCACAGATGATTTGTTTCAAACTCTCAGGTAATACATTTAACAAGTGGGCAGGCCACCCCCAGACTCTGTCTAGCACCAACAGCTACTGGAGCATGCCAAAGGCACTGGGCAGGCAGGGCAACCCAGCTGGGCCTGAACTGGAGACCTTAGTTTGCTTGATTTCTATATTGCCACTGCAGCAAGAACAGGTTGCAATACAATTAATTTTCTCTAGCAGGACATTTTTCATTTAAAAATGAATGCTGCAAGATAGTTCTTGGTCCTCTGACACGCAGGGCAGTCAGGGTCCTGGCAGGAGCAAAGGAGATCGAACTCAGAAAACATTAATTGCCTCCCTGCTTCTGCAATGATAGCACAGGAACCTGATCCTCCGTGGCCCTGATCAAAAAATTCATGGCCTTTCAAGCACTTTCATGCTACTGGTGAAAGAATAGGCTCCAGCTCTGTAGCAGGTATGTTCAGAGGCAGCTTTCTGCTTGGAGGATGAGCCGGAATGTGTGAAAGCTACTTCTTGGGCTGAGCCAGCCAGGAGCCAGCTGCATGTTCGGAGGTATGCGAGAGGACTAAGCACATCTCTCTATTCTGCAGCATCCCAGCCCACTGCTTCAGGGCACATGACACCAGCAGGGAAAAGAATGTCTGTCACCTGACTAAACTGTAGGGCTGCATCTCTCATCTTTTCTTCATTCAGTAAAAACTGGGTCATTCCTAATTTGATATGGTAGGAAAACAGCATCAGCCTTAGGTGATTTGACTCAGCTCCCACTAATCAGTAAGAAATCAAAGCCTCAGCATATAGAAGAGCTGCTACTCATTCAGGCAAGCTGAAGACCATTTGGCCTCTTCTGGAAACCCCAAGACACTTTCAAGACTTTACACGAAAGTGCTTGTTTATCCAAGCTAAATTCCTCGTCAGTCACCAGTTCTGCTGGCCTGGCTCTCCCCTGAATGCCTCAGTGATTAGGATAAAGCAGTGTTCCTGAAGCCAACCCGTAAACATATGCTACATCCCCTTCCTCTGTACTACCAGGCCTGTTACTCTAAAGCATAAGATTGGTTTTATGTGATACAGCCTTAGTAAAACCTTACTAGACTGCCTGCTCCTTTATCTGCCAGTGCTCACAAAGAGAACCACCAAAGATTTGTCCCAGAATCTTTCTGGGTAGCTTGTTAAGGCTGGCTGATCTCATCTGCACTGTCACAGTATTGAATTCTGGGCAAAGAGTCTTTCTTTCCAGTCTTCTGACACTTCCCTACTCTGCCATCCACCACATATACCTGATAAAGAGCAGGGAGATGGTTTCAACTGGTCCTTTAAGTGCCCCAGGGCAAATCTCCCAAGGCTGAGCTACCTGAATACCGGCACCCTAGTTGTGCCAGTCTGCCTGTGCTCTCTCTGCTGTGACCTACAGTCAGTGGGTCATTCAGTCCCTGATGTCAGGCTGAAACTGTCCTCTCACACCATGACCAAGCTCCATCTCTCCTCACGCTGGCACGGTGCTGGCTATGCCCTGCCAGGGAGAGTCAGCACCACAGGCTGGGGCAAGGGCAAGGGCAGGCAGTTGCACAAGAAAGGGCAGCGCCACGTCTGATGGGAGAGGCAGTCACTGGTCCCTGCCACCTGCACCCCATGGCAGGCCAGCAAAGCTGCTCACAGGGCAGACACTGAACTGCCATGGTTTCAAGACTGGCATTTAGAATGAACCCGCACAGATTGCAGGTCATTATAAAATGCCAAGGAATAAAGATCAAGGTTCAGGAGCTGCTATCTCTGTACAGAAGGATTTGACAGACAGCTGGAGGTGAAGCCCTCAGTGGCCAAAACAACGAAAGTCCAAACTTGCAAATTCAAAGCTAAGTGAGGAGCCATTCCTAGCAGTGAATTAATTAATTAATTAATTAAGAGTAGAGAGGGGCAGCTTTATAAACTCTTGCAGATTCTCCTGACTTTGTGCCCCTGGTAGGTCTTTATGCAAAGTCTAACCCATTAATCAACACACAAAATCTTCAGAGATGCTGTCAAAGTCTTTTTTTTTTTATTATTCACACAACTATGAAGCAGAAAAAGGCAAACTTGGTTCCTGTGTGCCTGAAAGAACTAGTTCATCTCAGCAGATCACTTTTGTCAAAAGGCTGTCTTTTATAATCTGAAAGAGCAATCGCTTTAGTAATGAAAAACTGGCCTGTGAGCCTCTCTGTAAAAAAAAAAAAACAACAATTCCTGTAATGCCATCGACAAAAGGGGTTTAAATTTGACTTTGTACTGAAACCAGCTACCATGCTGATAAAGTCACCTCACCTGCAATCAATAGCTAATGGATGTGAGTGAGCAGTAGTGTCCTGAGATGCCTGATGCCCATTTTGAGGCTTGGAGGCCACTAGAGCATGCTGTGATGGGATGGGGGCTGCATCGGTATAGAAGTGATGGCTCAGAGCCTGCAATAGCAAACCAAAGTCTTCCAGGCCAGCTTTATTCCCTAAAAACAGCTGCTAGTGGAGAGAAATGCCAATGTACAAAGAGTCTGGTGGCAGAGGGAGGAGAATGGGGAACAGTCTAATTGGCACAAAGAGAAGGCAGCATTAATTTTGGGACTCTGACCATCTATCTCATTGAGCACTGACATGCCACCAGCCCTTGTTCTAAAGCTGACTCTCCAGCAGTCCACATCAATCTCAAAGATTCTGCAGGGAATAAGAATGAGCCTTTTAAGTTTTGCAGCAGAAGAAAATGAACAGTTTTACAAGAAACAGCCACTTATGCTGCAAATACAATTTCAAAGCCATTTTAGGAAAGCTCCTACCCACTTCAGCCTACTCAAAGGTCCTTTTGGGTGATGGCAAAGAGACTGATGCTCATTCAGTGTCTTTACACTGGTCATGGTGCAGAGGGCCAAGAAAGACCATGTTCCAGCCCTGCAGAGCTAGCAGTGGCCCCATAAGATATGGATTATCCTCATGGGCTACTGCAGAAGGGGAGGAGGAAAGATTCAAATGCAGCAAGGGCATCTGTAGTCATGTTCACTGTCCTGACACCTCTGGGCAAAAGCATCAACAGATGTGAGGTCTGCTGGCACTCCTGATTCATGCCCTAGCAGGAGAGGCAGGACTAAGTCAAAAATACCAAGGGAAATATTTGCAAACCTGAAAGGTTTAACAAGCCTCTTGTCTGCAAAATCATTCATGCTTTAAAGATGGTTTGGCTTTTGCTTCAAGTCCATGCTAAATGGGCAGCAAGTTTCTGCAAATTGCTCTATGTACACTCACTCATGTGCCAGCTCTAAGCAAGTGCTTTTCTCTTCACTGAGAAAGGAGGAGCATCAAGACCAGCTGGCAGAATAACCTTGGCATGTTATCCTGTGAGTTAAATCCAACAGAAAGCTAATCTTCAAGGCTCTGCATTCAAAACAGTTGTACAAACAGTATATGAGCAGGAAAGAGCACACTCGCTTCCTGAGCAGCAGCACAAGCCATTAACTAACTTCCTGATAATTTGGGTTGTTTAAAGTATTTCACATCTTGAAAGGTCAACAGTTTCACTAATGCAGAAAAGCCCTGGAGCATATGTCTGACCAGTTTTGTCTGCAGAGGGAACACTTGGATGGCATTTATCTTGAGGCTATCAATATTTACTACAGATGGTTATAACAGGACTTTCTTCTTGCTGCACCAGTAATGAAGAACGCAGCCCACAAAAACACGAGAGCAAATGGACTTGTACTGTGTACAAGCTTGTGGTAAAACCCCTGGGATCCTCTTTTTCACACAGGATGTTTCACAGGGTCACAGGATTAGAGGACACTTCAGGTTGAAAGAGATTCACAGAAGTTGCTAACCTTCTGCTTAAAGAAGGGTCAACTCTGAGGACAGATGTAGTTGTTCAGGGCTCTGTCCAATCTAGTCTTGAAGCCCTTCATGGACAGAGACAGCATGGCCTCTCTGAGCAAGCTATTTCACTACCTGACTGCCTTCAGAGCTAAATTTTTTCCATATATCGGGCCCAAACCCTTAATTTCAACTCACTTCAGCTGTTGTGTCTTATCCTCACTTCATGTGCTGCTTCATGTGAAGATCTTGCCTCGAACTTCTCAGTGACCTCCTTGAAGCTACTGGCAGGCTGCTCCAGGCTGAAAAAGCCCAGCTTGACCACACCATCCCACCCATTCTTTAGGGCAACTATGGCCCACAGCCTGGGATCCAGCTAGGAGGATATTTGTGACATGAATCTTTGGCTTTTCTAACAGGTGTAACAATTCATGCATGAGATCTGCACACACAAAACTGGAGGAAATGCCAAGACCATTTCCTTCTTTAATGAAAATAAGTAAAAGAAGACCAAGAGGAAATTTCAGGTATGACTCCCAGTGTTACACATTTCAATGATTTTTATTTATGCTTTAAATGTAAGTTTAATATGGACTTAAAGTAAACTCCCAAAAGCAAATGCTGCTGAATGCCGCAGGATTGAATTTCATCCCTTCCATTTCTCTGCCCTCTGTCCTTAAAATAAGCTGACCAGTATCTCCACATTTCCTGTACCCTAAATGGAAGTGTCCAGGTATTCAAATCCACCTCCAATTTTTTTTATTTCCAAAGTGGGTCTCTCATCCCAGCTAGCCTTTTTCTTCCTGTCAGGCTTTTACCACCTACAACACAAAGTGTTCTCTTTTATGAATCTCTGTTTATGATCTTTCTGAAATAAAATGATCAGCAAGCAGAGCAGGAAACTAAGGAAATTAACCAGAACATGATGGAGAGCTATAGTAGCAGTTACTATCCACTGCACCAGCAGTGGAATGTGAACACTTGGGTTATTGATGAAGAAGCAGCGCTGTCCAAAGCAGATGCCCAGCTGCCAACAAACATATTTTATCATAATGACCCTGATATTTACAGCTTCTATTAAATCCCTACCTCCTGGATTCATGAGGATTGAGAGATTTTTATATTCTAAAATGCCCCAATTTCCAAGTCAGTCCTAAGGGGCTCATACATGTTTTGGACACACAGCATCAGCTTGAATAAGGAAAAGTGTTTTACAGAATATGCCAGTTATCTCCTGAAGACTGCAATTAGGGCCTGATTTTAAAACCACCTCCGGGTAACCTTCAAATTTTGCAGGCACGATTATGTGCAGATGCCAAGACAGAGGCTGCTTGCAAACAGGAGGCCTTTAATGTTTTATTTTCTGGCTTCATGTCCTGTATTTTTCTGTTCTGGAGAATCATAGAACATCCTATTAATGCAGATTTTTTTTTTCCCAGCATTAATGGAACCTGCCCTTTGCAGGGCACTGAGTTATTCATTCAGAATAGCGAACTCTAAGGAGTGCATTGAGAGAAGTGCACTCTGCTACAAAGTGGAATATGTCCAGAACAAAAAACCAGGCTGTAAACAACTATTTATTCCACTCCCACTGCAGATCTAGAAGGTTCTGTTCAACAAAAGCAACTAAGCTATGTCTCAGACACACCTTGTTGCAGCCAGCATGGTTAATAGCTAACACAGAGGCCCAGTATTTCTATCAGCATCAGCCCTGGCCAGCTTACCACAATAGGAGGGCAGCTCTTGCCTGGACCTGTCCTGCTAGCCAGCCCAGTTTTGGGCTGCTCCTGGTTAATGGCCACTCTTCTCAGAGTTTGGCATAGAAGGCATAAAGCAGGATTAGATCCTATTAAATTAGGTTCTATCTAGGATTACTGAATTAGATCCAAGGATAGCCAAGTGAGACACCCTAGGTGCAGTGCTGCCAACTCAAACAGGCTTTTGCCTTATCAGTAGCCTCATATAGACTCCAGGTTCATGGATGCTGTGGCTAATGTGGCTAGAAAAAGCTGTGGGTGTGATAGGAAGACCCCACGGTGCAAACTCTTGCCAAGACCACAACAGTTTTTCTGTAATAGGTAAAGCTCTGAGAAAGAACCCAAGCAGCATGAAGCATCTCTAGAGATGAACAATCACTGCCAAAACTTGACCACATAAATAAGAAATCCAAGTACACACAGTGTTTACCCTCCATCTGTTCATGCTGCCTGCAGACATCTCCATCCTTTTCCCCACATTTAGGCACCAGGACACAGCTGGGGTACCCACAACTCTCTGCTCTGCTCACCCCAGCACTCAATCGAAGCTGCGGCTGCCAGCAGAACCCTTGCACACACACTGTCACTTGGGGAAACTACTCAGAGGGTGTGACTGATGCACTGAATGCACTCACTGCCTTCATGCAGGCCCTTCATTTGGTGTTTGGGAGACTGGGGACAGACAGATCCACAAAAGAATCCAATCCTGACCCTGACTGTAAAGGAGGAGCATCGACATTCCGTAGGCTGTGGCATCCTGAGCTTTCCAGGGAGACCAGGTGACCCAGTGAAGATATTTCTATTGCTTAGGAGGGACAAATTCACAGCCTGAGCCAGTGTATCAGTGAAATTATTTTCTTGCTATAACATAAAGGTTAAACTATAATAAAATAGCCAAGGCATCAATTCAATAATAGGGATACATAAAGACTATCCTTTTGCTAGAGTAATTCTGGCCAAACTGCATAGACTTTCCAGCTTATACCAGCTAAACATAAAGCTCATGGTAATAGAGCAATGTGCTCTTACAGTATTCAACCAGTATTGATGGATAGCTACATGTCCTGGCTACTTGCCAAGCCCAAATTAACCATCTGAGTCACTGCAATACATGGCTAGAGGCAAAAAATATAACTGCCATCATGCCAGTATTAGGACTGGTCTGTGGAGCTCATTACCAAGCTATTACTCTTAGAGACAGCCCCACATGACAGAAAAATGTTGATTTTATTTAACTGGAACAAAATTCTATTGGCTGACCCTGGGCATATTACTATAATTGGTTTTTAAATCTCAGTGTAAGTATATAACCACTTTATTCTATTGTTTCTCTACACCTTGAAAGTTCAGAACCAATGCCCTGGTGTCAGCTTGTACAGGAAAGCTGTGATCTGGAACATTATCTCTCCATCCCAGGGATGTACTGGGGACTTCATACTGAGGAAGTTCAGTGTTTTAGTTGTACCATGTGCAAGCTGCACATCTGCACTCACATGGCTAACGGGAAAGCAGGGAGAGACGTGTATGCATTTGCAACACCTAGTTTGAGAAGGACTGAGAGACTAGTGCCCAGGGATGTGTATGCCAAAGGCAGGAAAGCATAGGAGAGGGTGGGTTCCTGCTGGCGGCTCTGTGACACACTTGGCCAGGGCTAGGTTGGCCCATTCCCACGCTCAGCCCTAATCTCCTCTGACTTTCTTTCAGCTTGAATGAGAGCAGTGTTGCTCCCAGCCTCTCACCTGGCCATCAATGGTGACTGCAGCAAACACCGTGGAGGAGTAAGAAGACCACGCAACATCCCCTACAGCAGTACCCAGGTCATAAACAAATATTGGAGTCCTATAAAAAAAGACACAGAAGAATTCATGTAAACACATGCCACTCTGGAAGTGTAACACTGAGCCATGAATGCTTGGATGTTGCAGAAGAGGGAGATGGGCCATTTCTCTATGTCAGATAACAGCCAGGGTCTGAGCCAAAGGCAAGGCAAAGCTGAGCACCAATACAAATGGGTCAGGATTTGACCTGCTGCAATGAGAAGAGAGATAGCATGCTTCTTTCTTTCTTTCTTTCTGAAAGCATTTTGAAAACTTCTTCTCAACACACACAGCGACATGGAGTCTCTCTGGTTAATATTAATAATCATATGGGAAAGAATTCTCTCTCTTCTCTGGACTTCTGACAACAACATTGAATATTAGAGCAGTATTGGCAACAGAAAATATGTGACTGACTGATTTACAACAAAATCAATTTCCTGATTGAAACCAGACATTCCTTAGCCACTAACCCTGAACTTCGTTCCATATTTTAAAATGTTCCAATTACTTTTTCTTCTCTGTCTCTTAGGAGGTTTCTGGCCCCTGAGTCTAGAAGACAGTCCCTGATATTTCTCTGTAGCATTTCTCTGCCACAGTAGGTACTGCCTCAAGGAAGCCAGATCCAAAGTAAAGCAGCCAGGCTCTGTGCTGAACTATGCTGCTTGGCAAGTTCCTAGGGCAGCCGAAATCTCATACCTGGGCAGTAGAAATCTGAGTACAAAAAATAAAAAAGCAGTTAGTGTTATCAACATCTGAGAAGGAAACTGAGACTGAGGTATGAGCAGAGTCAACATGTGCTGCTGGCATGCCAGGCTGGACTTCCACACCCACACCAGGACCCAGCAGGACCTACTTGATGGTGTGATCCCAGATCTTGACTGTCCAGTCAGAGCTGCAGGAAATGAAGATTTTCATGTGGAAGGGATTCCAGCTGATTGTGTCCACTGCCATGTGATGGGCTTCAAATACATCCAGAAACTGGCTTGAATAACTTTTTGAACACTGCAATGGAAAGAACTACTCAGTAATCAGAGCTAGACCCCCTGAAGCTTAAATTCATGTAGAAAGATGCCTCTGATTACTTGTATGGCCTCTCAGGATCTTTTGGGCTGGCTGGGAAAACGTGGCTGATACCCAGAGGTGCTACAGAAAATCAATAATTTAGCACATGCTGTTTCACCCCACTTGGAGGCAACATCCTGCTCCCCTCTGCAACACACAGAGATTGGAATTGAAGTTGTCTTGTTGGATGTAAACAGCCAGGCCCCAGAGACCCTTCTCCCCTTTGGGAACTACACTGCCTTCCTGCCTGCTTGGGCTCCTGCTGTGCTTCTCCTGTGTAAAAGGTTCACAAGAAAGGCAGGGGAGAACATCCCTGTGCTGCTCAGGAGCACTGTGTGCTCACAGCACCGTGTATTGTTCAGGAGCACAAATGCTCACAGCACTGTGTGCATTTGAAGTGTCACAGTTAAAACCTCCAGTAACAGTGCTCTCAGCACAAGAATGTCTTACCCATTCCTTCGACTATAATGACTTTGGAAAGATGCTGTCAGTCCTCTCCTTTCACCACCCTGGACAGCCTACTCAGAGAGCCTGCCCCATCATATGACTCTGCAGCTCTTTCTGTTGTGCCACTTGAGACTTCCCCAAGTGGTGAGAGAACCACAGAGGTTGTCCAGGACACAGGCATGTCCCTGACAGGCCAGGGGACCCCACTGAATTCCAGCCAACAGCAGCCTGTGAACTGGACAATGCCTACACAGACATGCAAGGGTTCAGACCAGCAGGATCACAGCTGTGGGTGCTGCTGAATTGCAAAATGAAGGATGTCTTCAAGAGCTGGAAAAGGAAAACATTTGGGACCCTTGGGAAAGTCACTTTACGTGTGAGCTTACGAAGCAGGGAAAAATTACAATCTAATTGGCTGCAAGGGGACTTGATCCAGATCCTGTCAGTTCCATGTACATGGAAATTTTAGGTTATTCTCCCAAAACATCCTTCCCTCCAAGCACGTTAGAGGCTTCCTTCACTAGCAACAAAGACTCCATCTCACACAAAATGTCCTTTTGCTTGTGTTCTCACACAAGCTGTATCCACACAGCATCTTGGAGTTGGTTTCAGGATTTTCTGCTGGTTTGCCTCACTACTGTCACAGCAATGACTTTGCATTACTCCCTACTGAATGCAGCACCACATCATCTGCCCAAGTAGTAGGATTGCTGAAGTGTTACACGACTTTAATCCTTGCAAACCAAAGATCTAATGAATCATAAGGCTTAACTGTTTATTACAAGTGACACTTACTGTCTGGGTGTTGTTCACTAGTGCAGGTACTGGAATAAGGGTGCTAAACTATTCCCACAGTAGCAGCTCCTACATTCCTGAGAGCTTTGTTGTGGTAGGAAATGGAAACAAGAAAGTGGCTCATGTCCCATTGAGATTTACTGACAGTGTCTATAGCTTGCTAATAGTTTGTTGCATACACTGTGTTGCTGCCCCTGCATTTAATTGTGGGACAGAAATCTCCTTTAATGTCATGTTTCATAACTTTACTTCATAATTCTTCATGTTCAGCCATCAGGAAAATCAGTACTTGGCTTGTTTTGAAAGTCACTTTGCTGGAAACAGAATGGGTCACAAGTAATTGGCACAAGAGAGAAGCTGCTTTTCCCATCTGTCCTCTCAAGTGTGTGGATTGAAGGTCTCTAATACCTGAGAACTTTGAAGAGTGAGATGTTAACCAGATTTGTCTGCCTCCAACAGAACTGTAGTGCTCAGTGCCCTGTTTTCAAAGGCCTGTAGGGGCTAAGCCCTTGTTCAGTGCAGCCCTCTGGGCACTGCTACAGGAGACCCATCATGCTCTGGGATGGGCTGATCCACAGAATGCCTTTGCAATCTCCATGACAGGAAAGGGATCTGCATTTTTCTTTCTACGAAATCACCAGCAAAAACATTTCTGTAGGGCCGACTCCCACCAGTATCCCTTGTGAGAAATGAACCTTGCTTTAGCCTAAAGGCATCCACTGTGCTCTGGCAGTGCCTGCCAGCCCCACACCACATTAACCACAACCCTTATCATTATCTCTGAGTGCAAGACAGGGCTGCTTTCTTCCCAAGATGCATTTTGAAGAAACACCACAAACTTGAGAAAAAGCTCAAAAAAGAACTATAACTTTAACGGATAAAAACAGTTTCTGAGCTAACTAGAACTGCTGGTAAAGTCTTTCCCTACTATTCAGTTCAAGAACCCTACAATTATTAGATATGTCAGTATGAAAACAAAACCACTGGAATATGTGACACCTAAGTCCTGACAGGAGAGCTTTGAAGAGGATGACTAGATTTAGAGAGAAGGAATTTGTGCATCCTCTCCGATCTTCTAGAGCACTGCTCAAATTTGCGGGGAGTGTTTTTCTCCTACTTAAATGATGGTAGATGTGTTTGAATGGTAAACAGTATTTTTATGATGAGACAGAAATTCAGAAATACATCTATGGCAATACAGGAAACCAGTCAAAGATGACTTTTGACAAGGCTACAAAACATGGGGGAGGAATATGGAGAGAAAAGGAGAACTCTGAGGACACAAAACTTATGAATAATCTTCATCAAGAGCACTTCAGTTTACGCTAGACGTTAGTCTGACACAAAACTCTCCCACATACCTAGTGAATGGGTGGTTATTACTGTCCTTATAAGGTAGAGGGTTTCTTCAGTTCACTAACAGGAACACTGAGAATCTACGCAATACAGAAATCCAAGAGCAATTTTTTTCAGAGAAAGTTTGTATTTGGCAACAGAAAGACAGCACTGCCCAACACTGGCACTTCCAGGCAGCTGAGGAGATCTAGGTGCTCTTCAGAAACCAGACACAAACATGTCCCATGTTGCGGTGGAAAGCTGTCACCAGCTATACCAGAGGCTCTCCTGGTTTCAGCTCAGCGACTGCTTGTAGAGATCTCTAACAGAAATTCTGAGATTTGCAGAAGGGCTCACAAGAATAAGGCATGTGAACACATCACATCACCACAGGGAATGGTAAAAGAAAGAACCTGTGGTAATGATGAAAAATACAGTCAGTCCAGGAACTGGACAACCAGAAAGAACACAGACAGAAGCCCCAAAGATAAGGTGGTGAGAGGATAAGGAACAGAACTCGAACCATAAAATATCCAAACAAAGAAAGCAACTTTGCCTAAGACAAAGCAAGGCTAAACACTAAGGTGAATGATCTCTATATTACTAAAGAGCTACTGGAAGTTAGAGCCTGTCCAGAAACCAGTTTGTCATCCTCTTTTGGGGAAAACTCAAGAGATGTGATAAGAATTCAACAGCTACCATCCTTTGTCATCTGTAATAATAATAATTCTGTCCCAAACAGAAAGATACAAACGTTCTGGTATGTAGTATAAGAGAATGAGTGTGAGTGAAATTTGTTTAAAATTAGAATAACCTTTTCTTCTAGTCAGTCTTCCACTAGGTTTTATTATATTCATTTGCTACTCCCAAGAAAACTGTCTAACACTGAAAAAAACCAAAGCTTTCTTACATGAGTATATTCAAATTTCCTCACAATTTTTCTATTGAAAGCCTGTTTATTGGAAGCGATTCTGACCAAAGACTTAAAGTCAAAACGTTTCAACATGAATCTCAGAGACTATACTTTTTGATGCCAAGCTGAACAATTCCTAAACAGCAAGTAAGATATGAAAAAAAAACATTCAGAATTGCATTACA